>CANOBC010000028.1:600000-800297 GCA_947563755.1 Lochmaea crataegi
TTTAACTTTACAGTCTGTTCCAAATTGCAGAAAATACATCTAAATTTACCTTCAGTTATATACGCCTTGTCTATTGCAGAAATATTAGGTGAATTTTCATCGACAGTATATTCGACTAAGGGAGAAAGAGACCTCTTTAAATCTACTAGATCAGTACCAATCGAAACGTCCTGGAATATGTCGTCTTGAGCAGCCTGCTGCCCATTCTTCTGAAGAAATTTCAAAGTTTCTTTGGAATCTACGAACAAAATAATGTTATTTTCAATTTACCAATTTATAAGCTACCTAAAAGAACAGATTTTCTCCTCAAATAAGTACAATTAAATTTAGTTCTGATGAACCAATTTCTAGTGTACCTACAATATCCATAGAATATTTCTCTAAAAAAATATATACATATTCCATGAGAAGACCTATATTGTAGTAAAACGTAAAGTGTATGTTCATATTAAAATTGGTTAAAACAAGTAGAGTTTTACTAACGGCGGAAAGGTGAAAGGACGAATCGAGCAAATACCTTTAGATATAACATTATTTTTCGGATAATAAGTGCTTGAAATCAAAAAAATTATATTGTACCTTGCAAACATTGTACGAATTAATTATTACTCCTCAATTATTAATTATTTTTCATTATTAGAAAATGTTGTTGTTCTTACCATTAGAAGCTACAAGCTCCGCTTCATATTTTCCTCCCCCATGCTTAACAATGCACATGTTTTCCGAATTTAATTTGCAAATATTTTTACTAGGATATATTCCATACTGATTCAAAGCAAATTTTACCAAAGTGAACATTTTGTCTAAAAAAGAAACGGTTTGTTATTACACATTCACATTATTATTGTTAAAACATACAATTTCAAATGAAAATAGCAGAACTTATCTCCTTGCATGTTAAACTTTTTCTATAATAAAATCCCGAACAAAACTAAAGAATAGAAAAAAAATGTGTGTATGACTACTTATATCGGTTTTTGTGGGGATGTCCCGGAACTACATACATTCCCATATATTTAATTAAACAGCAAACAAGCCTAATAAAAATAAGTTTTTATACCAATATAGATGACTTTTTTTTCATTTCTGACTGTACGAAAATTTTTTATTAATTCGTTTGTTTATGGCGTGCCGTTTTGGTATTTAATAACATCGTTAAAAAAAGCAAAATAAAAATATCTTTCCTTTCAAAAATTTTAATTCCGTAATTATTCTGTTGGAAAATTAAAATTATGTATTTTATAATTTTAATACACGTATTTCCATTATGAAAAACAATAGAAATTTTCGATTCAAAATTATGAAAATCCTAATGGAAATAAAATCAATAAAATTATGATATACTTGATGAAAATTCGGATTAGAATTCCTATTATGTATTGAGATTTTGTATTTCAGTGCAAAATTGTAGGTAACCCTCAATACATTGAATTTCTATTATGTTTTTCATGATTTTAGATCGGCAATTTCGATAATGTTTTTCATTATTACAGAGCGAAAGATAAAAATACCTAACTAAAGATAGTTGAGTAGTTGATATGGTTGAAATGATTATTTTTGCAAAGTGGCACATTGACGTCAGACAAACTATATATTATGATGATAATTATTTAAGTGAAGTAACAAGACTCCATTAGATAAACTCGAAGGACATTTAAATAATAAAAACTAGTATGTAGAGTCCATTCCAAGATATTTCGATTTAACTTAACACCAACATGATTGATTCGAGAAAACCCCACCTCAGGTAGGAGTTACACCGATAACATTGGCACAGTATCGTATCGTACTCGTTTCTTCGAAAAGATTCAAGTTTATATATTATACCAATAAACAAAAGCAATAAACGGGAAATTCAAGAGTATTTGTAAAAAAATAACCTTTATTTTGAAGAAACGTTCTAAAAACCTGATCTCTTACAAGTTTCAGCAGCGTTCGACATCGAAAGAGAATACGTTTGTGATACTATCGCTAAAAATAAGGGCCACGCAGTATTTTTGCTTCCCCCATAATATTGCATATTTAAACCTATAAAATACATGCGGCATCAGCTAAAATCCTGAGTTATTTTTGAAAACGATTCATCCACATTAAACTCAAGTGTTATACAGTTAATTAGATATGTGACAAGTAATATTCCTATTGATAGTTGGAAAAATTCCATTCAGCATTTTAAATTATGTAGAATTAGTTCATTAGTTGTAAGTAGGTAATGTATTGACGTAAATAATATAATATATATATATATTTTCTCTATTTACTGCCAGCTTTTTTGTTTTATTTACAGTCAAAGTTTATAAACTCACTTTGCTCCTTTTCGATTTTATTTCAATTTCATATCAGTTATTATTTAAAAAATGTAACTTTGATACCTTCCACTGTTTTGCAGATACCCTGTATGGTATAAAATATTTTTAAAATGTGGCCATTATTAAAATACATATTATTTCATTGAAACATTTTTTGATAACATCTGCCAATTCGATGAAATAAACCAAAGCGTATACTGTGGGCCACCCTGTATGTTTCAACAGCTTAATTTCAGTTAACAAATAAAAGTTGTTTGTGTTTTTTGAAAATCTAGTGATTTTTTTCATAAAATAGATTCAATTTATGTTTTAGTCTCTAAATTTGACCGATTACGGATCTGTTATGGTTTACTGTACAATGAGGGATTTATAAACTTTTGTTAATAAATCCTTAAGACCAGATTCCGAGTCAACGAAATATTGTGAAATATACTTTAAGTCTGCGTTAAATTATAGGTCCCAGAAGACACTTTTCTATTCTATATAGGTACAGCCGACCCGCCGGCGCCGTAATGCGACAAAAAATGTTTTTTAAGGCAGTGTCCGATTAAAGTTGGGAATTTGTAGCCATTTGAATTATGAGACATAGTAGCAGTCACTTCAATTATCAGCCACATACGAAACCATGAGCCAGTTTCCTAAATTTCAGAGAATATGTAATTAACCTTTAAGTGTTCTTACGCCAATGTTTGATGTCATTTAGAATGTCGTTACTTTTTATCCAGATATTAAATAGGCAAGGCCGCTCTTGCATACTTCTATACCCTGTTTCCATCACATTGATAACACAAACTCCGGTAATAACTGAAAACGGCAATAATCCAGAGGCGGACAGATTAGTTAATTTGTAGCGTTTGATTATATAAATAACTTCATTGTAAACTTACTTATTTTAGTTTAAACCTACTTTAGAATTTTAAAATAATTTTTTTCTCATAAAATATGAACATAGCATAAAATATTTTTCTATAGCATTGTTACCCTACATTCCTGTAATATATTAACCACATTATCAAAGTATTCAGAAACACAATTAGATTAAAATTGGAAAATAGTTACTTTTAGAAAGTTGTTATAAATGCGCATAATGCGATGGGCGGAGCCTATGGGAATAATTCTTTCAAGTTAAAGCCGTTTTAATATTTTGATCGGTTTGTAGGTGGAAATATTTTGTTGATCGCTTATCAACAAGGGATTCATTTGTGAAACCACTATACCTACGTGCAGGTTTGGGCTGATTAAAATCAAGTGATTAAAATCACGATTAAAATCATGATTTAAATCGCATGATTTTTAAAATTAAAATCATGATTTAAATCCATTTTTTTCTTTTTTATTTGTGAAATTGTTGGGCAACGTCAATTTATAGGTTGAGAAGAAAAACAAGCCTCGACAGGAATATTCTTGCAAAAAGCACAACAAACGCGTTCGTGCCTCATTCGGCACTGTATAGTGAGTGTATAGGACAGAAGGAAAACAAATCGCGACAAGAATTTTCTTGCAAGAAGCGCGAAAAATGCGTTGTCACAAGTTTTTGATCCGCAAATTGTATTATAATTTTTAGACTTATACATTAAAATAATTCACAATAATTTCAAAGAATCAAAATGATCAAATTTTATATTCAAATTTAAAAAATCAAATGGTTTTTTATTTTTTTAATAAAAATCAGATTTTGCCCCACCCTGCCTACGTGTCTATTGTTATTACTTAAATATGACGTCGACTACAAGTTTTACCTCTACTCCAGTTAAGAGTTTTAGTAGGGCTGCCTAAAACTATAATATTAAATGTCCTTGATTCACTTGTGAACCAATGTCCTTCAACTAATGTTCAGGAAATAGTTAGCATTTGTACCAATATGACGGGAGTTGGAGAAGCGACCATTTACAGATTTTACGAGAAAGCAAGAGTGGAATATACCGAACCTTCTTCTACACCCTATGAAAGGCTTCAAATATAAATTTAAATGTTTTAATTTAGTCCAAATTCAAATGAAAGAAATCATAACGAATATTTTCAAAAACAATGCGAGACGCCGTGGACCTTTGGGGTCGGGTCGGCAGGTGTTTATTTTGTTACCGTAAAGAGTTTTTTTGTGTTTAAGTTTACAGTTTATCTGTATTCTGCATGTCGATTGTCGGTATCCGCACGTGTTCGAAGCGTATTATTTATCTAAGCTGGTGAAACATTATTTCAAATTATTCCATTGAGATTGAGACGGTTAACTAATTTCAGTTATTCAAATTCTATCTTATTATTTACAAAAGGTCGATTGTAATATTTACTGTTACATTATATTTATTGTATTTATTAAACAATATTCCTTAACGAAGATGGCACTACTTCATAAATTATATATACGGCTAGGGCGAATTCCGCAAAACTACCTGTAACTAGGGGTAAGCAAAATAATCGATTAATCGGGTGATCCATTAATCAATATATATTTTTAAAAATAATCGATTAATCGAAAATAATCAATTAATCGAAAATAATCGATTAATCGGATAATCTAAAATAATCGATTAATAGAAAGTAATCAAATAATCGAAAAATATTGATTTAACGATTAAAAAATGTATTTTCTGAATTATTATTTCAACATAATTCAATATCAGAATCTTGAGTACTTCCAAATATCTTCTGTAGGTTCCTTGTGGTTGATTCATTATTTGGTTTGTTTTTATTGGGAAACAAACCACAATGTCTTCTGCATGTTCCTTGTGGTATACTCACTCATTATCTCGTTTTTTGTAGGAATCAAACCACAATCGTTCTTTTGAAACTTTATTTCAAAGTTTCGATAGCTTTTACCACCTATCGTTAGAACTATTGTATTTAATTACCTTTTTCCTCATTGATGCCTTAAGAAAATCTTGACAATTTTTTTAAGTCTTCAACTTCAAAATATTTTCGTTTGTTCCAAATTGTCAATCTTTTTAGAGGCGTGAGTTAGGGAAAAAATTAGTTAAATATAATAGTTCTTGATCACGATGTTTGTTGAAACTCTATTTTTAACCTTTCGGTAGCGGTCCAGCTGCCGTTACCAAGAATAATGAAAAATAATAAATTTTCGAATAATCGAAAATTGATTATTTTCGATTAATGGATTATTTCCGATTAATCGATTATTTCCGATTAATCGATTATTTCCGATTAATCTATTAGTAGAGTAACTACACCAATACTGTGACACAAACCGGTTTTCAGAACCTGTTTAGCCGGTTTTGAGAACCTGTTTGTAGAGCCGCTTTTTTAGTAGTTAACCTTCAGTTTATTTATATACGTCAAACGAACGGATTGACCTCTAGACACCACTGGATACCAAATACGTAAGTTAACCTCCAATTGATGTATGTAGAGCGTTATTAAACTTTGTCGCTACCTATTACATAACTGGTAACCAGATACAAATTAGTTGAACCTCTAGTTTGAATACACTACCACTGGATACCAAATACGCAAGTTAACCTCCAATTGATGTATGTCTAGCATTATTGAACTTTTTCTATAACATAACTGGTAACCAGATACAAATTAGTTGAACCTCTAGTTTGAATACACTACTGGATACCAAGTACGTAAGTTAACCTCCAATTGATGTGTGTCTAGCGTTATTAAACTTTTTCTATAACATAACTGGTAACCAGATACAAATTAGTTGAACCTCTAGTTTGTATACACTACTGGATACCAAGTACGTAAGTTAACCTCCAATTGATGTATGTCTAGCGTTATTAAACTTTTTCTATAACATAACTGGTAACCAGATACAAATTAGTTGAACCTCTAGTTTGAATACACTACTAATGGATACCAAGTATGTAAGTTAACCTCCAATTGATATATGTAGAGCGTTATTAAACTTTGTCGCTACCTATTACATAACTGGTAACCAGATACAAATTAGTTGAACCTCTAGTTTGAATACACTACTACTGGATACCAAGTACGTAAGTTAACCTTCAAGTGATGTATGTATAGCGTTATTAAATTTTGTCGCTACCTATTACATAACTGGTAACCAGATACAAATTAGTTGAACCTCTAGTTTGCATGTACACTACTACTGGATACCAAGTACGTAAGTTAACCTCCAATTGATGTATGTCTAGCGTTATTAAACTTTTTCTATAACATAACCGGTAACCAGATACAAATTAGTTGAACCTCTAGTTTGAATACACCTCCGAATGTCGAGTACGTAAGTTAACCTTCAATTGATGTATGTCTAACGTTATTAAACTTTGTCGCTACCTATTACATAATCGACAACGAGAAACAAATTAACCTTAAAATAGGGGTACCCCTATATTTTTGGATACCTTGTATATTTGTATACCTTTTTACTTAAGAACAATCATAATATTTTATTAGATATTTATAACAAAGATGCAAGGGTAGCTCGTTACATAAAAACAGAATTTCTGATACACATCATAACAGAAAAGGCCGTTACTACCAACACAATATTTATATCAAAGATGCAAGGTAAAAAATGGTTATTATTAAAAAAATTACCTGAAAATAGTTATACCCCAGTATTTGTAGATACCTTTTTACATGAGGGCAGACCTATTACCTACTATACATTTATTAAATACTTATAACGAAAAACTATTTTGCATAAACATATAGATTGTCTAGAAAACAATTAAATGTTATAGCCAAGAATTTATAACACTATCCATACGAGAGAAAGATAAATAGTTTATCATAAACTAGAAGTATTTTCAATAACCACTCTGTAATTTTAAAAATATATTCAGACAGTAAAAATGAATCCGAGGTTATACTTTTATGAGGATTAAAATTTTGCATATAAAACACATACTTACTGGAATTTCATTCAACATTTTTTACATAGGAAAGCTTGGTTAACACTTTAGAAAAATCAAAAACATTAACAGTCATATTTAAAAAATAAACTGAAGATTGGAAGAAATTGCGTTGGTTTAAATACAAAATATTTTGATACAAAACCACCTTCAATAAGGTCAGACATAAAATTCTCAGACTGATTAAGTGAATAAACGTTTTCAATGCCAGAGCGATGTAGCTTCCAGTTTTTGTTGGTGAAGGTAAGTCCCTTTTAAGAGAAAGTTGTTGAAAAGTCTGTATATATATATATATATATATATATATATATATATATATATATATATATATATATATATATATATAGATATATAGACACAGAAAATCATTTCAGTGTAGTTCCAGTTTTAGTAAAAATTTAAAAATGAATTGTGAAGGGAAGATAGAAGAAATAGAAGAACAGGAAAATTGGGATGACGAACCTGATTCTCCGACGTACATTCCAAATGTTGAAGCAAGGAATGTGATAAGACAGGTTCCGCCAAAGCTATCAAAATCTGCGAAGAAAAAATGGAGGTTGTCTGAACGAAAACAGCTGAATGAAATAGCCAGCCAGCCAGCCAGAGAAGGGAAAAATTAGGTAAATATAATAGTATAGTCGAGGAGATTTACCGTGGCAAGGTAGTCAATGATACATTTATGATGACTAACGCCACCTTACATCTCCTCAACTATATATTGATTTAATATTTTACGTCAAGTTTAAAAAATTGCATGTTGCATTAGAATTATTTCTGTAATGCATCAAATTCATCCTAGAGTCGTAAATATTAACAAAATTCTAAGAATATATCTGTTTTTTTAATTCTAAACCCTTCGAAAGTTAGTTTGAAAATAAATTGGAATTTTACAACAGTAGTAGAATAGCGAGTCTTTAGATAAATTACAGTTCATGCATAGTACCGGAATAATTATTGTTGAGAGAGAAATAGAAATATTATGTTTTATGTGGTGAATTTTTACATCAAACTCAGACTAGAGTTAGAAATATTATCAAAATTCTGGAAATATATCTGTTAAAATTGTATTATAATATATATTTCCATACCTCATACTTTAGCAAAAAATATCAGTAACATCGTTAATAGAATGATTTTTTTCATATTCTTTAGTATTGAAGATTGTATATCTAAAATGTCATCTCAAAATTTCTTATTAGTGTGAGTGAATTATAACTTATCGCGTGTATTTTAAACCATAATAAAATCTCACATTTACTCCGCCTTTCCAGTAACAGCTTTTAGTTTTATGACCCCATTTATTCAATGAAAAATAAAATGTTTGGTGTCTTCGAAACCACATTCTGCCGGAGGCGCTGGTAACTTGAATCAATTTAAAATATTTTCATAGGCCAGGCAAAGATGAGAATTTTGAAACAATAAAATGTTATCACGATGTTTTTAAATGAATATTATTACAGAATTTTCTTGGCGTGAACGTGAACTTCTCTTTCCCGTTTTCTTGAATATTGGAATAATTATTCGTAACAAAGTGTTGGAATGAATTAATTAGAAAAAAAAATGGAGAAACAAAAATTAGCATAATGTTTTAACATGATTATTTATTGTACTTCTTATTCGGTTGACATTTTCAAAAATCCGTAATTTTTTTTGCTCCAAAGCTAAACTCTTTAACTCCTTCAATTGCTTCCTCTCTTTTCGCATATTTCATGTTCATAAGATCTTATTATCTCGAAACCGACATTCCGGCCGGAGGCGCTAATATCTTGAATCAATTTAAAATATTTTCATAGGCCAGGTAAACATGAGCATTTTTAAACACTAAAATGTTGTCACGACTTTGTTAAATGAATATTTTTACAGAATTTTCTTGGCGTGAACGTGTACTATTTCACTTCCTTTTCCCGTTTTCTTGAATATTTGGAATAAATTGATAAGAACGGAATGAAAAAAACAAAAAATTAGCATGATGTTTTATGATTGTTTATTGAATTTTGTATTTGGTTGCCAGTTTCAAAAATATGTAATTGTTGCTCCAAAGCTAAGCGATTTAACTCCTCTAATTTCTTCTTCTCTTTTCTCATATTTGCTAGCTGTTTTTGCATATTTGCAACCTGTTCATCAATCGTTTTAATGAGTTGTTCCCGATTACTGCACTCATTAACGATTAAAGTTAATTGATCGTCAAGTGCAGTTAACTCCACATCATTCTTAGTAAAAAATTCGAGACTCCTATAATTTTTTTCCTTTATATCTTTTAGATGTGGAGGAATCTGCTTCAATGGGGAGGGGGAGGTGGAGGAGGGGGAGAAGGAGGACGAGGACGAGGAGGACGGACCAACAGGATCAGACGAAAAAAAAGCTTCGATGTCTGAAGAACTCAAATCGATGATAGGCTATAAAAAAAAATACATATGTAAATAAAAAAATGATTATAGTTGGAAATACTTACTTGATTTTCTTTCGTTATTTGCTCCAACGGCTGCAAATTCGGCAAAACTTTTTGCTTCTTAGGTGTAACTAACACGTTAGAATGTACGTTGACGCGTTTTGAAACCATGTTAAAAATATTATCTTGTTTCGAAGAACACTGTGTTTGAGAATGTGTTGAAAATTGAAGTGCGTCGGCTTAAATACAATCTCTGTAGACATAAAAAAACAAGTATATACTTTCAAAGGTTACTCGGGGAAAAATATGAAGTGAAACAAGTTTTTTGTTGTTACTTATTATACAATTGGTAACAAGACAAAAATTGACTGACCTTTAGTCATTGGTACTTTTTCGCTAAATAAGTGGTAACGATTTAATCTGTAACTCTGAATAACAAGTAATCAAGTTAAAGTGAAGGGCAACAATCTCTGTAGATATAAAAAAACAAGTATATACTTTCAAAAGATACTCAGGAAAAAATATGAGGTGAAACAAGTTTTTTGTTGTTACTAATTGCACGGTAACGAGACAAAAGTTAACTGACCTTTATGGTCATTGGTGCTTTTCGCTGCCACATAAGTGGTAGCAATGTTTAAGTCTGTTAATATTGAAAACAAGTAATCAAGTGAAGGTTAAGGATAATAAGTTGAAACTGCAGTTTTTAAGATCACGTGATCATATTGGAGTTATATAAAAACCCGGTTGAAATAACAGAAGGTATCAGTAGTATTCACAGTGCTTACAAGTAGTATCAAAGTGAGAAAGTGACAACAAATCAAAAGGTAAATATACTGTTATTTCAATGATATCAATTCCGTAAACAATATGTATTTCCAGTGGAAAATGGATATGCAAGCTATAAATAAACATCTTCTTTTAGAAGTAGAAGATAAATCGATTGTGAAACTGAATACATTAGCTAAGGATACTCCTTATAAAATTACCACCGCTAGAATAGTGAACTCAAAATATGGAGAAGTAGTTTTAGTAGAGTTGAATGACAACGCAGTTTTTTTACCGGCACGATCAACGAAATTTTTGAAAGATTTTTTGGTAGAGTTGGGAAACGGGAAATATTCCCTAGTGTACATTGGACAAAAGGATACCGGTAAAGGAAATCCAGCGGAATTGTTTAAATTTGTAAATAGTAACCTATAATTATGTCAGATGAAATATTTAGTGATGTAAGTAAATTAATTGAAAAATTTTCTGAAAAATATCCTGATTTTACAGTACAGGAAAGTAAAGTATGGTTGCATCATGTAAAGATTGCTATTGACTTATGCTCTGAAAAAATCCGTTCTAGTATATCTATTGGTAAAAAAAAAATGGTTAACCAAACTAGGTCATTTGAAATCTATATATATATAAAATTAGAGATAATAGGTAAGGAAAGCACAGATACAGTCAAGTGGGAAGATTTAATTTCAATATATAATAATAGAGTAACAACTGGAGTAATAATAAACCTAAAACATTCAGATGCGGACGAATTTTTGATAGATTCTTTTAAAATATTTTATAGAAAAATAGTTGATGCTTTACAAAACTATAACTTAATTAAAGTAAATACAACATTCTGTGCAGAGTTTATGAAGCAAAATTTGAATAAAAACATAACAGATATAAAATACTTCCATACTGAGAATAATGTGATAGATAATTCAACTAATATATATGAATGGTTCATGGATCGTGTAGTAGTCTTTATCTGAATTAAATTGTCAGAATTTCAAGAAAAAGATTCAGGGTGGGCTTTAAAAAGAGTTGTATCACTATCAGTCAATAATAATAAATTAGAAATAGGAAACGGTTCATCTTTCATTTCATTACCACATTTTATAGCAAATAAAAAGGCTTGTATAAATGTACATAATTATAATGACGAAGCTTGTTTTTATTGGAGTATTGTAAGTGCTCTGTATCCTGTTGGAAATAAAAATTCAAATCGTTTAACATCATATCCGCATTATAGTCAAGTATTGAAATTCCAATGCAATTTAATAAAATTCATCTTTTTGAAAAGATTAATAAACTATCTGTTAATGTTTACGGTTTGGAATTGATCGGGAAAAAGTATAACGTAATTCCATTACGTTTAACAAAAGACAAAAAAACAAATCATATTAATTTATTATTAATTCAAAATATATATCTACTTTCCTAAACTAAACGATTATGATGCTCCTGATCCATTAGACGATGAACGTATTGAAATAAAATACCATTATTGCTGGATTAAAAATTTATCTAGGTTATTAAATGTAGAATTAAATAAAGATGGTCATAAGAAGTTTATATGTGAAAGATGTTTAAATTATTTTTCTAATCAGGAAGTGTTAACTAATCATTCAAATTTATGTGAAAAAATCAATGATTCCAAAATAAACATTCCAAAAGAGAAAATTGTAAAGTTCAAAAATTTTTCAAATAAACAACGAACACCTTTTGTTATTTATGCTGATTTTGAATGTATGTTACAACCTCTTGAACATAATTTCCAGAAAACAACTAAATATCAAAAACATATTGCGTATAGCTGCGGATATTACGTTAAATGTGAATATGATAATTCTTTTTCATACTTTAACAGTTATCGTGAAATAGATTTTTTTTTTTTTTATTTAATACAAACATGCCCGCATCAACTACTAAGAGTTATTAGCAGGAGGACTTACACAAGTAGTATGAGTTGAATATGTGTTATAGATAATTTTTAAATTTTGTTATACAAATTAATGTCTTTGAAATATTTAATTAAAGCACCTGTGTCTTTGGTGAGTACATTTTTGAATACCGCACTTAGATTATTCTGACTTCTATGTCTGGAATATTCGGGACACTCTAGGATGATATGTTTTATAGAAAGAGAAACATGGCAATGTATACATTCTGGTGCTGGTTCTTTGTTGAGGAGATATTTATGTGTAAGGAGAGTGTGACCTATTCGCAGACGTGTTAAGACAACTTGATCTCTTCGTTTTTCTGGAATTGATAGAGTTAATTCGACTTGTGGCTTAACTTCTTTCAGTTTGGATGTCGTACGATTCCATATCATTTGCCAAGAATTAAATATATGTTTTTTGATTGGATTTATGTGGTCAGTGTAGGGAATTTTTTTAATGTAAGGTGTTTCTTGATTAGATGTTGTATCTACTGCTAATTTATCGACTTCTTCGTTTCCTTTTATACCAGAGTGAGATGGGACCCACAGAAATGAGATGTTCTTTTGGGTAAGGCGTATTATTTCCATTTCACTTTTGATTCGTATGAGAATAGGGTGTGAAGGGTAAAGTTGTTTTAAGCCCAGTAACGCACTCAGTGAATCTGTTATGATGAGAAACTTGGTTGCTGTAGAGTCTTTGCACATTTTTATGGCTTCCAGAATTGCAGTGGTTTCTCCCGAGAATATACTACATTGATTCGGTAGACGGATGGCAGATTTGTTGTTTCCACATATGTAAGCTGCTGCAATTCCATTGTGATTTTTTGAAGCATCTGTATAGATTTGCAGGGTATGGGGGGATTTTGATATAATTTCCTTGGAGAGGTTTTGTAGGAGACAGGAGTTGGTGGAATTTTTTGGATTTTGAGTGAGGGACGTATTAACATCTGGCTTATGAGACATCCAGGGGGGAAAGTTAGAGTTTTGTTGGAGCGATAATTTAAATTGTTCAAATTCATAGTTAGTTCGTCTCACTCTTTCTCTAAAAGGGAGATTTTTTGTTGGTTTGGAGTCGTATATTTCGTCAGGGGGGGCGTATTTTGGGAAAATGACTTGATATGCATTATTGTTGGGATAAGCAGAAATTTTTGCAGTATAGTTTAAGGAAAGGAGTTGTCGACGTAAGTATAGTGGAGGTTCGTTTGCAATGACTAGAAGACTGCTGGTTGGGCTGGTTCTGAAAGCGCCAAGTACACATCTAAGTGAAGAAGTTTGAATGACATCTAATTTTTTTAGTAACGTTTTCTTAGCGGTATCGTAGCAAATGGAACCATAATCTAATTTACTTCTTATCAGAGATTTGTATAGGTTCAATAAGGTGATGGTGCTAGCTCCCCATGTTCGGTTTGATAAAATTTTTAACAGGTTTATTCGGGATTGGCATGACTGTTGAAGGACTTCTATGTGTGTTTTCCATTTGAGAGAGCAATCCAAGGTGAGACCAAGAAAATTTACTTCTTCTACCCGCGTTAAAGGAGTTCTATATAAAAGCAGATTAAAATTATGGGTGTCTTTCCGTTTGTCAAAAATCACATAGTGTGTCTTTTCGCTTGAAAATTGGAATCCTGTTTTTTGTGACCAGTTTTCGATTTGATGGAGGCAATCTTGTAGTAAAGAGTAGGCGAACTTTGTGCTTCTACTTCTTGTATAAATGATGAGGTCGTCTGCATAAAGGCAAATTTTGATGGGAGGTTTTATCATTTCGGTGATGCTGTTAATTGCAGTGATAAAAAGTGTGGGACTCAAAATAGATCCTTGGGGAATGCCATTTTCGAGAGGTCTTGTAGTTGAGATAAGGCCATTTGATCTAACTTGAATAGTTCTGTTTTTGAGAAAATTATTTATGAACGCTAGCATGTTTCCTTGTACTTCCCATGTCTGCAGTGTTTTTAAGATATTATATTTCCAGGTTGTATCAAAAGCCTTGTTTAAATCGAAGAATATGGCGATTAGTTTTTGGTTATTCAAAAATGCATTGTGTACTTCACTTTCAAAAGATATTAGATTGTCAATTGTCGATCTGCATTTTCTGAATCCACTTTGATAGGGTGTTAAAAAATTTTTGTTTTCAAGATGCCATGCTAGTCTGTTGTTTAAGATTTTTTCTAAGATTTTACACATGCTGCAGGTTAGGGATATCGGTCTATATGAGGCTGGGTCGTCTTTTGGTTTGTTGAATTTACATATGGGGATAACTGTTGCATTTGACCAAGTTTCTGGAAACTGATGTTTTAAAAACATAGTGTTGTATAGATCTAGGAGAATTAACTTTGTATTGAAAGGAAGATTTTGCAGAAATATTGTGGGAATGTCATCTGGTCCAGGAGCAGAGTTTTTGGTGTTTTCGAGTGAAAATTCAAGTTCCTGAAGAGTTATGGGAATGTTTAGATAAGAGTCGTATTCATTAATTTGGATTTCGGGAGTTTCAATCAATTCTTTGTGTTGTACAAAGGACTGGTTTAAGCTTCGATCACTAGAATTATATTGGAATACATCTGCCATAGCCTCGCATACATCTTTTTTATCGGATATTAGCTGATTATTGTAGGATAAAGTATTTATGTGAAGGAAAGAATTTTGTCCTCTTATTTTTCTAATTTTATTCCATATCGAGTCCAGTGGGGTAGAGGGATTTATGGAGGAAATATAGTTACACCAACTTTCTTTTTTACTTTTTTTAATTAGGAAACGGGTTTTGGCATTGAGTTTTTTGAATTCAAGGCGATTTTCATCATTTTTATGTCTTTTCCACACGTTATAGGCGTGTTTGCTTAGACCTAGTGCTTGTGCAATCTCCTTATTCCACCAAGGGACTGGTTGTCTTTTGCACATTTTGGTTTTTCCGATACTGGAATTTGCAGCTGATATGATGATATTGTTCAGTTTTATTATGTTTTCATTTATATTTTCTTCGAGAGTGAGATTGGTGACTTTGTTTTCTATTTCCTTCCTGAATAGTTCCCAATTTGCCGATTGTTGTTTCCAGTGCTGGTATATATTATGTGAAGGAGGTTCGTTTTCTTTCCATTGTATGGATATGGGGAAATGGTCACTGTTGTATAGATGGTTGAGGGTATCCCATTGAAGATCGGGTGCCAGAGATTGACTGCAGAGGGAGAGGTCGATAGCAGATAGTGTGCCATTGTACGAATTAAATCTTGTAGATTTCCCTGTATTCATTAGGATTAGACTACAATTATTAATGGTTTTAAGAAGTAGATTTCCATATTTGTCAGTTTTATGGCTCCCCCATGCTGCGTTGTGGCAATTCAGGTCTCCTACAATTATTTTAGGCGACGGTATTTGCTCAATCAAATTATTTAACTCATTTATATCTAGTTCGTTTGGGTGTGGTAAATATACGTTACATATATGTATTTTCTTGCGAAATGTTATAGATACTGCGATAGCTTCAAGATTTGTGTTTATAGGAATTTCATTTGCTTGAATATTCTGTTTTATAAAAATTGCTACTCCGCCACTGGCTTGTTGTGCTTCCGATCGGTTTTTGAGGAAGCATTGATAATTTTTCAACTTTATTGGTTGTTGTTTGAAGTGAGTTTCTTCTAAGCATATTATCGCTGGTGATTGTTTATTGATTAACAATTTCAAGTAGTCAATTTGAGTATAGTAACCATTGAGGTTCCACTGAAGTATGAACGTATTATTCATTATATTTAATTTTCTTGTGAGAGAGGTTCGCTGTCGGATTCTTCAGTGGTGGAGAGGCTGGAGAGACTTAACTTTTTCTTAAGTCTTGTAATGTTATTTTTTATGCCCTTTGTCGTACTATGTTTATATATGAAATTTAAAATTTCTTTTATTTCGGATTCTTCGTTGGAATACTGCTGTGCTATCTCCTTTGGGTGTTTGGAGTTGATTGTGTTTTCGAGAAAGTCGCATATTTGAGTGAAGTTTAAGATGAAAGGTGGGGTTCTATTTTCAATTTGTTCTTTTATAGGGTTTAGTATATTTTCTATGTCTTCAGAAGACATTTTCGCTCTTTTCCTCTGTTTCGAGGGTTTTAGTGGAGTAGCAAAAGTGGGGTTGGGTGAATTTTCCTGGATGTCTGGTGACGTGGAAATTTGTCTTTTTGTTGATTGTGTGTTTATTTCTGATGGATGATTTGGTGGAGTGGGCTTAGATGTTTGTATTATGTCTATTGTAGAAGAGCTTGAGGATTGAAGCATTGAGGTGCTTGGTGGTGGAGGATCTGACATTTGGGTAGTTTTTGCTGTTGGAAGGGTTGTGGGAGAGGGTATATGAATTGATGGTGATGTAACTGGTGAGGTAGAAGTATTTGGTGGTATTGTGGAGATGGGAATTTCTATTGACGATGATGTACAGTTAGAATTTTTGTCTGTGGTTGGGATGGATTGTATTTCATAGTCTTCCATATGTTCTAGTGAGTCTTGTTGAGCTAGGTAGGTTGAGCAGTCGGATTCTTGATGGCCGATTGTTTTGCATTTTTGGCAATTAGAGCCATCAATATGTAGGTATAATCGGTAGGTGGTATTGTCATGGGAGATGTTGAAAGAGTCTGGTATGTTTTCGTGTTGGAGTGGTTTGATATAAATTTGTCTTCTAAAGCTGAGTACGTGGCTATATTCAGATTCTGGCATACCAATTTTCAAGAAGGTAATTTTAGATACTGCTGTTATTCCCATGTTTTTCAGTTCTTCTTCCAAAAGAGAGTTAGGAATTGTTGGGCAAATATTAGATATAACTAATCTTTGGGCTGGAGTTATTAGTCTTCTTATTTCTACTTGAGTTCCATTAACTTTGATGGTGTTGTGAGTACTAAGAAAATTATCTACAATATTTTTTGAGGAGAGATAGATACAAATTCGGTTATTAGCAATTCTTGAAGCAAACAATATGTTTTTGGGTTGTATAAGGGATCCTATTGCTATTATGTAGTCGTGTATCTTCACTCCATCGATTGCTGAGAGAACTACAGCTTGATCTTTTGTTGGGTATTTGTACGTATTTACTATACTTGAGTAGGTGGTAGTTGTCATGTTTCTATTGGAGAAATTATCTCCCGGTGGATTTGTCTCGTTCATTTTTCATATTATTTGAAATATATCTGAGTCCGACGCTGTTGTCGGGTGGATTCAGGTTACTAGTTACCAGCGTAACCTTACTTTCGATATTTCCACTTTTGCAGATTAATTGGTAATAAAAAGTCTACTCACAGTAATTTCTCTATAGTGGTTTTTGGAAACAATCACTTACTAATGTATCACTTAAGGTGTATTTTGATTTTTCGCGGAACTGCGTAAATTTTGCTAAAATTTCGGAGCCAACTAGTAGCGTGGTTTTCAAGACCTTAGTCAGGACCGAACTCGTGAAATAGATTGTATGCAATGGTTTGCGCATGAAATGGAAATATGTGCTGAAATAATTTATTCTAAATTTAAAAATATAATTCCTATGGATGAAAATAGGACAACAGTAAATGCTAAAATATGTCATATTTGTGAAGCTGAATTTACAAATGTTGATATTATTGTTCGCGATCATAATCATTTCACAGGCGAGTTTAGAGGTTTTGCACATAAAATGTGCAACGTAAATTTTAGAAAAAATTTTTGTGTCCCCACTATTTTTCATAATTTGAGTGGCTACGAATTTTATAATAAACTCTGCGATGAAGAAATCACTGAGGAGCGATATAAACATGCTCAGAATGTATGGCAATTGTTTAATATTCAAAATTTAGGTCAATACTCTGATTTGTACCTGAAAACTGATATAATGCTTTTATCAGATGTATTTGAGAATTTTCGAAATATTGGGTATTCCACTAGCGGCTTAGATCCAGCTTGGTACTATACCATTCCTGGATATTCATGGGACTGTATGTTAAAATATACTAAGTGCGAATTAGAACTATTACAGGATGTTGATATGATACTGTTTGTTGAAAATGCAATCCGGGGAGGAATAAGTCAATGCTGATGTCGATATTCCGAAGCTAACAATAAATATATGAGGGAATATGATAATTCGAAGCCGGACAAGTTTATACTTTATCTGGCTATCAATGCACTGTACGGATGGGCAATGTGTCAACCACTGCCATATGGAAATTTTGAGTGGGTTGACACAAACATTAATGTTAGTGACATACCTGACGACAGTCCCGAAGGATACATTTTGGAAGTGGATTTGGATTATCCGGAGGATCTGCAAGATATTCATAGAGATTTTCCTTTTGGTTCTGAACATCGAGTACCCAAAGGCTCCAAATTACCGAAACTGTTGACCACTCTGTATAACAAAAACAAATATATCATTCATTTTCGGGCTTTAAAACAAGCTCTAGCACATGGGTTGGTGTTGACAAAAATTCATAGGGTACTTAAATTCTCACAATCAACGTGGTTGAAACCTTATGTAGATTTAAATACAAGCTTTAGGAAAAAAGCTAAAAATGAATTCGAAAAAGGTTACTTTAAACTCAACGTAAATCCAATATATGGAAAAACAATGGAAAATATTAGAAAACATCGGATTGTTAAATTGGTTAGTCAATGGGAGGGAAGGTATGGAGCAAAAAACTTGATAGCTAGTCCAAAGTTTACTGGAAGAACTGTATTCGATGAAGAAAGTCAGTTAATAGCAATCGAATTGAAGAAAGCAGAACTTTATTTCAACAAACCCTTGTACATAGGAATGTCTATTTTAGATATTTCAAAAACTTGTATGTATGAGCTTCACTATGATTTCATGTTACCTCAATTAAAGGATTATTGTAAAATTTTATATACTGATACCGACAGTTTTATTTATGAAATTCAATGTAATGATATTTTCGAGGAAGTGATAAAACCTAACATTAACAGATTTGATACTAGCGAATATGGTGTTAATAATCCGTACAATATGCTACTTTGTAATAAAAAAGTCCCTGGTTTAATGAAAGATGAGGCAAATGGTAGAATTATTACTCATATTGTAGGATTAAGATCGAAAATGTATAGTTATAAGATACAGGATTCAAAGTTGTTTAAAAAATCAAAGGGTGTTAAATCGAGCATCATTGAAAATAAGATTACATTCGATGACTACATCAACTGTTTGAGGGAAAACAAAGATAAAATTATTTCGCAACGTACAATTCGTTCATATGCTCATAATGTTTACAGCATAGAGCAAACAAAAGTGGGTTTGAATGGATTAGACGATAAGCGTTGTATATTACATGATTCAATCAATACTTTACCTTGGGGTCATTATAGTTTAAAGTAGTTATATGTATTTGTATGCATCAATAAACTTTATAAATATATTTCAGTGTATGTATAAATAAACTATAAATATATTTCAGTGTATGTATAAATAAACTTTATAAATATATTTTAGTGTATGTATCAATAAACTTTATAAATATATTTTAGTGTATATATCAATAAAATTTATAAATATATTTCAGTGTTTTTTTTCTGGTTAGTATTCACAACACATTCAGTATGGTTACATGTCCACAGAAAATGTATTTAGGAGGGAAAATAATTCATTTGACTAATAACATCTTCATAGTGGTTAGCATATCTCATGAATTGAACTTTGAACCATGTGTTAGAATATTCGGAAAGGATAATACTATTGAATTGACTGAAGTGGAATGGTATGAACTTCTATCTTCAATTCAAGCCGTAACAAATGACTGTACCATATATGGAACAAATTTTGAATGGAAAATAGTGACAGATCATTCCAGTGTTTATTTGGAATCTGATTGTATAATGGAATTATGGAAATTACATCCATTAATAACGTGTAATTTGGAGCTACTGAAGAATCAACAATTTTATAGTTGTTTTAAAATTTTAAAACTTGGTGTGGATAGTGAGAACATTGTAAACTCAGCTCTCAACATAATGGACTCTGTGAAATATATAAATTGTGTAACATACAGCTTGGCTCTGGAAGTGATTTATAAATATCCTCATATGTTGAAGAATGAAGAAAGTAAGATTCAATGAAAATTCACATTCACTTATTGATCACCTGGGCTGTCGCTTACAAAAGCACCCGAAAATGCGAATTGAGATATCACGATGACTTGAGATTTCAACGTCGAATACAGGAAGCTGCTATTATTATTAATCCTATATTAGATGTAAGTCACAGAAATAAAGTATATCGACGAATAAATAATTTAAATTAACTCTTTGTGTTTTTTTTTGAATGAACGTATACGTTTTTTATTCAAAATTATTACAATTTATACAATACTATTTTTATTTATCCATGATTGAGAGTTCATTCCAAGCCACTTAACTAATAACCGATCACCTTTTTTTCTCAACACTTTTTCAATTAGAAAAACATCCGGATATTTCACTTTTTGTAGCTCTTCTGAATAGAATGCCCCTCGAATTTCTTCTTTTTTCTCATCTTCCAAAATGTAAGTAGTGGGATTGGTGAGTTTAACAGATTTAATCTTGAAAACCTCAGTAGTCCAGTTGGGAGTGTATCCTTTTTTAAACACGTGTCGATATTTGCTGATACGAACATAATAACCTTCTCTAAATTTTGCTGGTTTGGGATCAATGGTTTTGATGTTGTTGAATACAACAATATATTTGGCATTTTTATCATTAATTTTACTGGGTATTTCACCCGTTGTAGAGTGTCTGGTATTGTTATATTTTGCAGCAATTTCTGGAAGAATATTTAACCATTTATAAGAACCTTCCATACTAAATCGCTTCCATAATAGTGTTTTCAACGTTCGAATTACTCTTTCTGAAATACTAGCCTTGAGATTTGAAAATGTACTGTAGTGATTGATATTGTATGTTTGCATTAATCGTTGAAATTTTTTGTTGTAAAATTCAGTTCCATTATCGGTTTGTAGATTAGCAGGTGTGGTCTTCATTTTACTGAGTATAATTCTCATAGCATTTGTAATTTCTTTTCCTGTTTTCCTCTTGACAGGTTCCACCCAAACATATTTACTAAATGCATTGATTACAACTAAAATATAATTATATCCCTTGTTTTCTTTGGCATGTGGTGACATAATGGCCAAGTCTGCCTGTATCAAATCGTGTAGACCCTTCACAATAACATGTCGTCTTCTATAATTTATTCGAGCTGGAGCATGTAATTCTTGTATTACTTGTGCTTTAGACATTTTTTACTAACGGACACTTTAACAATAGTTCAATGCAGATAGCAGCTGGCGTTCCTAATTTAAACTTAACTATATCTCCTTTTATAATATTTTTGGTAGCTAGTTGATTGAATTTAGATTCAATATCATTTATTAGCACCACTCCGTCTGCTGTATAATGTGATACACTTTCAATTATGCAAGCAAACTTAAATTTGAAAGCAATACCCCCATTATCTAATACATAGTACTCTTTATTCAAACTTTGTTTCTTCTCACCTCGCAAACGAACTAGACATTTAACATGATAATCAAATGAGTCGCAAATATAAAATGGAGCAGTTAGTTCAGCCGGACTCAAATAATGTTCATTGAACTTGTTGAGAGGCATGTTTGAAATAAAACTAACACTGAATAAATGTGTATTTATACACTTTTTTCTAGAGGAACTTGAATAACAAATTGAACATAACAATCACTTCTCATCGACCCTTGGGAATGAAGTTCAAACTCTATTCTATCTCCTTTAGTTACAATTTAATTTTCTAGTAACTGATTAATGGGGTTGTTATGATTTTTATATGAAACAAATAAAGGTGATGGATAGCATTGAATACTTTCAACCTTTCCGGTTATCGGAAAAGTGTACACAGTGGTTAAATCATCTAATACATAATACATAATACATAATTAGTTTTACTTAAATTTGGGTTGTTTTTTCCATGAATGTAAAGTATACATTTACTATGATACTTAGATGGTTGACATATGTAAAATGGAACATCTTGAGGTTTACTTTCGTCGATAGTAAGAAAATGTTGATTAAACTTGTTGATAGGCATGATGTAAACTGAGCAGTTGCGGAGTAAATGCTCCATTTATAGGATTATTTTTCCTTCACGTAATTCTTCTATAATCGAAACTATTTCGTTATTATGAGCGGAACTACCTGCATTCTTTGAACTCAAAAGTAATTTCAATCTTTCAACTATTTCATTGTAGTCATCAAAATATTTGTAGTCTACGGGCTTTGACGAATATTTCATCATTGTCATTCCCTTTCCCCTCCTTGCCATATTTCTAGTAATTACATTTCTCAGCAAAGCGGAAGTTTGCGTACCAGATCTTGCTCTTACAAGTGGCTTAAGTTTCGGTTTTATAATGAAAAGATATTTATTTTTGATATCATTGGCAAATTTCATCGGATCATAATTTCGATGGATAGCGTTTGTTCGTTTTATAATATCCACGTAATTGTCAATATCTTTCTGATTCTGTAATGTAGGATTTTTCAAAAACAGTAAATCGTACAGACCTACAGTACCAGGGTATTTAATATTTTTATCTGAAATATTTGCACCTTCAAAATCTACTTCAGAATCCCCGATATAAAACTTTTCTTTGATAGGATCGTGAAATAAACCCAAATCATGATCATATTTACCATTTACGTCACGTACCATTCCTTCAATATACTCTCGAGGCAGAGGACTTTTGAATTGATCAAAATATTCGCGATACACCTCAGGATTGGATAAAGTTTGATAAAATTGAGAAAGGGTATCATCAATGAATTGGTCGTCGCGACTCTTATCAATCTCATCATCATTATGATCAATTTAAGATTGAAACACTTCTTCGGGTGCAGGTATCATATTCTCTGGCTGAGTGCTATTGAATAGTGGTCGAGCAGGGGGAGTAGTTAGATACGCTAATTTATTATATTTGGTGATTTGCGATTTAGGTGTTATAGGTGACATTGATTTTCTTTCTTCTTTAATCGATTGTTGAATTGGTTCCTTTAAAGCGGACACCAATTCCTCAAGTGGTCGCGTAATTGGTTGGTATGATTGTTCTAACTGAGATTGAGATTGAACTATATCACTTTTCAAACTCTTATATTTTTTCTTTAAAGCCTGGCGTGCCTTTACGAGTTCTTTCGCTAATTGTGTCTCCATGGTTACTACTAGGTGTATGTTCCCATCAATACTATTGTCATTGTACAATCTTTATCAATTGTGAGAAATCCAAATTTATCTTGCCAACAAAACGAACACAACTTTTTCAAATCTTGAAATGACATATCAACGTTAACGTGATCATCATAAATGTGTTTCAAATTGGTCATATCTTGTTGAAAGACTATTAAGAGATTTGCATTATCTCTAATTAGCTGTTTGGGTATTGCCGAATATGTTTGACATAAATAGAAGCAGTCTGTGTATTTGTGTCGACCAAAACAAAAATAACTTTGCATTATGTTCTGATTACATGTAGCAACATCGTCAAAAATTATTATAGAATTATCTTTAATTAAGTCTGGAGAAATAACATCTTCTGCATTATCATATTCTTCATAGCCAATCTCTTTTATGGGTTGAATTATATTTCTTAGATAAGTATATTTTGGTTGCTGTAGACTTTTCGAGTAAACATACACATTTTCAAATCTCAAACCATTAGGATGATCAATTAACGATAACATAACATTTGTTTTTCCACATCCACTAGGACCAATAATTAGCCCTCTTTTCGAGTCTCCTCCAAACATTGCACCATGTTTTCCAATTTGTTTCACCACTCCATCATCATAATTTTTAATGGGTAGTGAAAGTTGTTGTTTATGAATCTTCATGTTGACTGAGGGTATATAAGCACATGTCACTATATATAAGAACTTAGAATGAAACGAACCAGAAAAGTAGGAAAAGGTTTCATTAATACTCTCATCAACAAGCTTCCTGTTGAACTGCATCTACCTGGGTACGAATTTTGTGGTCCTGGTACTCGGTTAGAGGAGAGACTACGACAAGGAGACTTGGGAATTAATCCTTTGGATCAAGCGTGCAAAGAGCACGACATTGCTTATTCTCAAAATAAAGATTTGAGTAAGCGACATCTGGCAGATAAGATTTTAGAAAACAAAGCTTGGGAAAGAGTAAAGGCGAAAGACGCTAAAACAGGTGAAAAAGCGGCTGCTTGGTTTGTTACTACAGCTATGAAAGCTAAGCGTAAAATTGGAATGGGAATGAAAAAAAAGAGGGTTGGGAAAAAACGTACCATTCGAACTCCAAAAAAGGGTGGTTTCTTACCATTACTGTTACCATTACTAGGAGCATTAGGAGCTATTGGGGGCGGTGCAGCTGGAATTGCAAAAGCAGTGAATGATGCTAAAGCCAATCGTGAACAACTAACTGAACAACAAAGACATAACGCAGCAATGGAGCAAGCGGTAAAAGTAGGTCAAGGTTTCTATCTACCCTATGAAGGATATGGTTTGAAAAAAAAAAGTTTGGAATCCAAAAAAATTTCGCTGAGCTTACCACGTCATGCGATGACAAATATTGAGCTAGAAGAGTATGCAAAATATATCCCTAATTTTCGTGGTGTTTTCATGCGGGATACGTTACCTAGTAAAATAACAAAAGTGGAACTCACTGGACTGCTTACACTAAACATGACAAGCATGTGATTTATTTTGATAGTTACGGTAATTTACCCCCTCCATTAGAATTAGTTAGATATTTTAAGAGTGATGGGTTGGTTGATATAAACTATAATTATGATGTGCTACAATCATTTAATTCACATCAGTGCGGTCAATATTGTCTACGGTTTTTATTTAGTCACTCAGTTGGATCATTATGTCATACACATTCACTTTGATTGGAGAATCATTAGTTTTAAGTGATGATTTTAATCCCCCTATTTATTTAGACGAAAATGCTGACTATGAAATAGGTTTAACAAATTTTGATAGTTTTAATAGTATTAGTAACGTACATGAGCAAAATAATGTGTTGGTGTGGGGTGATCATGATGAATATAAATTTGAAATTCCTGTTGGAGCATACGAAATTAATGATATAATACAAATTATTGAACGGGAACTGATTCAGACTGGAGTTAGTATTCGTATTAGAGCAGATCCACGAACATCAACACTTACAATTAAAAGTAGTGTTTGGATTAATTTTGACATTGATAATTCTATAGGTCATCTTTTGGGATTTCCCAGACGAAAACTAAGTCCAAATGTAATTCATACTTCTAAAAGTGTCAACATTTTACAAGTGAATACCATTTGTATTGACTGTAACATTGCGGTTGGTTCTTTCCTCAATGGAAAACCAGTTCACATTATTCATCAATTTTTCCCACAAGTTCCAAATGGGCATAAAATAGTGGAACAACCACTAACAATACTCTATTATCCAGTAAACATCAAAACTATCAACAACATTACTGTGAGAATTCTCAATCAGGTTGGAACTTTGATCAATTTTCGCAAAGAAACTATAACGGTTCGACTACATCTGCGAAGAATAGAATAATGGTTTGGCGGTTTTCGGAACATCCATATCAACCATATAAAAGGCAATTCGAACGTCGAAAAAACAGTGCAACACTGGTGACTGATCGGTTAACATCAGAAAATCGTAAATTTTTACAGTCTGTTGGATTTCAAGTTTTAGTATAATGGAAATGTTACACGTTTCGGGTGAACCATTTATTGATAATACCATTGAAGATTATCAGTTCCATACCTACCAACCTTATACTTCTAGTAATTTAAATTATAATGATGAAATCAGAATTCCTATTCAAGATTTGGATGCATACACACTACCATGTAATAGTTATCTTTATTTAGAAGGTAAAATCTTGACTGATCAAGACAAAGTACCCACAAAATTTCAACTTATCAACAACGGTATTGCTTATTTGTTTCGAGAACTACGATATGAATTGAATGGTGTTGTAATAGATTCTGTTAGAAATGTAGGTTTGGTTTCCACAATAAAAAATTATTTGTCGCTCACTGACAATGAGAGTAAATTACTGCAAAACGGAGGATGGTTTCCCAAAGATGGTAAGATTCTTCTTGATGGCAATGGAAACTTTAATGTTTGCATACCGTTGAAAGTATGGTGTGGATTATTCGAGGATTTTCGCAAAATTGTACTTAATATGAGACAGGAGTTGGTGTTAATTCGCGATAAAGATGATATAGATGCGGTTATCGCGAACGATATTAGCGAAAAGCCGAAAATTCAAATTAATAAATTATCTTGGAATGTTCCTCATATAACACCTAACTTACGAGAACAACTTCGTTTAAATAAAATTATTCAAAGCAATGTCGATCTCCCTATCAAGTTTCGAAGTTGGGAAATAATCGAATATCCCACTTTAAATGATTCGACACGTCATACTTGGCCTGTCAAAACTTCAACTAAATTAGAAAGTCCTCGACATATCATAGTAGCACTGCAGGCTGGTCGTAAGGGAGAATTATTGAAAGATATGAGTCAATTTGATCATTGTACATTAACGAATATGCGCGTCTTTCTTAATTCAGAACGTTATCCTTATCATGATTTAAATTTGGACTTTGATACTAACCGTTTCGCAACGTTGTATGAAATGTTTGCTAATTTTCAAGAATCCTATTATCACATTCAAACAAATCAACCAATATTCACACCTGAGGAATTCAAACAAAAAGCTCCCATTGTTCATATCGATTGTTCTCGGCAAAAGGAAATCATTCAAAGTGGATCTGTTGTTCTTCGTATTGAATTTGAAACGAAAAAGTCAGTAGGTAATAATGTAACGGCGTATCGCTTAATTTTACATGAAAAAGAGTTTATGTATAATCCTCTAACAAAAATTGTAAGACAAATATAGTGCGCATGCTTTATATTTTGTATATATATATATTTTCACATTCGGTTCAAGTTTACAGTTTATAATGGTTAACGAATATCGAAAGAGATTACATAATTATCTCATAAAATTAAAACAACTTCAATCTGATTTAAACTATTATGAGAAACATCAGCAAGTTATAAAAGAACTAATCAAGTTAAAAATATGAAATTGGTTGTGGATATTCAAGGATTCAAAATCGGAAATAACAAACTTATAGTAAAGGAGTTTGCAGCTTTTGATGGTTCAAAATTCTGTCATTACGTTTCCAAACCTCCATTTCCGATGAAGATGTTACCTCCTGATTTACACAAACAGGCTACTTGGTTAATGACAAATCATCATTACATAAATTGGGACGCCGGATTTACACCTGTTCATACTTTTGGTGTCTTGTTTCAAGATTTGCTTACCAACGTTGAAACGGTTTATGTCAAAGGTAAAGAAAAGGCAAATTATTTAAGAACATTTTCGACAGTTCCCGTTTATGAATTTGATGAACAACCGAAATTGGAACATATGGATCCATCATGTTTTTACCATATGAATGATAAATGTATATGTGCAGTAACAAATGTATATTTTTTGTATAATAACTATTTAATGCATAAATAAAACAATAATTAAATTTCATTAATTTTTTATTTCATAATTACATTTTTATTTTTCCTGTTCGTCCTCCCCATCATTCTTCAAGCGAAGTAACTCCGGCAGTAAGTGATTGTATTCGTACATCCATCTATCCAAATTTAAGTGTTTTAATAATTGTATTAAACATACAATACAAATCACACCTTTCGCGAAATATTTGCAAGCGTCAGGTCCTTGTCTATACCTATCCGCGTGCTGCATACACTCTTCGTGTGTGTATTTTCTTCCCATTCCATATACTGCTTCCCGCTCATACACTTTTTCTCGTTCATTCAAGTCAAATACTAACGTTTGCACTGCTGCTTTCAATTCTTCCATTTTGTAAACAGTTTTAACTTTCAGAGTCTTATTTGCTCGAAATTTATACAGCTTTTCCCCACCACTTTTTGATGATGGTGTTGGGTATATAAGTAGGAGGAGTTGGGTATAAAAATTACACATTTCACAACATGACTAAGTTTTTGTGCAAGAAATCGTTTCATTATTTCACTACCGAAGAATTTAAAGAGCTTCCAATTGAATACCTAATAGAGAATGTGAGACCTTCAGTTCTGCTGGATATTTGGCATAAACTTCCATATTCCTTTCAATCCAACTTTCAATTGCAAATACGATTACCATGTTTTGTTCACTATAATCGTCCTGATTGGATAACTCATTGGGATGGACCTGCCAGTGCACAAGAAAATTGTCATTTTTGTAAATATGCACTGAAATTATAAATTGTACTATTTGATGAATAAATAAAACACTTAAAATATTTTACTGATTTTTTATTTTATGATAACAAATTATTTTCTTCCTCGTATTGTTCATAGACACCATCCTCCTCCTCCTCCTCCTCATTCTTCAAGCGAAGTTCCTCCGGAAGTAAGTGATTGTATTCATACATCCATCTTTCCAAATCTAAGTGTTTCAATAACTGCATTAAACATACAATGCAAATTAATCCTTTTACAAAATTTTTGCAAGCGTCAGCTCCTTTTCTGTACTTCTTCGCCTGCTGCATACACTCTTCTACTGTGTATATCCTTCCCCTACCATATATCTGCTCCCGATCAAACATTCTTCCATGTTTGTTAAAGTCATATACTAAACTTTGCACTGCTTCTTTCAATTCTTCCATTTTGTAAACAAACACTTTTTAACGTTCAGAAATCTTATTGCATCGAAATTTATACAGCTTTTCCCCACCACTTGCATTTCAGCTTTTTCCCACTACTTTATTGAAAAACAAAATGAGATCTAAAAATCCCAAGCGTCATCTCAAAAAGGGTCACCGATTCACACAAAAACCTGTTTCAAGGTTCCACAAAGTTAGTGATCAAGGTGAACATGGTCAAACTGGTTCTACAAACAGGTTCAAATTACTCGGTATCCAGTGGTGTCTAGAGGTCAATCCGTTCATTTGACGTATATAAATAAACTGAAGGTTAACTACTAAAAAAGCGGCTCTACTACGGTTTCGTTAAAAAATGTTCGATTTTTTTGAAAATTTAGTAGAAGGTAGCTTTCATAGACACAAACCATGAAAAAAAAATTTAAATTGAAATATTGGAGATTTTTCGAGTTATAACGTTTTTTGGGGTAAAACACCCTTTTTTGGGGGGTGGAAAAAGACATTATTGCGATTTTCGGCCAAAGTTGAGTTCCTAGAATAAAAAGTTGATCATAAAAGTTGTAGATCTTGAGAAAATCCACAACTTTTTCATCAGTGACTTTTTCACATAACCTCAAAATTAGCTCGAAAAACGCCAAAAACTGCACATTTTTCGTTTTTTATTGTTAGTTTCGTTAAAAAATGTTTGATTTTGATGAAATTTTAGTACAGTCACAAACCATGAAAAAAAATTTCAAATTAAAATATTGGAAATTTTTCGAGTTATGAAGTTTTTTTCGATAAAAAACACATTTTAGCGGGGGGGGGGGTTGGAAAAATACATTATTGCGATTTACGACTCGCAATAATGTCTTTTTCCACCTCCCTAAAAAAAGTGTTTTTTATCGAAAAAACGTCATAACTCAAATTTCCAATATTTTAATTTGAAATTTTTTTTCATGGTTTGTGACTATCAAAGTTACCTTCTACTAATTTTTCATCAAAATCGAACTTTTTTTAACGAAACTAATTTTATGTGAAAAAGTTACTAATGAAAAAGTTGTAGATTTTCTCAAGATCTACAACTTTTATAATCAACTTTTTATTCTAAGAACTCAACTTCGTTCAGAAAATCTACAACATTAACATCAGTGACTTTTCCACATAACCTCAAACTTAGCTCGAAAAACGCAAAAAACTGCATTTTTCGTTTTTTATTCTTAGTTTCATTAAAAAATATTCGATTTTGATGAAAATTTAGTAGAAGGTAGCTTTGATAGTCACAAACCAGGAAAAAAAATTTAATATTGAAATTTTTCGAGTTATAACGTTTTTTCGGTAAAAAACACTTTTTTTTGGGGGGCGATTTCTGTCCAAAGTCGAGTTCCTAGAATAAAAAGTTGATTATAAAAGTTGTAGATCTTAAGAAAATCTACAACTTTTTCATCAGTGACTTTTCCACATAACCTCAAAATTAGCTCGAAAAACGCAAAAAACTGCACTGCAACTGTTTTTTATTTTCAGTTTCGTTAAAAAAAGCACGACATCATTTCACAACGTGATTAAAAAATCACGATATATCGCTCATCACTATAGATAACGCCACTTGCCGCTACCACTAAAAATCCCGTATCGCAAGGTATCGATACACTACAAATTTATCGATACTTGGAATGCATCGAAAAGCATAGTATCGATACAAAATATCGAGTATCGGAAGTAAAAGTATTGATACACTGGAATATCGGATAGTATCGCGCATCCCTACTTTCTATATAAAGACATCCCATTTTGCCATTGTTTACGTTGATTGTTGGGTATGATTAGGTCCTGAATATTGTTTATTTTTATTTAAGAATGAATAGATTTTTTTTTCATTTTGTTCAACTTTTAAGATAGATGGTTGGTACCTAATTGAATAAACTTGGTGGTAATTAAATAACCTATGATAATTTATGATAAATCATGAAAAAAATAAAATAAAACGTAGTCGGTACACCAAGAAGTACAACGATAAGGGATGTCAATAATACTTAGCTATGAGTATACCTACCCAGGAAAACAAATCTTAGAAATGGAAATAATTGATATTAACGGCAACTAATAATAGTAATATTAATTATCTCCATTTTTGAGTTTTGTTTTGATGTCTTTTTATTCTACCATTCCATGTTTAATTTTATATCAAAAACCGAGAGGATTCATTTTGTTCATAGCTAAGAATTTTTGGCATCTCTTCAGGGTTACCAACTTAGGGGTTATCCCCCCAAATTTAGGGTGTTTAAAAGTCAAATGGGATTTTTTTGGGTTTTTTTAACTTAAAAAAATAAAGGTGTGATATTAAAGGCCCAGGAATAACCAAATTTAGCCAATCACATTTATTTCTGATATAGCGGCTTAGTGACATCTATAGTACCAACGAATATAGACGCTTATTATAGAAGGGCAGGCTAAGACCGAGAGGTTTTCGAACTGACCGTGAGATGGCGCCAGATGGACGAGAAAGACAGTTTGTTGCATAAAACGCGAATTAATGTCACAATGGTTTTTACCTGTGTTTACTACAAACATAAACATACCATAGGTTATGTTAGGTTAAGTTCGTTCATTTTGAATGTTCTATTTTCTTGTCTTTTCATTAATAAAGATCAGTTTGTATTTTTTCTTTCGAAACAGAATTTTGATAATTCGATAAAATGACAGTATCCATGAATGATTAAAGAAATGTTATAGAGGGTGATGTTTTAGTATTATTCAAAACAGTGTGTACCTTTTGAAAGCCGGTTTGGGAAAGAATCAATCATTTGTATTATTAAAAATATAGCACGAGCTATGGTACTACTAATTATTAAAAATGTTATTTTTGTACTAAAAGTTATATGTTTCGAATTTTATGGTTCATGTTGCTAAACTTTTAATTTATAGTTAAATTTGATTTTTTTGTTAAACATTGAGCAATCGTTTGGGGAAAAAATAAATATGCCATTTTTGTTGTCTATTTGTGTACTTTGTAAGATCCTCATTAGAGTTTTGAAAAACCATGTACAGGGTGAAACTTTTTAAATGAACAAAACGAACTAATTTTTCTAGACCGGCCCTGATTTTTTTTCTAGTATGCCTAAATCAGTTAATTAGGTGATAGTAGTGTAAAGTTTTACTAAAATATGAGACAAATTGAAATTACCGTTCAAAAGTTATGATCAAAAGAAATATCAGTCAAAATTCAAAACTGTAAATTATTAAAATATGGGAGCAGACACTTTTAATATTCATTTGACATTTCCCATAGGGATTTCCATACGAGTTAGGAGTGTGTACAGTTCATGATGACTCACCCTGTATATCCTGGAATATAATACAATGAAATTAGTTTTCTGAAATTTAAATTGAATGTGGGAGTTTTTATTTCCGATCTGATATATAGTCCTAGATACAAGAATTTTAACGGCCCAAAGGCACAACACCTCCTTCTACTTAAAAAGGACCAACACCCATATTTTAAATCACAAATATAACAAAAATGCAATTAGAAACTTCGTAGAAGCAAAATGTAAGTAAAGCGATTTTAGCTTCAATATGGCTACCGAACTGCCAGCCAATCAAAAATAGGTTACCCTTAGATACTAAAATATATTATTGGTATCGAAAAATCATAGACCTAGTTGGACAGTTCCTATGGGTGATGTTAATAAATAATTAAAACATTCCCAAAAAATTGAAGCGTTTTTCTGCCAAAATTTTTGAAAAATTAACTAGTGTACGCCGTAACACAAAAAAATGCCGGTTTCGTTGTTTCTTCCGTCTTATTCTGTAGAAAGGCGAATTGTAAGGATGGATTTATGCCAGCATTGGATTTTGTGGATAAAATGGAATGAGAACTGTTCTAGGACTGAGCAGTTATGGTGATAAATTGATGGCATTAGATGTTTGAATGTTTTGAGTACCATTTCTCGTAATGTTGAAGAACATTTATGTTAATGGTAGGCACTAGTTTGTAAACTTTTTGCACCTCAGAAGTGAGGTTTGAGTTAAGTAACAGAACTGTTTTCTCTGGTTTGAAGATGTCTCTAGTCGCTTTGAGCGTTTACCTTACCAAATAAAGCACCTCGATCTAATAAGTCAGTACAGTAACTACAGACTAGATTGAGCAGTTTTTGTTATTGGCACACTGAAATTGGTGGCATGGTTAGTCTTGGAGCTGCCGAGGCTAGTTGTTTGGCTTATTCGGATGTAGATTTTAAGTGAGTGAAGAAAAGTTGGTAAGAGTTTTGGTTGGTTGACTTTTCGGCATTTTACTCGCTTTCCCTTGCTTCACTTATGGATCCGGTTTTTTGTCAGTAATCGGATTACTGTAACCGTTGCTGGAGACGACATTGGAGGAAAAAGATAGTTAAGAGAAAACTAAATGCCTCATTGGAGTTGGAATAACATAAAATCGCATCCTACTTTCTGTACACGGAAATAAATCGGGTGCTTGTGCTGTAGGTATTACTTATGCAGCTATCCTTTGCTATACCCACCCATGTACTTGGGTAAATTCCATATTATATATTGAAATTGGACGGGAAAAAAGGACTTACAGTTAAAAGGATATCCAAATATTGTTCTCAAAAAAGTTTTCTGTTACAGTATTCGCATGAAATATAATTATTAAAGTTTTTTTATTGTTTTTGCAAAACACGAAGTATATTGACGGACTGGATTTATTGATATTGGTGTTGAGCTCAGAGTACTCACACTATTACTAGCTGTTGGGTTTTAAAAAAATACCCTCGGTATAAAGTGGGTACCGGAATTAATCAATACATTAAAATTTTGAAAAACAATTTTGTACCGGAAGTAGTCAATACGTCAATAACTTGAAAAAATGACATATTTCAAAAAGTATATATTTTTCCATAATTAAAATGTTAATGTATACCCATTTTAAATGTAATATCAATATGTAAATATGGGTACCGGAACTAATCGATGGACATATATATATATATATTTCAAACAGTCGTGATCGATCTAGATCTCCATTATCTAATACAGAACGTAATTTGAATACTGCTACCAAAATGTCTACTCAAATTACCCCAATTGAATTATCTATGGCAAACAATCTTGTCCCAACCTATAACGGTGGTTCAAAAGATTTGGCCTATTTTATTAGACAATCAGAAAAATATTTAACCTTACTAAAAACCGAAAATAATGATTTATTTAACTCTCTTCTATTAGAGCCAGTAAAATCTAAATTATTAGGTCCAGCTAGAGACGTAATAATAAATAGATCTTTTGATGATTGGCTTAATTAAAAAACAGCCCTCACAACTCGTTTTGGTGACCCTAGGTCCGAAGAAATATTATCTCATGATCTGAATACTTCAATTCAATCACACCCCCTAACATTTTCAGAATTTCATGACGAGGTCACTCGTAAATTACAAGTTCTCAAAGAACATTTAGCTATAAATTCCGATAACGAAGAAGTTAGAATCTCTAAAGAAATAATGTATACCGATCAAGCCCTTATGGTCTTTTAAACCCTTACAGAGACCGTTTACTTCATATTTCAATAATTTCCCTCGAGCAGGCATTGTACGAATGTGTTTAGACAATGAAAGATCTCAAATTGACTTTGCAAATTTCCTCAGATCCCAAAAATTTAAAAGAAATCGACCCTCTCCAAAATACAATAATTCACCAAGAAATCAATCATTCCATAATTTTTCACAAGTACCCCAGCATTCCAGTAATAAACAAATTAATAAATATCAAAGACCCCAATATCAAAATAACTACCAAAGACCGAATAATCAATCAATTAATAGACAAATCCAATCCCCTAACAATCAAAACTTCAATCGTCATCCACAACCTTCCACGAGCAATTACAGGCCAACCCCAATGAGTACTTCTACCGCAAATACTTATAGACCCCCACAAAATTTTTTTAAACAAACGGGACCCTCTAAAGTAGCTGTTGAAGAATTATTCAATGTCGAAGACGTAGATCATAATCCTAATGATTTACAATACGACGACCCTCAAAATGAAAATTATGACGAAACTCAAAATTTTTGATTAAGAGCCTCGGAATTGATATAAATTCATACCCAAAACTTCCATTTATATATTTCTCAAATTTAGATTTAAAAATATTAATTGATCCCGGCGCAAGTAATTCTATTATAAATCCAGAACCGGCTTATAGATTATTTTCTAATTCTATTTATAAGTCCAAATTTTCCGTTAAAGCTATTAAAACTACTTATAATGGTAATTTCAACTGTAAATACCCTCTTTTAAAAGAATTTGGTATTACATACACATTTGATATGTTTATAATACCTTGTCACGATAGATTCGATGCATTAATCATTAATAGGTAGTCAAGACTTCGATAAACTAAAAGCTCTCATTGACTATGAAAATCATATTTTACAAATTAATTCTATTAAAATATCGATAATGGACCAATAATTCTCCCAGAAATAAAATTAAACGATATAATTATACCCTAATGTATAGCTGTAGCACAAAACGGTTATTGTAAAATACCAATAGAACAAGAATTTTCATTAAATAATATTTCTATAAATTTTCATGAACCTCTTCAAGTTCAACCCCTTTCAAAATTTCACGAAAGGAACCCTAAGTCGTATTATAACAATATTGGCATCACCAAACTTCTTCGAACAGATCATCTGAATCCCGAAGAAATAGATGCAATATTTTCTCTTTGTAAAAAGTTTAAATATATATTTTATAATGAAAACTTAGACTTAACATTTACTCATGTAGTTAAGCATAATATTAAAATAGTTGATGATATACCGATTTATAAAAAATCGTATAGATATCCTTATCATTTAAAACAAGAAATCCAAGAGCAAATTCAAAAACTTTTAAATAATAAAATAATAAAGCCCAGTATATCTCCACACAGCTTTCCTACTTTTCTTGTTCCTAAGCGAATGGACGCTAGCGGAAAAAAGAAATTTCGTTTAGTTATAGACTATAGAAAACTCAATGAAAAAACCATTGAAGATAAATACCCCCTTCCTCGTATCGATGAAATTCTCGACAATCTTGGTCGAAGCACTTATTTTTCCACATTAGATTTGGCACAAGGTTTCCACCAAATCGAAATAGACCCCAATTCTGCAGAAAAAACTGCATTTACAGTAGATAATAACCACTACGAATATACACGTATGACATTTGGTTTGAAAAATGCCCCAGCAACTTTTCAACGTGTCATGGACACAATTCTTCGTCCTTTTCTTTATAAATCATGTTTTGTATACATGGACGACATAGTAATTTTCTCAAAATCCCTTCAAGATCATATTATCCATATTAAACAAATATTCAATGAATTAGAAAAGTATAATTTAAAAGTACAATTATACAAATCTGAATTTCTCAGAAAAGAAGTCGCCTTCTTAGGTCACGTAATAACCCCTAACGGTATCAAACCGAATCCAGATAAAATAAAATCAATTCAAAATGTTCCCTTACCAAAAAATTAAAAACAAATTAAATCATTTTTAGGCATGCTCTCATACTATCGTAAATTCATTCAAAACTTTGCCAAAATAACCTACCCAATAAATAAATACCTTAAAAAAGGAACCAAACTAGATTTAAATGACCTAGAATACCTGGACGCATTTGAAAAATGTAAACAGCTTCTTTGCAACTCTCTAGTTTTAGCGTACCCCGAATTTACAAAAACATTTACCTTAACAGCGGACGCTTCAAATATTGCTATAGGAAGCGTACTTTCCCAAGATTCCCATCCCATAGCCTTTTATTCTAGAACTCTAAATTCAGCCGAAAGAAATTATAGCACTATAGAAAAAGAGTTATTAGCTATAATCGATAGCTGCAAACATTTCCGACCATATTTATATTGTAAGAAATTTATCATTGAAACTGATCACAGGCCACTCGTCTGGCTACACTCTCTTAAAGAACCCAATCAGCGTTTGATAAGATGGAAATTAAAACTCGAAGAGTTTGATTTCGAAATTAAATATAAAAAAGGTAAAGAAAATTATGCCGCCGACGCATTATCCAGAGTTGAAATCAATACAATTGATAAAAAACCCGCTAAATCAAAGCAAAAAATTAATATAATTAGTGATATAACTATTACTCCCCGAAAACAAAGTATAAAGACTAAAAATTTTAAACAAAATTCTGATGATATTGATTCTATTTCAATCTTAGCTAGAGCAAATTCCGACCCAAATTTAGCACTCAGTGATGCTAACGAAATTCTGAGTACAATACCCGATGATATGAAAAGTATCGCTTCAGACGGAACTAAACATTCTGCACAAGAAAGTCCAATTTTTGGCTTTCCAATTTCAGAAAAATCCTTAAACTCTTCCCATTTTCAAATAATTCCAAAATACGGAGACAAAAACGATATAGATTATTCAAAACCTTTTAGTAAAAATCGATATACTTTAATTTTCCGTAAAGGTTCAGACCATAATGTAATAAGTAACATGTTTTTAGAAATAATTAACCCAACGAAAACATATTATATATATTGTCACGACGATTTATTACTTAATATCGCTTCGAGAGAATGTTCTAAAATTTTAGAACCAAATGTAAAAATTTTTAAAACAAATATTTTCTTAAAAGATATAATCTGTAAAGACGAACAAATTCGTATTATTTCAGACTATCATTCAGAAACCCATAATGGTATTACAGAAACTGTTGAACATTTACAATCTCTATATTACTTTTCAAAAATTCAAGAATTAGTAACTAATCACATTAATCATTGCGAACTATGTCTCGCTTCAAAATATGATAGAAACCCTCGTAAAATTCCATTTTCTGGACCACTTATTTCCAAAAAACCTTCATATCGACGTATTTTCTATAGAAAATAAACAATATTTAACAATACTCGATTTATTTTCTAGATGCCTACGAAATTAGCGATTCAAATTCTATCACTATTCTTAATAAATTACGTCATTATTTCTCTCACCACAATTTCGCTTCGCAAATAACTTGCGATAATGCAAGAGAATTTACAAGCGAAACCTTCAAAGAATACATGTCACTTTTTCAAATAAAAATCCATTATACAACCCCTCAATCGCATACTGGAAACTCTCCAATAGAAAGAGCTCATTCCACCTTAATCGAAAAATTAAGAATTTTAAGAAAAAAATCAAAAGAAAATATTACTGATTCAGTCACAACCGCTATTCTTATCTATAACCAATCACTACATCCAATAACAAACTTTACCCCCTTTTCACTTCTTTATGGACCATACGAAAACTTAAACCTTCACGAAATTGATCCTAATAAACAAATTTACCAAGATTACAATGAATATCGAAAAACAGAAATTATTCAATTTTTTAACGATCTCTATCAAAAACAATTAATGAAAAGAACTGAACAATTAAATGAAATTAATCTTGAAAGAAAAGATAATATTCCAAAAACAGACGTTGTTTATTTAGATATGGAACCACGAAATAAAATAAAACCAAAATATAAGAAAATATTATTAGATACAAATAAATCAGATCATAAATTAATTTCTCAAAAATCTAAAAAAGTCAGTCAGAGCTTGAAATGATGGTAGTAGTATTATGAACTCTTCTCATATGTCGATTAAGTAGTTTAACAGTAGCAAAACCTTTCCCACAAAGGGCACACAATCCTTGAAGTGTTTCTGGTTCTAAATGATCCATTGCCTTCTACCATTAAAAATAACTTGAAAATAATTAATAAAATACAAAATAGTATCTTAATGTTATCTACGTAAAATCTAAGTAAAGATCTGTAAAATAGGAATATACACACAACCGCAAAATCTAGGGATATTGCCTTATATTGAAAAATTTTCGGCAAATTAATTTTTTTATTGATTTATTGTAAATAGTATGATATACAATTACTGTTAATAACCCAGTTTAGTAGTTACTCTGTGTAAAATTTACATTATGGTACTTTTATTTACGCAAGAAAGTAAAATAAGAATATTCTGTAATTAAAAAGAATAAAATTCTTGCGCTCAATTTACAAAAAAAAAACACTTGATTTTAGTAATTCGTATGTCCTCCTCGAGCATTCAGAACAGCGCGACATCTGCGTGGCATACTAAAAATTAAGTTGTCTATGTCTGCTTGAGGAATAGCATTCCAGGCGTCCGTGAGAGCTAAAAATAGAGTTTGCGGATTATTCCCAGGTCTCCCCATATGTAGTACTTCTCGCTGGAGCATATCCCATACATGTTATATGGGATTGATATCCGGGGACTGCGTCGGCCATTGCAAAACATCAATACCGTGCTCATCTATGAAGTCCATTGCGAGTCTGGAAGTATGCGGACGAGCATTATCGTGCATAAACAAAAAGCCAGGACCTACAGCTGCTGCATATGGAATGACAATTGGTTGTAGGATGGTATCACGGTACGACATACCCGTCATAAAACCGTCCAGTAAAATGAGATCAGTTCTTCCTCCAACACTAATACCTCCCCAAACCATGATTGTACCACTTTGGTAAGAATGGTCTTCCTGAGCAAATGCTAAACGGTTTATACGGCTTGTTTCTCTCCAAACACGTACTCGTCTCGAGTCTGGATAAATTCGAAATCGAGATTGATCACTGAATAGCACGTTAGCCCAATTGGCGTTTATCCATAAAATGTGTTCGTGTGCCCACATTAAGCGAGCTCCTAGATTTCCTCACGTTAGTGAAGGAACTCTCAAAGGGCACCTGGCACGTAGGTTGCTCTCATGCAATCTACGACGCACTGTATCAGCCGACACTTCCACTTGGTGAACCTCTTGGAGTCTAATTTGAAGCTCAGGAGCAGTAACATTTCGTTTTCTTCTAGCAGTCAACTGCAAAAAACGGTCTTGTCTCGGGGTAGTGATTCGACCACGACCCCTATGTCTTTCCGCTACATCACCTGCTTCGCGATATCGGCGATGTAACCGTGAAATAACGCTTTGGGTTGTACCAATTTGTCTAGCAACGTCTACTTGGCATATCTCAGCTTTAAGCAGACCTATAGCCCGCATCATTTCATTACGAGTTAAATGCCTTCTTTCCATGATTGCTAACACCATATACGACTGTCACAAACTGTAAACTCCACTGACACCAACAATTAATAACTAGAAATCCGTGATCAATACTTACAAAGCAACTGCTCATTAGACATCATATACAAAAGAAAACACAAAAAAATATAGTGATAACGAAAAATATCAGAAAAAAGTGGAAAATAATATACAGTACACAGTGGCGTAATTTCATTTCTATTTCGAGGTACAATAATTGATTTTTTTACATTTTCTCCGACTTTAGCTACAATATCCCTAGATTTTGCGGTTGTGTGTATTGTATAGCTTAATAATTTTTCTAATTTCTCAATGCGATTTCAGAGTCAATCGTTTGAAAAATGGCAAACAAACAAAAGTTTCCCACAATTTTCAAGCGTCAACGTCAACTGTCAAAACATAGCTGTTCCGTGACAAAGACATGTCACTTCTGCAATTTGCATGTTCTGACCCCTGGGCGTATTTTACTGTAGTCTCTTCTGTCTTGCTCAAGCATGACTAGTACAAAAATTATACACAAAGACACTGGCGCATGTATCTTGAACAATAGGATGTTTAAGACTTCTGAAGTGTTTTCTCCAAGTGTCTGACGAATACGCGATTAAAACTATTATTGACAAATACATATATGCCATTTCTAAAATTATACACGAAGACAGGAAGAAAAATTGACAGACATACAACCAACTAAATGCAGAACTTTACAGTAATATCCAGAGGGCTGGTGCAGAACTTCCCACCAACCTTGATGCACTTTTAAGCACACGGAATATCAATATATATGTGATTATTTATAATCATTTGAAAAAACTGAAAATAGAGATTCAAAAAAAATACGTACAGATAAAATTAAAATAAAAAATGTATATAATCAATAATTAAAAAAAATAATTAAAAAAAATAAATAGATAAAAAAAAATATTTATAAAATATATGTATATAATTGAAAAAAATATATTAGAAAAATCTCAACAATAGATATACTAACAACACTAATTATTTAGATAATAAGGAGAAAATTGTAATACCAACATCTATAAAATGTAAAACTAACAAACAATGAGTTGGCCAATTGATCTGAGATCAGGGCCAATAGACCAAAACACACATACACGAAGACACTGGCGCATTTATCTTGAACTATATGTCATTCAAAACTTCTAGGGTTTTTCTCCAAGTGTTTGACGAATACGCGATTACGAGTACAAAAATATATGAAAATGTTATGCAAATTCCTGAAATAAAATCCCGGCCAACTATAATTATGGTAATCGATTCTTATACTTTTCGAAAACCGCGCAAATAAAATCATCCGGAATTGCACATCCAATCTTCGAGTTTTATCAACATCTACATTTTTTATACATAAATAATAAATCCATCGATTGCAAAGCGAACACTGCACCCAATCATCAAAGGAATTTCCTCTCCCTTCACTAGCCCGATGTAGATTTCCGCACAAACAATATTCTATTCTAAATTATCTGAATTTTCTAATATATAAGATTTAAGGTATTCCCGGAACAGGTTTGTGGGATGTAAAATATCCAAATGGAAACAAGGATTATCGATAATGTTTTTAGAAAACATTAAAACAAAAACTCCGCAATTGAAATCGTCCGTTTGAAGTGAATGGCTGATCTGAAACGTATTCCACGATTGCTTATCGAAATTAAAAAATCTAAGAAAATATTCATGAATTTAATTGACTCTAAAGTTATACTTCCTGAGGGATTTAAAAAAGAAAACGCTTTATTTTCGATATCCGCGACAGCCAAACTCCAATGGTTAGAATTTATTAAAACTGGAATCAAAGTTATGCCGTAGTAAGATAATTGGGGTTTTTAAATGTCCTGACGATGATTGTTGAAAATGTTGGAAGAATCTATACTCGATATCACGCATATCCGGTTCGTACGCCCTTTCGCAAACAAAAAAAGAGATATATCAATTAAAAAATTCGATACCCACATTTTACTACTATTTTGATTATCCGTGAGTGTGACGTAATTTCTTATTTCTAGATAGTTGAAAGGTGTAGCACCCTCAAAAACACCGACAGCGTAACGCACACCGGAATCGAAATAATAATCTTCACTTTTCACCGTATTATTATCGCGAATATCCAAAGTAAAATTCGTTGGTGATTGGATGTTCAGTGTATTATTACTACACGACTGCGAGAATTTTGGTAAATTAACGGCATTATTGAAATATGTTTGATTTAATTTTCGTTTCTTTGCCCATATTTCGGTCGCGAGCATTGAATTAGCTTTTGGGTCCAATTTCCGTTTATTACCTCTAGCACACCTCGATTTCGGAATATTTAATTTATTTGCACTTGGCTAAAACAACTTCGCGAGATGCCCGTATAAATCTAGTGCATTTTTGATTACGCGGTAGTTTATAATTATTTTTAAGCTGCCCGAACCAATTCTTTACGGGTGCGTTACTGAATCTTTCTCTACTTTCACCGCTTATGATGTTAGACCATAAAGGAAGGAAAGGCAAATATTATTTTAATACTATTTTAATCATTTGCGGATTAAAATACTCGTTTTGAGTCAAAGTCAAAGAAGGTTCAACAAATTCATTAAAAATACTTTTAAAATATTTATAATAATTACTATTCTCAAAATCAGTTTTGCCTTTCTCTTCGATATTAATATTTACTTCTATTGTCTTATCAAACTGTTCCTATTGTTACTTGAAACAATTAAACTATTTTCTATTTCTAATTATTTATTTTTTGATGAGCAAATAATTGAAAAGAGAATAATGATGCCAAAGTACTTGAAAAAAACTTATGTTTATTATTCTTTACGATTTTATTGACGTCATTTACTATAATTTTTATAAAATAGCAACAGCAAATTTTCAAATAAACTGTTGGTTTCGGGGAGGAAGTGCTAGAGGCGTAACAAAGATTGATATAGTCAGTCAATAATTCCATACCAACCAATTGCCGAATAACCGCGTTCATAAACGCGAAACTGAAATTCGTAACAACTGTGGAAACTGAAGGCTATTTACAATTATTAATAATTGCATAGTCCTTAACATATTCCAACCAATAACCGATGATCCGTGCATCGTGTTGATCGGTAACCATTTCAAAGATCGGGCATACACATTGTTTTTCCGAAATGTGATTCACCGCCGCATGATAGTAAACCCGTTTCTATTCATCTTTTTCAGTATTCCTGACTAAGCTTCCCGTCGCGTCTAAATGTAAGTTTACGGAGGGTGTGTTTACTCTAGCTGTTTGCAGTATGTCTAGTTGCTCTCTACTATAAACAAACTGCAAAGTGAAAAATGAAATAAAACCTGGTAATTCACAAAAATAACTCGATATTTGCTTACGAAGACAGCTTTGCTGTGAAAAGATTGTAGGCAAACTAAAAAGTCCAAACTCCAACAATTCGGTCACAGAATAACCTACTCACACAGAAGGGATTTTCATTTTGAATGATTTGTTCCTATGACCTCCTTCTGCTTCGCACATTTTTATATTTATTAACGAAGGTTAAATATGCAGATTGCGAAAATCGGGATCTGGCCATCCGACTTATACAAGTACGACCAGGAAAATATGAGCAAAACTACGTGAAAGACAGAGAAGACTTGTTAGCCCAGCGATCAGTCCCCTCTACCAAAACAGTTTAACTGTTGTGTTGCCAAATGTACTTATCTGTAAAAATTATTCCTAATTTTTGTCTATCGTTGTTTTAAAATTTTCAACGGCATTTCAAGCGGCAACAATGTTAAATACCAATAATTGTTAAATCGAAAGCAGTGTACTGATTTTATTTATTGCAGATTGTGATTTGCCCAAATTTTTTCTAGAACTCCATTATTTTATTCTTATTTGTGTTGATCTCACTTATTTTCCAAAAGTCAATAATATTACCAATCTCGATTTTCTTCCACTAAATACACCGTTATCCGGTGTTAAAAGTCAAATGCAAAATAAGTTATTTATTACTTAGAAAGTACCAAACATTCTAAACTGGCAACGCTGCTTTAACAGCAGAGACTGACTTTCCCCACTCTGTGAGTAGGTAGGTGTCATCTTTCAGGTTCACTGTGGTTCAGTACTTTCCCAACATGGAAAGGAGTGAGGTTGTTGAAGAAATAAAAAAATACACTCGTTATTACGTAACCTGTACATCTTAATTCATTTTTGTCAACTTGATCGTTTCTGACCAAGCTGACAATTAATTTTTAACTAGAATAGGATATTATTTTACTCATTGTAACTTGAAAATAAAACATTTTTTCTTGGGATAAAAATAATAAAGGAATTGGGTATAAAAAACTAAAGATCCATTCCATTAATAAATTGAATTGAAAAAATAAAATAACTACTTATTCTAAACATAAAATATGAACTTCTTGAAAAAATTGAACTAAAAATCCGTTCTAAAGGTAAACACAATTTTAATGAATTGAGTGCTCAAATGAACCACCTTGCTGTGTCATGCAATAACCAAATCTGTCATAAAGATTTGATTTCATATCTTTAAGATGAGAAAGTTTTCTTCAAAAAAAGTTTTAACTTTATTTTCTCTTCTGAATCTATAAATATACCGATGTCTGTTGAAAATGAAACTAGAAATACATTGATGAACCGGTAGTCTTTAGCATGTCATGATAGATCAAAGTATCCTCGTTTCCACATCACCCAGGAGGTAGAGGATTCGATGCGTTTTTTAAACGTGATTTCCCTTTCAAGGCCCAATCCACGATTTTTAAAAATATGCATTTGTTAGTTATAAAAAAACAAATCGGTGTAAAATTGGAATAGTAAATTGATAGTGCAATAAGTATATAATTAACTAGGAAGAGCAATTTGAAGAATCTTGTTGAATAGTCGAAAATTATCAAATAGGTACAATGAAATTTTATGAAAACATGAAAAATTGTTAAAAGCCATTTAATTGTACTAATAAAAAATTAAATATCAATTTGTCAGTCTTCCTAGTTTTTAAAGAAACTACGGATAGTAAGATCATACTGTCATGCTCATGCATGACGAGTACTAAAATTATACACGAAGACACTGGCGCAGTTATCTTGAACAATAGGTCATTCAAGACACCTGGAGTTTTATTACGAGTACAAAAATGTATGAAAATGTTATGCAAATTCCTAAAATAAAATCCCGGCCAACTATGAATATGGTAATCGATTCTTATATTTTTCGCAAACCGTGCAAATAAAATCATCCGGAAATTGTGCGTCCAATCTCCGCGTTTTATCAACATTTACATTTTTTATACATAAATAATAAATCCATCGATTGCAAAACGAACACTACACCCAATCATCAAATGAATTTCCTCTCCCTACAGTAGCCCGATGTAGATTTCCGCACAAAAAATATTCTTCTAAATTATCTGAATTTTCTAATATTATAAGATTTAAGAGGATAATTGGACCTACTAACAGGTTGGACGCTCAACGGTCGACGAAAGTTCGGAAAGAGAAACAGCGAGAACGTCCGCGTAGTAGCGTTAAGAGAATTCGATTTTAGACACATGAGTTAGTGAAGTGAAAACCAAGAGAGAAACAGGGTAAAGTCCAAATGAAAACGCACCAGCTACAATCCGACAGAAATAGTCGAAGCATGAAGATTAGATGCGCAACGAGAAACTCATTTTGTTGCAATCTGTCGTACCGTTCACTTGGATAGTAACATCGTACAGCGAACTTACAGCGTTTTGTGACTTATTTTTGTATTTATTCTTATTTAAATATAAAAGGCCACATCTATAATTCCTCCGTCGTAATGTACGTCAAGGAAAATTGTTGTCGCAGGACAAAGTATACAGGGTGTGTCACCCAGATGGGCCATTTCACCCATATTTCAAAAACTAGACATATAGTCGTGGCGAAAACGCTTTATTTTCGATATCCGCGACAGCTAAACACCAATGATTAGAATTTATTAAAACTGGAATCAAAGTTATGTCGTAGCAGGATAATTGGGGCTTTTGAATGTCCTTACGATGATTGTTGAAAATGTTGGAAGAATCTATACTCGATATCACGCATATCCGGTTCGAACGCCCTTTCGCAAACAAAAAAAGAGATATATCAATTAAAAAATTCGATAGCCACATTTTTCTACTATTTTGATTATCCGCGAATGTGACGTAATCCCCTATTTTTAGATAATTTAAAGGTGTAGTACCCTCAAAAATACCGACAGCGTAACGCACACCGGAATCGAAATAATAATTTTCATTTTTCACCGTATTATTATCGCGAATATCCAATGTAAAAGTCGTTGGTGATTGGATGTTCAGTGTATTATTACTACACGACTGCAAGAGTTTTGGTAAATTAACGGCATTATTAAAATATATGTTTGATTTAATTTCCACTTCTTGGCCGATTTTTCGGTCGCGAGCATTGAATTTGCTTTTGGGTCCAATTTCCGTTCATTACTTCTAGCACACCCCGACTTCGGAATATTTAATTTATTTGTACTTGGCTAAAACAACTTCGCGAGATGCCCATATAAATCTAGTGCATTTTTGATTACGCGGTAATTTATAATTATTTTTAAGCTGCCCGAACCAATTCTCTACGGGTACGTTACTAAATCTTTCTCTACTATCATCAAGGAAAGGCAAATATTTTTTTAATACTATATTAATTATTTCCAGATTAAAATACTCGTTTTGAGTCAAAGAAACGCCACAAGTTTCAACGAATTCATTAAAAATACTTATAATAATTACTATTTTCAAAATTAGTTTTGCCTTTCTCTTCGATATTAATATTTACTTCTATTGTCTCATCAAACTGTTCGTTACTATTGTTACTTAAAAGATTTAAACTATTTTCTATTTCTAATGATTTATTTTGGGATAAGCAAATAATTGAAAAGTTTTTGAACCAAATTCCTACTTCTTCCAGAGAATAATGATGCCAAAGTACTTAAAAAAATTATGTTTATTATTCTTTAGATGTCGAAGAATAAAAATATATTATTCTACGCTTCACAACTAGTTTTGAAAAATATTTTTCAAAAACAGTGACCGTTCAACGAAGAAGAAACAACTACTTCCCGGGCTACATGCCCCGACAGATATTGAATTACACTTCTAAGTCAAACGGGGTTGGTAAATCTACAAGATTTAAACCAACCATTCTGGTTTGCAACTAGAAGGGATAACACAACTTGTAGACCGGTTTCGGCGTATTGCGCCTCATCAGTACAAGGTATATGTTATCGTCCGAGAGTTAATCTCGGACTGAAATGTGACTATAATCAACAACGGTACATATTGTCCAGTTACGGAAATATTTTTGTTGCGACATTCTCTTGGAGTTTCGCTATCGTTCTCCTAAAAAACGATACAATCGAGTTTTTAGTTTATCATTATTATTTCAGTTTTCGTTTCTTCCTCACTTTAGGCAACCGCGCCATTCTTTGGAGTTTCGCTATCGTTCTCCTAAAAAAACGGCACAATCGAGTTTTAGTTGACCATAATTTTTATTATTTCCGTTTTCGTTTTCTTCCTTACTTTAGGCAACCGCGCCATTCTCTTGGAGTTTCGCTATCGTTCTCCTACAAAAACGATTCACTAGAGTTTTTTTTCTCTTCTCTTTCCGTTTTCTTTCTTTTAGGCAACTGTGTTACTTACCGTCCCGATTACTCAACCCATACTCAACTTGGTTCCCAACCATTTTTACCCTCCGCGTAGAAAAGGAAGTAGACCAAGCTACATTGGAGTTTATACCGTTCTCCGAACAAAACGGATCCTTTTCTTATCCCGCATTTCATTCATTCTGTTACAAAACATAAAAATACCGGCTAGACACCTTGAGAGCTCTCCATTGCGGAAATGGATTTTACGTCATTCAAATTTTTGGTCCCCCTTTTTGTTATATGTCTTTTTGTTGCCCCGAGTTTTCCTACCGTTTCTCAAAGAAATAAACGGTCAATTTTGCTTTTTATAACTAACGTAGAGTCTCGATTGACGTACCGTAAGACGTTAGGCCCCAATTGGACTGGGTTGGCCTTTGCTGAGTGGCGGATTGCGCTCGGTTTACAAACATAATAGGTTTGAAAAATGACTGCTTAGTCGCTCTTTCTCTTCACCCTGGCTTCTATAGCAACCTCTTCCTTTTCTTTGCCTTCAATGGCAGTACTTCCGTAGCTTTTAGTGTTTTTTCCTTATTTTACCAGATTGGCCACACTCTTGTAGAGTTCTGGACCGATATACCGTATTCCCTGACAGAGTCATGGGCGTAATTTTAGTAACAAAACCTTTGTTCGATTTAACAAAGAGAGCATATCAACGGACTGAATGCATGTAGCTGGAATGACTTTCGGATCGATGACCAATGGCTACTGTGGACGCTAACTGGCAACCTCACCGAATGTCGATCGCGCTGCTGTTTTTGCCCTCTTCCTGTGCTCTCGGCGTATAAACCAGAATACCTTTTTGTCTGATCACGTGATAAGAATCTATCGTCTTTCTTTTTATAATGTCGCCACAAACTATTCCTAACCACACATACCAATATTTCGACCTCGATTTAGCTTTCAGAATCACCCCGTATATCTTCAATTCTCTTTTACCGTAAACCATTCAAAGTAAGTGTCTATGTATTTCTTTCTCTCCCTTAACATACCTTTTGCGTTGCCGTATTGTGATACTTGTGAACTACCTACCGTTATCGTATATTTTAGAACCGTTCCTTGTGGAACACTATAAGTGTTGTCGCCCTGCCAATAATCTTTGCTAAGTCAAGTAGTATTTCACCCCTGGTGACGTCATTATGACAAATCTTTACTCTTTACTCGGTGAAAATTAGGCTGATTTACGAATGAATTAGAATTCCGACGGAATTGCATTCTAAATCAATTTTAGGCTGACATCACTCACCGTGTTTATTTTTGTGTCTCTCCCGGAGACATTGGTTTGGTATTTCCTGGAATTTTTCGCTCTGCGTATCTGAGATCCCAGCGTTTTATCAAAACACACCCTACCGTACCTTATCTTATCGTTTCGCCTGCACTGAGAAATTATCGCACCCTATCGTTACCTTTCGTTCTCAGTGTATGCTTTGTCTTATACGATGACATAACTACATGATAATCACAAGATGACAAAACTGCCTTACCGTCACCTTTGACAACCGCCTTACCTTACCTTTGACAATTGCCTTACCTTTACCTTTGACAATTGCCTTACCTTACCTAAGATACATAGATTTTGCAATGATACTTCACCCCTCCTCTTATCTTATTAAGCCCATTTTTCACAAAAAAAATAATTCTTCGAATCATTTTTTTCCCGGAGGAGAGGGGGTGTAACATGTCTATCGACCTGTTTCGATTTTACAGAATAAATCCTTTTAATTAGCGCTCGTCGTTACTAGCCACATTCAATTATAGTTCTGTGATCCCAAACTCTTCTACCCCGAACGTAAGACAATTGACGTCTGCCAACGGACAACGCCACGTTAAACACCCTTTTTCTTTCGTCTGCCCAAGAAGGCACATCGTCTTTCGCTATCTTTCATATCTCAAGTACCTATCTTATGAATTTTGCTGTGGTAAGTCCAAAATCATAATCTATAATTAATAAGCTTCTTCTAAAGTACTGTCTGATATAATTTTCGTATGCATTCTTTATTTTTTTACAGAGATAGACGAAATTAAATTCAACACGTGGTCATAAACTATTCTTTTATACTAATATGCTAGTTTTAAGTCAAATATTTTTCTTATAATTCACTGTTTTACTTTTATACAAACATTTTCGAGCTTTTTCAGTTGCGAAATAACTCTTTTAATTATAAAATAACACTTTTATAATCTGTTAACCTATAAAATATTCTTTCGTAACGCCAGTGCCGGTTTCAGATATTTCCTAAGCACGATATTTTTTCATATAACTAAATAAATAACTTTTTGCTATCATAAGTTTCTTTCGGATCATTAGTATATTTTTTTATTCAGCCGATAATTGCTATTTTTACTGTTTTAACATGGGACATATAATGTTGGAAAGCTTTCAGTAAATTAAATCAATTTTTTGACTTTCAAATAACTGCCTTCCTTTTCTTTAACCTGAAAAGCTGACCAACATAATGTGCCATAACATTCAAATTCCTACGTATCCCTGATCCACTTGTACTTCTAGGTAAGCACAGCCCCTAGGCGAGAATATAAGCCAAGAATATAACCCTAGGCAAGAATATAACCCAAGAATTTAACGCCGAGAATATAACCCTAGGCTAGAATATAACGCTGAGGATATAAACCGAAGAATATAACCCCAAGAATATAGCCAAGGATAGAACCCTCAAACTACCGCCCTAGAACAGAACTCATCAGTTCGGATCAAGACCTGACTTCTTCTCCAGGAAACCACTTCATCTAAGCTAAGTACCTATAAAAGTACAAATTCCTTTAGTAAATTCCATTGTTCATTTCCTGTGGCAGAATAAATTGTAAATTTGTTTTTAATTCTTTTTTTTTTATTAAAATCCTCAACTATAAAAGTTGAGGGAGATACCGCCCGGGGTCACTTTTCTTTATTAACTTTTATCTAAATTCTACAAGGCGTTTCTACCTTTTCCGCCTTAGTTTTTTGTAGTTTTCATCGTTAAAAAGGTAGTGGCGCCCTCAATTTTTACAACCCTTCTGTTATCCCTGTGTGACATAAACTTGGGGTCGAATCACCCTTGAGAGGAGTCTCTAGCCGGAGCCCTTCGAGCTGGTGCCCTGTGAGGTACAACTTTTACAGTTACAATATTGATGAATATATATTCGGAATCGAATAAAATTGTTCCTTCATGGTACTCACAATTTTAATATCTATCTCATCACTATTTGGTGTAAATGTGACTCCTCCGGTTCTGTATAGTTCTTTCTGAAACATATGTATGTATTTATAAACATAATATATCATAATAGTAAGGTGTACATGAGTATATTCAAAGCAATACTAAACCTACCTTATCTTCCATCATGTTTTTCCATCCCGTCATACAGAGCATGTAACTGCTTCGTAGAACGATTGCATTTGCATTAAAATTACTTCTAGTGGTGTCCCATGCTTCATTTTTCATCTCAGCATTCGTGGAGTCGGTTTTTTGTTCTCTATAATATGTTTATATTGTTGAGTTATCTCAAAAAGTAAATTTTTGTCATACTCCGTAAAGTTTTTAGATCTTTTATTATCTTTACTCTCCATTACTATATTGTAACAAGTTTTTAGAATTAGGAAAAAATAGAACTATAGATTTGACAACAAAGAAAATATTGAAAAAACAAGGTCTTCTTCCTTTTTTAAAGATTTGGCCTTGGAGTACTCTACATTCAGCCAGTTAGTAGCGTCACCATCCCTGTGTAATGCATTTGACCAAGTTATCTATTCAATAGTTGTCAGTTCCACAATTTGGACCACGTTGAAGTTCAGAAACCCATAATAATTTATTGGTTTGATAAATCTATTTGATAGTTATCGATTCGATAACGTCATATACTGAGAATTCGGGCTGTAGACGATGTTTGACGACAATAATAATGGGATGACAACAAAGACAATTCATCAAAAAAACTGATTTAAAAATTCCTTATCGCTATTTTTCTTTTCGCGTAAGTGAGCCGCCCTATTCTCATTCTTGCCAATTTTTGATTCATGCGTACCATGTTCAGCCGTTTTAACCCATGAACTCACTCGAAATTCTCCTAGACATAGAGTAGACAAGAGAAGTTTTTTGCAGTCATTCGTTTTCTGGCAATCTATTGTTAAACTATAAAACATCGAAAAGTTTCTTGATGAACTTTCATTTTTTGTGTATCTTCTTTTAACATCTAACAGGGCTCCATTATTAACCACATACACTTTGCGCTGATCCCAAGTCATTTTCCAAAACTTTTCAAAAAGCTGCCTTCTTTTCTCTTCGGAAATATTTGAACAGGAACGTAGTTTACTATTTTTACAAAGATTGGAATCACAAGGTGGGCCCATCTTTCTTCCGGGTTTAGGGGCAGTTTGTATCCTTTTGTCTCGCCGTCTTTTTTAAATCCGATATATTTTTGTCCTTTCTTGCGAAGAATTCATTCACCTCAGTGGATTTACATTCTGAAAAAAAAACAATTTTCTCGTACACTTAGCAAAATACTTACTTTTTGTAACTTGGTGTGCCTTTCCAGATGTATTATTTTTTAGACTTTGATTGTTCAGCAAAAACTAGTAAAAATCGTAACAAAACCCAAAACAAAGCAACATAACTTCAAAATGTTCATATACGGCTTTAGCCATTAGCTTTAAATTATTACGTCAGAGTTCTATCAATCAACCCCAAGGGTTTTATGAGTTGTAAACGGACCATACACTATTTTTTTGTTTCTTAGTCCCCCTAGGTATATTATTTCAAGAGTCATCTGTCACCTTTTGACTTACAAATTACCGTTATACCTGGTAAAATTTGGTACGCAGTTCGGATATCACCGTTCCTTCCAACCATCGAGTAAGACACCCTTCCGACCACACACTAGCCCACCTATATTTTACCCACCCACTCTACGCAAACGAGAAGTCGGGAATACTTTCCACCACCTTCCTGTTTCTTGTAGGGTATAGTTGCCCATTATCCACCCTCCTTTAACCCTGTTGGGAAGAAGGAGTTAATAAACTGGCGCCCAAACGTGTGTATAGGTATTGTTGTTGTTGCTATTTTTGATTTTTGGATTGTTGAGGTGAAGGCTATTTTTCTCATTGAGAACACAACTTTTTTGCAGTTTCCACTTTGTACAAAATTTGACATCTCTCAGACATCCAATCTATATGTCGAAGTTGTTTATTTAGAATTTGCTTTTGAACTTTTAATTTTTTTTTTCGGACTGTCAGAAGAAACAGTCCAATTTTACTTTAGGAAGTGTGCATATTGTGTGGCCTTTTTCTTAGAGGTACGAAGCCACATGTAGTTAATTGTAATAGGCCAATTAAGTTAGTACAGGTTTACAGATTTACTGAACCTTAAATCTCAAGGTATATATAACTGGTGTTAAATTTGGTTTTATGCGAGTCATATGGCCACAATAACTATATAACTGCTTACTAGACATTTCTCACGGAAACTTACTAGATTATTTTTATTATATTACATTTGTCAAAATCAGCAAAAACATTTCAACACGGTTAACACGAACCTTATCTTTTATTATATTCAGCATTTTTCTATTGTTTCATAATTTTATAATTTTTATTCAGTCTACATTTTACCTTTGTACCAAATACTTGTCTTTATCTAAGTTTGAATAAAATTTTTAAAAAGTATATTTTTTACTTAAATAATCTAACTTGCGCAATTGACTTGAAGCAAAATACTTATGGTTTAAATTTTTAAAAAACGGGTTATAATATAACAAAAGGTTATTTTATTTATAATTGAGCTAGTTACTTAGGGAAAATTACTCAAGTGGTTAGGCACATGATTTTTATTGGGTAACATTTATTTTTTGGTTTTTACATTAGGTTGTTAAATCAAACTAATTCTATACTGGAAAATAAAAAGGAAAATTCTGAAAATATGAAAATAAAATAAACTAAAAATAAATATAAAACAAATTCTGGGTTACCTATATACAAAAGTTATAACTTCTTAACGTATATACAGCTTAACCTAAGAAAATAGCCTAAGGAAATAAAAACAAAACAAATTCTAGGTTATATACAAAACTTGTAACTACTTAACGTATTTACAAATTAACCTACAGTTAGCCTGAGGAAAAAACAACAAGTATTGAATTATCTTGGTACATAGAAACCTCCTACCTTATATACAAACTCAATTGCCCATTCAACCTGACAATTCGGTTCGAGACTTACTACGTTTAGGTAGAACCATTGAAGAGACGGAGTAAAGGGTGAAAAAGTTTGAGCCGCCTCCAACCCCATACAGAACGCTGTTGGAACCAGAAATGGCATATCATCGACCCACTCAAATGACTATCGTTTCTGCAGTTAACTCAACCACGCAACAAAGAAGAAATAGGCATACTTCTTCAACTCCGGCAGCTACATCTACTCAAGATCGACAAAGCTCTTCCCAGGAGCAGCGACCAAAATGTTGGAATTGCGGGAAGGATAAACATACATTCCGCGCCTGTCCAGATCCCAAAAAGAAATTTTGTTTCAAGAGTGGTTACGAGGGAGTGATGGTGAAAAACTGTCCATCATGTACAAAAAACAAGAAGACAAGTACTCAATAGGTCGGTTGGGACTTGCCGTTGGAAATCCGACCCCATCCAATTCGTGTCCTCTGTCATAACCATTTCTTTTAGATTTACAACGTCAAGTGAACACTGACTTAAATCAGATGATGGAGAATGATATTGTATGTAGAAGCATCAACCTCACCCTGGGCTTCCCCTATAGTTCTTGTGAGAAAATCAGATGGAACCTACCGATTTTGCGTTAATTACAAAAAACTGAACGAGGTAAGCGAAAGAGATGCCTACCCTATTTCTTTTGTCAGCGCCACTCTGGACAAATTAAGGGATGCGAAGTACCTCACCACTCTGGACATAAAATCAGCCTATTGGCAGATCAAAGTGGCGGAAACGTCTCGACCCCTTACCGCATTTGTTGTTCCAACGAGGGGACTGTTCCAATTCAAACGCATGCCATTTGGGCTACATTATGCGCCAGCGACATGGCAGCGGTTTATTGACCGTGTCATAGGTGTTGACCTGGAACCGTTCGTTTTTGTTTATCTTGATGATATAAGCATCTGTACTCCCACGTTTGAACAGCATTTGGAAGTATTACACAAACTCTTAGACAAGATTTCTCAAGCGAATTTAACGCTCAATAGGGAAAAATGCCATTTCTGTAAGCCTGAATTGAAGTACCTCGGCTATGTGGTGAATTCCTCTGTCTTATTGGTTGATCCAGAGTAGGTGGAGGCCATTATAAATATTCCGGATCCAAAGACGGTCTCTGACGTTCGGAGAGTGGTGTAGGCTTGGCTTCCTGGTACATGGGATTTGTTCCTAATTTTTTAAGCCTAATTGCTCCACTTACCGCTCTATTGAAAAAAAATTCCAAGTTCGAATGGGATGATGCTTGTGTCACCGCTATGGTGAAAATTAAGGAGCACCTTATCTCAGCTCCCATCCTCACTTGTCCAAACTTTGATTTGCCGTTTGTCATCCAGACGGATGCTGGTGATTTTGGCATAGTCATAGCTTACTTGAGTCGATCATTGACGAAAGCAGAGCGAAAATTCAGTACCACCGAGAAAGAATGCTTAGCCGTCTTACATGCCGTAGAAAAATTTCGACCTTATGGGGAGGGTACCATTTCACAGTGGTGACTGATAATTTCAAAGACCAAGCTGGTCGTGTAGCCATATGGGCCCTACGACTTCAACAATGCGATTCTGTGATCGTTCACCGGAAAGGAGCTGATCATGTGGTGCCTGACACCTTATCTCGATATGTTCCCCGTATTAAGGCCGTAAAAACCATCGTATCTATAGATTCTGTCTCAGAGATCTGTGGTACAAACTTCAATACAAAAACCCGACAAATATCCTGATTGGGGAGTTGAAAATGGTCAATTATTTAAGTTAGCCAAATTAGTATATCCAGATTTGTTATCTCCGAACAGGGAATGGTTATTGGTAGTTCCCAAAGAGAATCGTACATCCATCATTCAATAGCATCACGATCCTCCAACCTGTGGACATTTGGGAATCTACAAAACGCTAAACAGAGTGAACCTCCACTACTACTGGCCGAAGATGAAAGCAGATGTAGCTCGCTACATAAGGCGTTGTGAGGCCTGCTTAAAAACTAAACCAGAGCAAAAACCACCAAAAGATTTAATGTTGAGTCTCTCTCCTACGACAACTCGACCATGGCAGATTCTGAGCATGGACTTAGTTGGTCCTCTCCCTCGATTATCTGCTGGTTATTCGTATATTTTCACCATTAACGATGTTTTTAGTAGGTTTGTTTTGTTTTTCCCCTCGAGGAATGCGACAGCTCCAAAGATTGCCGAAATCGTCGATGATCACGTTTTCCTTATATTTGGTGTTTCGGAAAAAGTAATACTCGATAATGGTAAGCAATTTTGAAGCAAACAGTTCACAACTATTCTAGAGAAGTACGACGTAGAGAAGAGGTTCTTGGCAAATTTTTCAACCCAAGGAAACGCTGTCGAACGCTACCATCGTGTTTTAATAACCATGCTTAGCTCGTATGACTCCGATAACCATCGACTTTGGGACAAGTATCTACAAAAAGTCGCATGTGCGATGCGTTCAAGTCGACTCGAAGTAACCAAATTGTCTCCAAACTTCGTTATGTTTTCCCGATAATTAGACTTACGAGGACAGACAGACTTTGATGACCTTTATGATCCTCTGGCTCGAACGAAAGCTGTACAGGAAGTTTTCAAGGATGTGGCCGATCGGATCAATAAATCCCATAAGAACTCTCGCATTCGGTATAACCTACGTAGAAGAGATGAGAGATTTAACCTCGACCAACGGGTCTGGAAACGAGTGTTTAGCCACTCTGACAAATCATACACTATGTACACATGAGGGCGTTAGACGCCGCGTTGGCAAATTGTGAAACCGTGCACATGAGGGCGTTGGACGCCGAGTCGAGTGCACATTGGCTGACAGAGCAAGACACGGCATCCGGCAGTTGGACCAGCGTACTAAGTGCGAACACATGGAGTTAGAGGAGTTTACCTGTTTTTGGTTATTGTACCGTAGATACAAGGCTCGGCAAAGAAGACAAAGACGATGGTGGGTTCATCCCCTAATAGATGACCGGTTAACCATGGGTTCATTTGTGACGCTATACCCAAAATTACGGGAATACCCCAGCAAGTTTTTCAACTACTTCCGCATGAGTATAAGTTCATTTGATGAACTATTATCTTTAGTCACTGATGAAATATTACCTTGTGAATATGTTGTGAGGGATGCAATTTCACCAGAAGAAAAACTCGTTGTAACAATAAGGTATTTTATTACAATTATTTATTACAATTCATATTATTCGTTTAAATATAAGAATGACAACAATATTTTTTATTAAACCTCAATTAGGAAAAAATTAGCCTAATTGACAAAGTAATGTTTTAGAAACAAATTTATTAATCGTAAATATCAGAAAAATCCGTGTTTGCTCGAGAAATGGTGCTGTCCGTTGGCGATAGTGCTGTTGATGCCACAGATGGTGTCGTGCTCATTGGTGCTGATTGCCTGCTGTAACCCATGAGTAATCCAGAGGAGGAACTTTCTTGAACCGTTTGAAATTGGTGCCTTTGAACATTGGATACGTAATTCATTTGATTGAATGTCTGGGGTGGTGGGTACGATGAGTGATAACTCGGAGGCACTTGGGGAATTTGTGAGGGGTTATAGAATTCTTGGGCCCTCTGAAGGACTTCTAATAACTGTATTTTTGTACGGAGCCGCCCATGTGCAGGTACTTTTTGGAGCTCAGTGTACAAAGACATACAAAATAGTTTGTCATCATCATCCTTATTTGGAACTTCTGCATGTCTTTGTTCCCTAAGAGCAACACTTTTGTTTAAAATATCAATGAATTGCTTGTCCACAGGGTTTATCTTAAACCTTTTGTTGCTTTTGACGTTCTTATCAACAGCCCTTGTTTGGGGCTCATCTGAACGTGGCTGTGAATGCAGCAATTCTGTTTCATCATCCAATTGATTGCTGTTTTCTAGGCTATCAGTAACAGCTTTGTTAGTTACAATAGGTTGCAAGAACTGAAGGCGTTGAAAATATATGTATGGGTTAGACTTACTTGCCCCAGAACCAGATTTCAAAGTTTTTTGTTTCTTTAGCTCTCTAGAATAGTTGTCTCGAACATGTTTCCATTTTTTCTGTAACGTATTGCCTGAAAAAAAAAATATATTAACGCACATATTAGCGGTTATTTTTATTATAATCTACATTTTACTCCCTACAAAGCATAAAACTACAGATAGTTTGTACTTTTCCAGGTATTTGGCAACAGGAACATCCTTTGCTGACCTCCATTACACCTACAAGTTGGGAAAATCAACAATCGCTAATATAGTACGACAAGTATGCTCAGCTCTGTGGAGAGTTCTCAAGCCTATATGCATGCCTCCTATCTCAGAAGAAAGATGGATAGAAATCAGCAATGAATTTTTTAAATATGCAAATTTCCCCCATGTCTTAGGATGTGTCGATGGTAAGCACATAAGGATTGTGCAACCCTCTGGAACTGGATCTCTTTATCACAACTACAAACATTTTTTTTCAACTGTTCTTCTGGCAGTGTGTGATGCAAACTATTGCTTTCTTTATGTTAATGTAGGGTCTTATGGCAAAAGTAATGACTCCACAATTTTCCAAGAATCATTGTTTTACAAACACTTATCTGAAGAAACGTTTAACGTCCCAGCACCTAAACCAATAACAGCATTAGATAACACTAGTTTACCTTACGTATTTCTTGGGGATGATGCTTTTGGTCTATCTAAAAACATCATGTGTCCTTACGTAGGAAAGCAGCTTCCCCATGTTAAAAAAATCTTTAACTATAGACTTTCAAGGGCTCGCCGCTACATAGAATGCACTTTTGGAATAATGGCTAACAAGTGGCGAGTATTCCATAGAGCTCTGTTAACTCTGTTAACATCGATTTTGCTGAGTCAATTGTATTGGCGTGCTGCGTTCTACACAATTACGTTAGACGCAAAGATGGCTTCAGGGAGGAAGAAACTTATTATCAAGCACCATTTGAAAGTATTGATGGCACATGGCAAGTTCCTCGGGCATGTAACTACGCAAGAACTGTGAGGGACAAGTTTACGCAGTACTTCGTTACGGACGGGAAACTCCCTTGGCAAGACCGCATGGTGTAAGCGTTTATGTGAAATATACACTGCTGATAACATTAGTGTATAAGATGTTGTGAACACAAAACACTGACTTATTTCATAAGTGCACTCTTGGTACGACAAGTATTTGTATTACAAATATGTGGTACTTGTATAAAGATATACTGGCCTAATTTTATTAATTAAACGTATTACAATTTGAATAAATGTATCATTAATTAATACAAATTATGCTTTGTATATTTACCTAAAAGTGTCTTCTCTTCCTTTGTTATGTTTTCTTCTGCAAACACATCCACAATCTCCTGCCAAGCAGACTTTTTCAAAACTCTATTTTTATAATCTGGACACTCCATGTCCCAGATGCATCTTCTTTTTTCGACTTCATCAATAAACAATTCTGTGTCAAACGCTTCCGCATCCATTGTACATACACAAACAGATCAAAACAATGGTAAGATCACTCACAGATCACACAATTCACGTCAAAACCGAGCAAAAGCGCGCGCTCGACCGAGCACATGTGTACGTTCTAATGCCCAGTATAGTAACTCGAAGCGCGCTGCAAACGTAGCGGTTGAAGTGAAAACTACAAGCGTCGCGTTTTGGCGACGTTGATTCAAAGCGCGCGTTTGCATGTGTACGATCCCATTTGTTTCTATGTATTTGGCTAACGCGCGTTTGACAAACGAGCGCTCAACGCGGCGTCTAACGCCCTCATGTGTTCAAGGCTTAAGGGTGTTACAGCGAAATTGGCTTACAAATTTGAAGGGCCCTACACCAATGTGAAAATTCTTTCCCCTTGGTCCTACGAGCTCATGGACTCAAACGGTCGCATTAAAGGCGTCTGGCACGCCAAGGACCTGAGGAGTCATCCTCCCGATCATGACCATTCTGATTCCGAATCAGATCTTGATTAGTTGTTTGTAGTATTTAAATGGTTTACTTGATTTTTTCCTTATTTGTCTTTTTTAGCATTTATAGTTAGTTGTAAGTTCAGTAGTTGGATACTTATCATTCATTACAGGTTTTCCTTTTTGTTGGAAAAACAAATAAACATTTTTTTTCTTTTCCTGAAAGGGGGGAGTTGTTACGGTTCACCCTGAAATATAAGCAATACATTAGATAGTCAATTAATAACTGTGGCTTGGATGCATAATGGATTTAATTGTTACCTCAATATAATATCATATTAGAAACTATTTACATTATGAATGGGTTCATTATTGTTGACACTGGATAACTGGTTCTTATGTTAACCTTGGGTATCTTAGTCTTTAACAAGCCAAAGGTGTCTTGATTCTTCAAGCATTCAGCTAACCACTGACCTTGACCCCTTCTCCAAAACGTACAAGACCTCTGTCGACCTTTCAAGGCCGTGGAGAGAGGGCATTGTCTTTTGACCTCCTCCATTTTGTTTTGGTTATTTCCTGTGTTCACATGGTTGGTTAACTTTCGCTTACTGCGGTTTTTGTGAACTAGGAAAACTAACAACAATCAGGATTTTCCTGTACAATCCAGTTGTAAGGATTCATGAGTTTATGGATATAGCTCCTGATTAAACAAAACTCACCCCTAGGTCACATGCTATCTAGGGTAAGTAATACTTCTTTTTATGAGACTGGCGTAATTACCAAACTCTATTTTCTTTTCTGACCTTATTTTTTTCCTTTCTCTTCTTCTTGTACATATTTTACTATTCTTGATCTGTATATACTTTCACTTCGTCTGTATCGGCTTACAACTTTAGTATAAGCCTACCCGTAGAACGTCTACTTCAGGGACAGCCTTCAACTCACCTCCTACTCAGCTTGAGCTTTACCTTCGCCTCCCATCTCAACCTCACAGCAGGACGTACCCAGTCCGAGAAGGAAATTGTAGGTACCATCACAAGGACACCTAAAGCGGGATTCACATTTACGAGTACTCGGATCCGAGTTATATTTGCGAGTTGAGTTCAATCGTTTACATTATGTCCCAGTAAATTCAAAACTTTTTGTATTTAAAAATGGCTCCCTCAAGAAAAAAACGTGCCGCTGTAGCTTTAGTATTGTTTATGGTGTTAAAAAAGAGGAAAGAATATGACAAAGTTAAACGAAATAGAACTATTTGGGTTAAACAACATTTACAAGAGCGCCACAGACTTGGAATTGAAGAAAATCTGCTAAAAGATTTGTTAACCCAAGACGGGAAGGATTTTCATGATTTCATATTTAGAAATTGTTATTTGATTTTGATCTTTCAACATATGAAAATAATTTATTGTTACTTACTAATAAATGAATAAATACTAAATAATGACTTTCATTTATGTACTCACGCATGTTCCAACTGATGGCGTGGAATTTGTCTTTCTCTGCGTAGTGACATCATCCAAAAAAGTCATACTACCAAACCAAGATAAATTTGGTGAGTAAATATCCTCCGTACCAGACCCTGTAAATAAAAATGCAAACAAGTTCTATCTTTGCTTTTATTTTTAAGAACTTTTACTAGAACCAATAGTTATTATTGTATTAAAGAAAAGAAAATATTGCTTAACTGGTTTTTTTACCTGTAGATTTTGATATATCGACCTTTTTCTTTTCCTGAAGGTACGTGGAACGAATGTTATTTATTTTTTTCTTCACTTGTTCTATGGTAATGTTCATAATATCCGCCATTGCTTCATAGGCGTTATTTCTTTTGTTAATGTCACGGTATTCTTTACACTTCACATCCCATAAACAATCAAAAGATCGATAAATATCAATAAATTGTTCCATCTGTTCCGCTGAAAATTTAGTTTCCGCCATTTTAACACTCAATAACCACGTTTACTTGGAGACGGGACTCGGTTTGCGCTCTACTTGAATACTAACTCGTATACAAGTGGGAACACTGTACAAGTAAACATTCCTCTAAAAAATTTAGAGTTTGTCTCTAAGTAGGGTAACTCGGATCCGAGTACCCGTAAATGTAAATCCCGCCTAAGAAGAGAACACTCAAGTAAGATCTTTCCGAGTTACCATAAACTTCTTACCTGTTAACTAGTGGTAAGAGTAGTGAATTTGAGTTCGGAAGTTGCAGTTTGACTATCTTTCCAAAATATTTTACATATTTATTAGCAGATTTAAGGACATATGATTGTCTACATAGTATATCTCAAATAATTCTTCCCATCATCAATGACATGAGTAATGTTTTAATGCCTAAAAATAGATATCAAGTAGTAGTTAAAGTAATATAAATAGTTAGTAACCTATCAACTAGGTAATAAGTAGCAATAATTTAGTTAAACCTTAAACTTACCAGGAAGTCCATGTAATCCCAGAAGTATATTTTTGCGGAAGCTTTCTCTCAATTATAAATATATGTTATATTCAATTTCAGATCACACTTTTTGTAAAAAGGCAAGCCAAGCATAGATAACACATATACGGATAGATAGGACACTCCAATGTTGAGGCCTGAACCTGAATTTCAGCGCCATCTCTTCGTTTGGAAGAAACTAATTTGAAAAAGTGGCGGCAAATTTGAATATACAGTGCATTATCTGCTATTTAATATTCCTCTTATGTTAACAAAATTGAAAATACAAATGAATTGTGAAGATATTTATTGGTGTAATTTCCTTTAAATACAGGTATATAATAGTACTACATAAATATTAATGTATACATTTCAAGTTATTATAAATTAAAACTAGTATAATATATAATGTTAATAAATATAAATATACATACACATATTTTTCTTTGTGATACAATGGAAATGTAAAAAAACATAGTTTATGTTATTTACTTAATTACAGTTACCTGTAAATAATTGTCATATTAGTAAAGCGTGATCTACAATCTACAAGTGATGTTATTCCTTCTAATCGCAAACCAGAATGGTCGGTTCTATCTTAACAGATATATCAACCCTGTTTACTTTAGAAGTGTAATTCAATGTCAGTCGGGGCATACAGCCCGAGAAGTAGTTGTTGCTTCTTAGTGGACGGTCTGCTCTTTGGAAATTTAATTTTCTAATTTTGTAAAGCGTTATAATAGTATTGAACTATTATTTTTTGAACTCTATAGTTTATGAATTAATACAGTTTCCTGTAAAATTGTCGTATTTAGTAAAGCGTTTTAACAATAGATGTCGAAGAATAAAAATATATTATTCTACGCTTCACAACTAGTTTTGAAAAATATTTTTCAAAAACAGTGACCGTTCAACGAAGAAGAAACAACTACTTCCCGGGCTACATGCCCCGACAGATATTGAATTACACTTCTAAGTCAAACGGGGTTGGTAAATCTACAAGATTTAAACCAACCATTCTGGTTTGCAACTAGAAGGGATAACACAACTTGTAGACCGGTTTCGGCGTATTGCGCCTCATCAGTACAAGGTATATGTTATCGTCCGAGAGTTAATCTCGGACTGAAATGTGACTATAATCAACAACGGTACATATTGTCCAGTTACGGAAATATTTTTGTTGCGAAAATAGCGACATCTCACCTCTAAGTCACAAACCAAAATTCGAATGAGACAACAAACCACGTGGATTTGAAACAAAAATGAATTAATACAGTTTCCTGTAAAATTGTCGTATTTAGCAAAGCGTTTTAACAATAGATGTCGAAGAATAAAAATATATTATTCTACGCTTCACAACTAGTTTTGAAAAATATTTTTCAAAAACAGTGACCGTTCAACGAAGAAGAAACAACTACTTCCCGGGCTACATGCCCCGACAGATATTGAATTACACTTCTAAGTCAAACGGGGTTGGTAAATCTACAAGATTTAAACCAACCATTCTGGTTTGCAACTAGAAGGGATAACACAACCTTTACTGCATTCAAATCGAAGGTAAGTTATGTAAGATATTTCTAACTCACTATATCTTTTTTATCCGTTTTATTTAAAGTTTTCGTACATTTAAACTTGTAACGTCCATTACTTTTTTTTGTCTCCCCCTTAGTTACTTATCACCTCCCAAACTTCCTTCTCGTTGCCAACGAATATTCTTTTGTTTCTTCTTTATTTATTATAGAAATTCATAATTTTTGTTGAAATCCAGTTACTGACAGTTTATATTATTTAATCAAATAAAAATGTCCATAACAACCAATGTTTTTGTACTGACATTTCCAATATCAACTTTATCAGTTAATTTATACAGGGTACATAAAAATATCTAACAGAAAGTATCTAATTTAATCATTTTAACGTTATTGCTAAAAATGATGGACATAACATAAGATTCCCATGTACATATGATATAATAATTTCCAAAAGTAACCATTTAGATAGATAGATAGATAGATAGATAAATTTTATTGCATTAAAAAGAATTTACAATTCTTATTACAATAAGTTCGGTCTTTACATACCAAAGTGCGAAAACGAAACAACAACAATAATAAGGTAGGAAAAAACTAATTAAAACATACTTAATTTAACAAGAAAAAAAAAAGTTCTAACACAATGAATATCTCATTCTTCTAGTACAAAGGCCCTCAGCTTCAAAATATTGAGAAGATAATTCACAACTTTACTTAATTTAAAGAAATCAGTGGTGTCAAGAATATATATTAATTCGCCAAATGTCTTCAATTCTGAACATATGCAATCTCCTCTAAGTTCATTGTATATTGGACATTCTATAAATAAGTGCATTAATGTCTCGGTCTCATGCAAGTTACAAAGACTACAAGCTGCAGTCATATCTACTGTGTATTTTATACCTCGATGATAGATTTTTAGAGTTTTGGAGCTACATAGTCTAATTTGGGATATTATTCTAATTATATATATTGGGCAAGACCTGTACAAATAACAATTATTTTCAGACAAAATTAAATATTTGTATAACAAAGGATACGAGGAGTTTATTATTCGTTGTTGATCATGTGCGATAAATTTATTTTTATATAATTGTAATATGTTATTTAAAAGGTGCTTGGAGTTATTGTGCAAGAATTCTAACCACAGATTATCACAACCGGCATAGTCGAAGTACTGCTTAACTTGACCCAGAAAACTATACTTTACACTGTGAATGTTGATGGCTTTTAACCTCAAGAAGCATTCTTTAGTTAATGAACTATCATCCATGATTTTCACTCTATTTAACCACAACAACGCCGATTTGAATATTAAAAAACTCAACTTAATGGTTTTAGTTTCTACTCTCACCATATAATTGGGAGTGCAAAGAGGCAGACATAGCAACCTTTTAAAAAAGTTTACCTGAACTTGTTCAAGTAAATCAGCATATCGTAGTCCCCAAATTCCAATTCCATATGATAGAGAAGATAAAATGATAGAATTGTAAAGTTCCATACGAGCATTCCAAGAATGTAGTTTAGACCGACACATAATATTCATAACAGCACCTGTAGAATGGAGAGTCTTGGTTACTGTCCTCTTTGTCATATTTAAAAATAAAGACGAAGATGAAAAAGTAACACCCAAATATGTAAAATTTTTTACTACCTCCAAAGTTTCGTTATTGTATTTAAAATTTAGTTTATAGTTGTTGTTATATCCACCCTTACTAAATATCATTAGTTTAGTTTTTTGTATGTTTACTTCCATTCTTATCGAGTTGGAATAGGATTCTAACGTCTTCAATTTCCGGCTAATATCTATTGGAGAATCGCCTAATATTACTATATCATCGGCGTATAGAAGAAGTAACACGTCGTTTCGTCCATCTATATTAATTCCCGTGTGCCCAGCAGATCTAAAGTAAACTTCAATATCTGACATAAATAAAGAAAATAGCAAGGGACTCAATCATTCCCCCTGCAGGACTCCTTCAGTTATATCAAACTTCTTGCTGAAGCGACCATTTAGTTAAATAGACATAAATGAGTGATCGTATATATTTTTTATGATACGAATTATTTTGGAGCTAACACCTGCCAGATATAATTTATGCCATAATAAATTATGGTTAATACTATCAAACGCTCTCTTGAAGTCTACGAAAACAGCAAAGACTTTTCTTTTTGGTAACCGAAGGTGAAATTGTAGGACTGAGTTTAGGATAAATATATTATTTTCGCAACTTCGATGTTTCCTAAACCCAAATTGACATTCCGGCAGAATACGATTTTCTTCGCACCAATTATGTAAGCGATTTAATAAGATGGTGGTGAAGAGCTTAGCAAAGCAATTAACAAGCGAAATACCTCTATAATTGTTTGGGTCATCAGGTGCACCTTTCTTATGTAACATAGTTAGGATAGTTTCATGCCAACCAGACGGTACTGTTTCACTCTCAAATATTCTATTGTACCAATTACATACATATAAGATCCAGTTTTGGGGTAAACTTTTAATAAACTCATAAGGAATTCCATCTTTGCCAGGGGCTTTGCCGTTCTTGCACCCCTCAAGAGCTTGATAAATTTCATCGGCCGAAAAATGTAAGTCCAAGTAAAGTGAGTTGGCGTCATAAAATGTGGTAACGGAAATGTGTTTCGGTTGATATAAATTTTCATAAAAATGTTCCCATTGCTCTAGCTCAATACCATTTTTTGGAGTAACATTTCTAAAGGTTTTCAGAGTTTTCCAAAAGTCAGCCTGGTTTTTGGTGTTACTTAGTTTGCTCAATACGTCTTTGTGATATGCAGTTTTCTTGTTAGAAATAATTTTTTTAAAGTTCTTTTCAGCTTCTAAATATTCTGTTTTAAAGGGTTCTAGAAAATGTTGTGCTTTGCATATCTTTAGTTTTGTTTTCAAAATTTTTTTTTCGTGGAAGCAAAAGGAGTCAAACCAGGGCTGTTTCTTAGGAAATTTCTGATGTGGCTGTTGTAAGTAAGTTAATCCTAAGTCTCTACCAGAATCAAAAATTGTAGAGCAAATGTTGAAATATGCATTTTCTGGGTCAAGCAGCAACCCAACATTTGGTGAATATTGCATTAAGGATGTATAGTTAATACTTTCTGTTTCCACCCATCTAAGACACTCAACTGGAATTCCAGCAATTGCATTATACTCTGGACAGACACAATCAGATTCCACCTCGAGACAAATGGGAAAGTGATCAGATAGATATTGGCCCTCAATAATGTAAAAATTCTTTATTACATCAAGCTTATCTGTACTACAGAAGCATAAGTCAATAACGCTTTGACCAAGTGAACTACAATAAGTAAACATTGCAGGTCTATCTGATATGATGTGCCCATTAATTAAAGATAAACTGTTGCTAGAAGTAAAATCCAACAGAGTCCGACCATGAGTATCTAATTTATTGTCCCTGGTTTCCATATTAGGGAAAAACTTGGTGCTCCCCAACATTTCAACAGGTATGGTGCTATTATCACCTATTCTTGAATTAAAATCGCCAATAAGTATAAATATATGTTCTTTATGTGTATCATAAAGGCTGTCGAGCCATTCTTGGAGATCATCAAGCTTCTCCTCAAATTGGAGAGATTGTTTGAAATATGTAACACAAATAACAAACTTATAATGAGACATTTTAATATTACATATTAGCCACCATGGAGTTGAGTCGAGAACGCACAGATTATATTTCTTTTTATAAAAAATAGCAAGTCCTCCACTTGCGCGACCGCGAGTCTTATCCCTTGTAGCTTTAGAAAAAACAACATTATATTCGTCTACATAATTGAGAGGAACTTCTATATTTCCTGATATCCAGGTTTCACAGACGCATAATATGTCAATATCTGATAAGTCTACAAATATATTATGGATATTTTTGAACCCATTCATATTCCAAAAGACAATTTTTAAATTGTTGTGACTCGTTTTAATTTGTTGGATTGTTTTGGAATACAAACGATGTTCATCTCGAGTTACATTAAGTTTTTTGATTTTGACGTATCAATAATTAACTTTTCCTCCAATCGATCCCATCTCCATGATATTCCATTTATTTCCAATTTTTGAAATCTAACTATTACAGTTGCCCCCTTCTTTCTTTCCTCTCTCGCGTAATCCCTGATGTTTTTTTGAATTTCTCTCTCCACTTTTGTTAGTTCGGACTCAATATAAATCTGTTTTCCTTTCAATCTTCTCTTTTCCTTCAGGATTTTGAGTTTGTCCTCCCATTTATCCATTTCTATTATGCATCTTGTTTGCCCAATTCTATAATCCTTTTTAATTTTGGCTTTTATACCCAATGCACTATCCAAAAACTCTTCAACTTCTTTCTTCAACTGTTCTTCACTCCCAGTTTCTACTTTGACTCCAGACATTACTAAATTATTACGAATTTTATGTTTTTCAAGTTTTTCTAGTCGTTCCTCGGTTTTCTTCATTCTATTCAATATTTCCTCCTTTTCTTTTTTCCACTCATTCTTGAATGATTTGATTTCTTCCTTAATTAGATTAATTTCTTCTGTGTTGTTCTTAATGTCCAGTTTCACTTCTTTTATATCCTGCTTGATTTCTTTGATATCATTTTTTATTTCTGATTTTATTTGTGCGATATCCTTTTATTTCGCGTTTCAGCTGTTCAAGTATGGTTTTAATTTCCTCCATATCCCAACTATTAGCGTTTAATTCTTCAATTGGTGGTTCTTTTTTCTTTTTATTCGGTGTCCTCTGAGTTACTTTACTTCTTTTAAATGCTTCTTGATTTTCTTGAAATGAATTATCGTGTTCAGGTTTATCTCTCTTATTACTCATACAGATAATATACTGGTATATTTCTTCAAATTATTGCTGCTTAACTTTGAAATATCGCAAGCTTAGAGTACAGACCTGTCCTTAGTTATTTTGATGTAGGTCTTTAATTACCTCTTATCAGCTGGCAACTTGATTAATCGTTTTACCAGTTCTTAATATATAATGTGTATTTGAGGTTAATTTATTTGGATTAGTTCTTTTTTTTTTAATTAAGGAAAACTTACAAGTTATTTTGATGCACTGTATAGTAAATCCACTATTCTTTTCACAATGCACCATTTACAGAATTTTCACAGACTTTTTCTCGAAATATTTTAGATTAAATCGGACTAACAATTTTATGACCACAAACACTTTCGATCCAGGACCGAACTCCAAAAGTAACCATTTCATTTCATTTATGATCATCTCAATTTCAGTACAACTTCCCTGATATTCTGAAGGATTTTATTTTTATGTACTTTAAGAAAATCTTTCAGAATTTCATTCTCAATTGAAATTGCAAATATTGAATCGAAAAAATTGAAATACAAATTATTATTCTTTTATAATTGAGTGATATCTAAAATATTCTAAAATTCATAATCTCACAACAAATGTTTCTCAACACAAACATCTCATCAACTATTTAGTGAATTATTACTAACAACTAACAATGAATTATTATTGATTACTAATTCTATTTTATATTTTTTTTAGATTCATGAAACTTATAAAGTTGCGAAATATGAAATATCCCTCTAATCTGTCCATTGATTGGGTTAGCGAGTTCATAGCTATTGGTTCCTTGTTCCGTAACTATAGTATAAGGACCTTCATATGGTAATTGAAGTTTGGCACATCGATTTTGTTTATAGTTAGCTACTTGGAGTGCTCTGAGAATTACTAATTCTCCTTTTGAAAAGGTAGTGTACTTGTTTATTTTTTTATACCTTCTTTTTATATATTTTTGAGAGTTTTTTATTAATTTATTATTGGCTAATTCAATTAATTCCTCATAAGTTTTGTAATATTTAATATGCCATGGCCGTTCTGGGTATAATTTCCTTAAAAGGTAAATAGGTGGTAATTCCGTTATAGTATTTGGAGTTTGGTTTAAGTAATATGTTATATCATCTAGGTTTATTTCCCACTCGTAATGTGCATTATGTACTAAAAGTCTCAGGTATTTTACAATATCTTTAATTGCTCGTTCTGCAGGATTTGCACAAGGGTGTCTTATACTAGTAAACACTGGTGAAATATCTGATTTCATAAGCCATTTTCTAAAGTTATTATTGTTAAAATATGTGGCATTGTCCATTATACAATTATTTGGTGTACCGAACTCTAAAAAAAATCTTTCCATTATCTGTTTTATATTTCTTGTATTTGTTCTTGCACAGGGATAAGCTGATATGTATTTAGAAAAAATATCTACCACTACTAATATATGTCTATTTCCCTCTGTACTTGGAACTAAGTTACTTATTATATCTATTGCAATGGTTTCTAGTGGTTTCTTTGCTATTATTGATTTTGGTAAATTTTCATTATGTCTGTTCTTTTCTTTGCTTAATTGACAAACAGTACAATTTCTTAAAATGTATTTAATAAGGGATGTATCGTTAAGACAACAGTAATTTTCTCTAAATATTAAGTATACCTTTCTTACTCCTATGTGATTATATTTTTCATGTATTACTGAAATAATTTCACTAGCTAATGTCGTAGTTATTACATAGAGTTCTGAATTATTTAGTATTTTGTAATAGATATTGTTATTATGTATACATTTTGACTTTTCATGTTGAGTTAAATTTCTTTGATCTTTTATTATGGCTTTTAAAGAAAATATTCCCTCCTCAGACTTCATTATATTGACTCCTATTTTTGCTTTTGTATGGCTTTTAACATCACGTTTAGCAACTATGATTATTGGATTTATGTATGGTGTTTCACATATTCAATTATATCGTCTCTATAAGTAATTTGTTTTTACAGCTTCTTGTACTTTATCTTTTAATTTTTATGGAATGGGGTATGTTTTTGGTTTAAATTGTTTCAGATCTCTTATTTTTATTTCATGTACATAATCTTTTGCAACTTTCGACTCTTTGTTCACTAATCCTCTGTACTTTTTCATCAATCCTTCTACACCTTTTCTCTCCTTCTTATCATAATAAAAATCCATTCCTTTCTTTTCTTCATTTAATTGAAATGTCCTTTTACCTGGATTCATTTCCTTCTTATCATCTTCATTCAATTGAAATGTCCTTTTACCTGGATTCATTTCTTTTTTACCATTTTCATTCTTCACACCTTCTTCATCATACCATGCCTTGTTTCTTTTGCATTTCCCGTCATATTTTTCATAATATATGTCTTCTGTATCTTCGTTTTCTATTCCCTCATCCTTAGTTAAGTTAAATTCAATGATGTTTCCTCCCAAAGTTATTGTTTTATTTGGGTAATTAATTATAGCTGCATGTTTTTCTAACTCATCTGATCCAATTAACATGTCACATTCCATATTAGGTATTATTAGAGCTTGAATATTGTAAATATTATTATTTAAAGTTAAATTTACACAAATAGCTTTATTAGTTTCCGTTATTTTTTTAGAGTTAACCCCAACTAATGTTATTTTAGGCACTCTTATTATATTATTTTTAAAATTAGGTAATTCAGTAACTGGTGATTCTTTAATTATTGAAGTTTCACTACCATTATCAATTATGATGTCAATATTTATTTGATCAATTATTCCTTGAATACTTATTAATCCTATATTTCCTTTTTCTTTTAGATCCTGACACGGTTTGAGAAACTCAATAGGATGAACATAGCTAAACCGCAAATCAACTGTGTCATCCGGTTTTAAAAATCCGCATGCACTATGGCATATGTCACCACTTCGTGACGATTTGTATCTCTAACAGGAGAATTTTCTCTACTTATTTTATTCTCATTACTAGATCTTGTACAATTAGTTCGTCTAATGTCAGAGTTTGTGTGTCTTGTATTGTTTTGATTATTTTCGTACCTTTTGTTATATTGTTCCCTATTGTTAAATTGTGTACTATTGTTCTGATTGTATCTGTTATTATAAGTTCTATTATTAAAATTATTATTATTTGATTGTATTCTGTTATAATTGTCATTGTTATTATTATAGTACTGTTGTTGGTTATTTTGAAAATTCCCTTTGTTGGAGTAGTAGTTTTGATTTGACCTTCTATTATTGAAATTTTTATTATTACTTTTATTTTGATCTCCGTTGTAATTATTGTTTGTTTTATTATCGTTAGCTTTATAAGGTTTCATATTCCTTTCCATTCTTAATAAATAGTTAATGAGTTGTTCCATATTATTAAGATTTTGTATTGCAATTATTTCTGATAATTCCGGTTTAAAATGTCTGGAAATGAATACAACTATTTCGAATTAATGTTATAAATGAAACTAACTGTTTCTAATTAATTCCACTATTTAATTGAAAGATTTATGAAAATTATTAAAGGATATTGATAATTATTTCGATATTGACATATCATCGTCAGAATGACAGAAGTTACATTTTATGTGATACCTACTTGATGTTTAATATTTTGGCTAGACCAAATAGTAAGTGACCTATCTTGTGATTGACTTAATATATATGAATAGAGAAAAGAAGAAGATATGATTTTACAAATATTAAAGCTTAGGTATTATTAGCCCTATGGGGATATCCTGGATATCTTTTTCCCATTTAAGATCAGTATAACTGTGCAATGATATAGAAAACCAAGGAAAACTATATCTGCTGATCTTTACAATAGTTACTTAAGAAGACAATTTATTAGTGGAGAGCTCCCTAGATTTATCTGTTCATTGACAACTTCATATTGTGGGTCTCTTAAGTGTCTTCTTATTTCTAGTTCTTCAAGGAAATCTAGTTCTTGTTTCTTATCACAAATATGCAGTACTTCTAGTTCTGTGTTAGGTGTTAATGAATGTTTTGTGTCAAGAAGGTGTTTTGCGTAATGTGATTTATCTGGCTGTTTTAATCTGTATGCTCGTGAGTGTTCATTGTATCTAATTTCAAAATTTCGAATTGTTTGACCAATATAGACAGCATTACATTCTGGACATTTAAGTTTATATACTCCAGACTTTTTTAATGGGGGTATTTTTGTTTTTACATTTAACAATTTTTTACTTACATTGTTTTCTGTTTTAAAAGAAATTGCTGTATTTGTTGAACAAGATATTATCTTTGAAATATTATTAGAAATATTACCAGCATATGTGATGGTTTTGTAATTTTGTATTTCCCTAGTATTTTCAGGAAATATTAATTGTAATGCCACTTTTTCCTCTTTTTTATTAATTAATTTATTTATTATATGTAATGGATAACCGTTGGATGTGGCTATTTGCTTAATTATATTAATTTCTCTATCAAAATTATATTTGTTCATAGGAACTGAAAATGCTCTATGTATCATTGAATTATATGCTGCTAATTTATGTGACATGGGATGATTGGAACTATATGGTATAGTCACATCAGTATGTGTTGGTTTTCTGTAAATTGAAAAATCAAGTATATTATTGACTCTTTGAATTTTAATATCAAGAAAATTGATTGAGTTATTTTCTTCAACTTCTAATGTAAATTTAATTTTCGGATGTAAATTATTAATATGATTGAACAATATATCTAATTGTCGTTCACTACCTACAAAACAAGCTAATATGTCATCTACATACCTATACCAAAATAATATATTTTTTGAAATGTTACATTCAAAGATTTTTCTTTCTAAACTGTCCATAAAAATGTTTGCTAAAATTGGTGATATAGGGCTTCCCATTGGTAAACCTTCATTTTGAATATATACCTTATTATCAAAAGTAAAATAATTCTGATTAATACATACATCAAACAAATTTAGTATATCTTATATTATTCCTGGATTGATATTTTTATCCTCTAGTAATTTTTTAACAAGTGTTATGCATTCTTTAGGAGGAATTTTAGAGAACATATTGGTAACATCAAATGAAATAAGTTTAGAGTTATCAGTTATCAGTTAGTTTCATTTATAACATTAATATGAGTAGATTCCACAAAGTAAGGGTCCAAACAGTAAATACAACTATTTCGTTTTCATTTATTTTGGGCTCTAGATACTGTGCCTGTGAAAAAAGTTGTAAAGCATAGTTACTCATTGAGTTGCCCCTTTTTTCATCGTATTTTCCAAAATAAAGAGACTCTCTCGTATATCCTTGATTGTATATTCCATTTGTAGGCTTTTTTCTGTTTTTCTATGTTCTTCTTCTGCTATTTGTAGGTTTAGTTGTAGTCCTTGTTTGATATTTCCGCTTAGATCTTCTAATTTGTTGTCAATATCTGTAATTTCCTTTCCGTTCTTAATGCACTTCCGTTCCACTGCTTCTATTTTATTTAAAATCCCTGTATTTTCTTGTTTTCTCTCATTTATTCCAATCTTAAGATTGTCTTCCAAATTTTTTAACTTCTTTTCATGTTCATTTATTCTGGTCGTAGCTAGTTCTGCCTTCTTCTCTAATTTCTCCAGATGATCTCTAAAAATATTCTCCATGTGATCCAGTTTTTTGTTATTTTCATTTTTCATTTGATCAAGTTTGGTGTTATTTTCTTCGAGTTTGGTGTTATTTTCTTTTTTCATTTGATCGAGTTTGGTGTTATTTTCTTCTTTCATATGATCAAGTTTGTTGTTATTTTCTTCGAGTTTGGTGTTATTTTCTTCCAGTTTGGTTTTCATCGTTTCCATCATGTTTTGTAGAAAACCAAGAATGTTTTGATTTCCCTGTGATATATTGTCTCCAGCTGTTTGTTCTCGAATCTGCATTCTTGTGTCATCATCATCCATATTAAAAATGGAATGTATGTCTCAGGATTTTCTCCTTTTAGTATTAGAAATTGTTCTAACCTTTTTATTAATTTTGTTTTATCACCCGTACTATCTATTCCCCTTTTTTCTAATTGTTCTTTTAATTCCACTAGTTTTAGTTCGTTTATGGTTTTGTTCATTTGGTTCTGCATTGTGTTATAATTTATTTTCTGATAATAAAGATTTTTAAAGTTTAAGCGTTTATCTATTTATTATTTTATTAATGTGGTTTCAATTTTTATTGATTTGAATTGAACTCCTGATTGCTGATATTAATATTGTAAATATTGTATTATTGATAACTCAATTCGAGCTGCCCCACGTTGGGCGCCAATTGTTATGGTATACAATAATTCAATGTGTGGTGATTTAATTTTATTGAATAGTATTATATACCACAAGTATCAGTATCAACCAGAACTTCAAATCAAACAAATTTTATATTTTAAGTTGTATTTATTGATCTGAAATATTAGACATTTAACATTATATCATATGCATGTGGATCTCAGGGTATGATATGGGTAAAGTGAGTTGTCTAAATTTAAGGAGTAAAACTTGAAATGTAACAACCTTCAACGTCAAAATTAAATTAATGATAATTAAATAACTATCTCCAGATTGCAATCCGTGGATGGTCTCCTAGCCTATTACAACCTATATTAAAATAAAATTAACACAATTCCGCACAAATAAAAATAACTCTCTCAATATCTTGTCGAAACACCGCCGGTAGCTGTATTGTCTAAATAGAAAACGACTTGTTCTCTGAAGCGAAGAAACTTTGCGTTGCGCAAAGGAAAGATTACTGGTAAACGTCTCGAATCTGGGTACTGGTTTACAATCAGCTGTTAGGTACAAGTTTTAGTATAAAATTATTTACATTACCATCGTTTATTGCTGGATGATCTCTCTTGATCTTGAATTTTAACAACCTTTACTGCATTCAAATCGAAGGTAAGTTATGTAAGATATTTCTAACTCACTATATCTTTTTTATCCGTTTTATTTAAAGTTTTCGTACATTTAAACTTGTAACGTCCATTACTTTTTTTTGTCTCCTCCTTAGTTACTTATCACCTCCCAAACTTCCTTCCCGTTGCTAACGAATATTCTTTTGTTTCTTCTTTATTTATTATAGAAATTACTAATTTTTGTTGAAATCCAGTTACTGACAGTTTATATTATTTAATCAAATAAAAATGTCCATAACAACCAATGTTTTTGTACTGACATTTCCAATATCAACTTTATCAGTTAATTTATACAGGGTACATAAAAATATCTAACAGAAAGTATCTAATTTAATCATTTTGCTAAAAATGAATGTTATAAGATTCCCATGTACATATGATATAATAATTTCCAAAAGTAACCATTCCATTTCATTTATGATCATCTCAATTTCAGTACAATATATATATATATATATATATATATATATATACATTAGCGCCAAAAAGTGTCCCCCTCAATTCAAAAGTTGACATGTCTCGGCATTTTTTATAATTTTCTAAAATAATGACATAAAGAATTTTATTCCATATATATATATATATATATATATATATACAGTGTGGAAACCACTTATGGAATAAAATTCTTTATGTCATTATTTTAGAAAATTATAAAAAATGCCGAGACATGTCAACTTTTGAATTGAGGGGGACACTTTTTGGCGCTAATGTCATAAACGTCTGATTCACCCCCTCCCTACTGGAGACACCCCTTACATTTTTTCAAATGGCATTAGGTATCAAGTCACACCTCATTTTAAAGGTCTGGTAAATCTCTATTCAATCATTTTGTTTTGCCTTTGATACTAGCCTTCCATTGTTATTTAATCGTTGTTTAAAATTGGCTCTTTTTCAACTTTTCGTATGCTCCCACATTTTGTTATGATAGAAAGACTCTTTAAAGAATGAAAAATTTACAAATAGTAAAAAGACAACTGTTAACAAGGAAAAACTGCTATTTAATCATGCCGTCAAAGTGACCACCGTTAACATTCAGGCAATAAAAGTTGAAAAAGAGCCATTTTGAAACAACGATTAAATAACAATGGAAGGCTCGTATCAAAGGCAAAACAAAATGATTGAATAGAGATTTACCAGACCTTTTAAATGAGGTGTGACTTGATACCTAATGCCATTTGAAAAAATGTAAGGGGTGTCTCCAGTAGGGAGGGGGTGAATCAGACGTTTATGACATTAGCGCCAAAAAGTGTCCCCCTCAATTCAAAAGTTGACGTGTCTCGGCATTTTTTATAATTTTCTGAAATAATGACAAAGAATTTTATTCCATAAGTGGTTTCCACACTGTATATAGCTGAAACCTTTGTCATTAATTGTTTTCTCATTTTATATATATATATATATATATATATATATATATATATATATATATATATATATATATATGTTACCGGCAATCTGTATAATCCGGTATTCTATACAATACCTAGGCAATGTATAGAATACCTAAAACGTTTAGGTAATGTATGAAATATGATTTATTTTATACATTACCTAGGTATTCTATACAATACCGAATGCGCAGCGGGTAATGTGTGTGAAAGACGAAGTGAATTTACTTGTCGTCAGTTAGTGTACGGTGTGAGCAAGGAAAATACTGTATAGCTTCTTCAATGATTTTCCTTGCCCTTCTCGATAAAAACTACAACTACAAAATCTCCTGGCGGTTGAAATCAAAGAACAAAATATTACTTACCTTTTTTATAAAGATTATCTTTAATGGGTATCCTAATTGTTAATTTCAATAAAGTTTGAACAATCATAAGATGTTTTATTTGTCATTCTTTTTCTCTCAACTTTACACATTACCGGTGGACCAGCAGGTACTCTATACAATCCCTAGGAATTGTATAGATTACCTAGGTAAAGTATGTAAGGGAGAATGTTATTTCATATTTCATACATTGCCTCGGCGCCCCAGGTATTCTATACATTGCCTAGGTATTGTATGGAATACCTGAATTATACAGATTGCCGGTAACATATATATACATATATAGTAAACTTTAAATTTTTAGGGGTCACAGCCAAAATGATTTGTGGGTGGTAAAGAAGACTCTTTTTTACTAATCCAAGCTTTCGATAATGTTTATTATCATTTTCAAGGCTAAAAGTATAAATTATTTGTTACAATTTGCATAAAAAATATATTTTTTATAACACAACTTACTAGCAAGTGAGTTAATTCCTTTGTCAAACATGGAAGCTAATCTTAACAAACTATTATTAAAAATTTTCACATATTCAAAATATATTAAAATTGTTAAAAATGACAAATTCAGTCATCTTGGTTCCATTATAAACTACACAAAACAAGTAACTGGCCAAGTTTTTCATAGTGTAGAAATAATAAAAAAGTCATCAGCTCGAAAATATAAAATACCTGTTTTAAAAAAAATACATTATTACCAACTGAAATCAAGGCAGCAATTTTTTAAAAATTTTTAGATTTAATTTATATTGTTTTAATTCAATATTTTTGAAAATAGAAAAAAAAATGCACCTGCTAATATTAAATTTGAAATCTACATAACATTTCTTACTTTTGTATTTATTTGATTTTATGAATCCCTTTTTGCAGTTGCCAATTGCAAAAGTCCTACTAGTGGAAAGAAATTGAAAAACTAGGAAATTCACTCAACCAACTCACAGTCACTAACCTATCACATCAGAAACTATGAGTTGTCAAAGTGAAATGGAAGTTTGGTTATAAGAAACATCAGTTTGATAAATTGGAGTCAACTCTCTAAACTGCACGCAAGTGATTCAAACACAATAGGTAGTTGCTAATTACCTATCCTCTTTTTTATTATTATTGAAAATTTTTTAGATGTTGTCAAAACACTGTCTGCCACCCAGTATCTCAAGAAAACTCACAAAAAATCGTGTTATTTATGTGACATGGTTACAAATTAAGAGAGCTGTTAATTTTGATAACTGTTAAAATGAAATTTATAACTAATTAGATATAATTATAATGTTAGGAAGATGAAATTGTAATATTTCAATCTTCGAGCTAAAAACCATCATCATCAGAAATGCAAAATAGATAAAAGGAAAAAGAAAGAAAAATATATATTTAGTCTGTTGTTATTAGAATTGATGTCTCCTCAACAATCTTAACTTTTGTATTAATTTTCCTTTTATCTATTTTGCATTTCTGATGATGATGGTATGATAGTTTATATATATATATATATATATATATGTATATATACATATATTCCTCTAGTGTAGGTTAGTGGAACCGGCCAGCCGACAGCCGGATGATAATGGTACCGTCAGTATAGGTAGTGGTGGAAAAGTAGGCGGAGCTATGGCCTTTCCTTTTGGTTAATGATTTATGCATCGACTAGTCGTTCCTGGATGGCGAGCTAAACCAATAACTGAAAATATTTTTTATCCAAATAGAATACTGTCGTCATTGAAATTTAAAATAAACTGATATAACATTTTACTGAAATTTAGGGATAATAGTATTATAATGACAGTTATATCAAGAAGTAAATATTCTGAAAGTTATAGATATAAGTTTTTAAGATTCAAATTCCAATTTTTAGTATGGTTTTAAATTTTAATTGTTTTGAAATTGTTTTTATAGTTTTAGTAGGTGAACTAAAATATTTTATTTTTACTTTTGCTATTGTAAAACCGCTTAATTTCACTTCAATTCATTGTTTAATCGTTGTTAAAGTTGTATTTTTATATGATCTATACAGGGTGTATCATGAGGAACTGTACATACTCCTACCTCGTATGGAGACCCCTATGGAGAATGTCAAATGGCAATTAAAATGTGTCTGCTCCCATATTTTACTAATATACAGGGGAAATCGTGAATTTTGATTGATATTTCTCTTTACTTAATTACAGTTACCTGTAAATAATTGTCATATTAGTAAAGCATGATCTATAGACGTCAAAAAATAATAGTTCAATACCATTAAACGCTTTACAAAATCAGAAAAATTAATTTCCACAGAGCAGACCGTCCACTAACAAGCAACAACTTCTTCTCGGGCTATATGCCCCGACATACATTGAATTACACTTCTAAAGTAAACGGGGTTGGTATATCTGTTAAGATAAAACCAACCATTCTGGTTTGCGATTAGAAGGAATAACATCACTTGTAGACCGGTTTAGGCGTTTTTGCGCCTCATCAGCACAAGGTAGATGCTATTCGTCCAGAAGCTCTACAAATGATGTTATTCCTTCTAATCGCAAACCAGAATGGTTGGTTCTATCCAGATATACCAACCCCGTTTACTTTAGTTGTGTAATTCAATGTCCGTCGGGGCATAAAGCCCGAGAAGTAGTTGTTGCTTTTTAGTGGACGGTCTGCTCTGTGGAAATTAATTTTTCTGATTTTGTAAAGCGTTTAATAGTATTGAACGATATTTCTCTTGATCATAACTTTTGAACGGTAATTTCGATTTGTCTCATATTTTGGTAAAACGTTACACTACTATCACCGAATTAACTGATTTATTCAAACTAGAAAAAATCAGGGCAGGTCTTGGAAAATTAGTTTGTTTTGTTCATATAAAAAAGTTCACTCTGTATATGGATTTTCAAAACTCTAATAAGGATCTTACAAAGTACACAAATAGACAACAAAAGTGGCGTATTTATTTTTCTCCCCACGCGATTGCTCAAGTTTTAACAAGAAAATCAAATTTAACTATAAGTTAAAAGTTTAGCAACATGAGCCATAAATTTCAAAAAATATAATTTTTCGAAATGAAGTCCACGTGCTTTTAAACAACTTCTTTGTCAAACTTTCAAATGTCTTATTGACTTCCTGAGTGTTGAGGGATCATTTCTAATTGTATTACAAGAATCAATAATTCTGTCAATTAATTCTTGTCGTGTATGTATATTTTCTCCATAAAATATTTCTTTCAATCGACCCCATATGGAATAGTCGACGGGGTTGAAGTCAGGGGATCTAGGTGGCCATGCATGGGGACTCCCGCGTCCTATTCACCTATTTCCGTAAGTGGCATGAATATGTTGGCGAACAGCAACTGAGAAATGTGGTGATGCCCTGTCGTGCATAAAGTTAATACCTCGGATGGCTACATTGGCTAGTAGATTCGGCAAAATATTTCGCAAAAAATCTAAGTACACAGCACCTGTCAGTGATCCATTAAAGAAGTGGCCTATTAGTTGTCTGTCAATTACTCCTATCCAAAGATTCACTAAAAATATATACTGTGAACGAGATTCGCGAATCGCATAAGGATTTTCATCTGCCAAAATTATATTTTTGCAAGAAAATTATATTTTTTGAAATTCATGGCTCATGTTGCTAAACTTTTAATTAATAGTTAAATTTGATTTTCTTGTTAAAAATTGAGCAATCGTGTGGGGAGAAAAATAAATACACCATTTTTGTTGTCTATTTGTGTACTTTGTATGATCCTTATGTATTAGAGTTTTGAAAATCCATATACAGGGTGAAATTTTTTATATAACAAAACAAACTAATGTTCCAAAACCGTCCCTGATTTTTTGCTAGTTTGAATAAATCAGTTAATTAGGTGATAGTAGTGTAACGTTTCACCAAAATATGAGACACATCGAAATTACCTACCGTTCAAAAGTTATGATCAAAAGAAATATCAGTCAAAATTCACAATTCCACCTGTATATTATTAAAATATGGGAGCAGACACTTTTTAATGGCCATTTGACATTCCCCATAGGGGTCTCCATACGAGGTAGGAGTATGTACAGTTCCTCATGATACACCCTGTATGTTCCTTCTTGTGGCCTTATTAAAATTAAAAAGAATTTTTGGTGTTTAACTAAGGTTTTGAAATGTCATATTTTATAGAGTCAAAATTGTAATTTTTGAAAACGATGTCAGGTTAGATGTTACGGCTACTCAGTTTAGAGAGCACCTCAGGTGTAGATTCTGAGACCAAACTAGTAAAAATTCAGAGAGTAGTCTTACCGGTTCTCGGGTAATCCTACTTGAAATTTATTTAAGGTGAAAGAAAGGTAAATTATGAAAATTAAGAAAGGTAAGTGGGCGCCACTCTGAATAATACTAGCTTATTTGTTATTCACATCCGCATTATAGCGACAAATCCTGGAAGATTGGAAGGGACAAAAAAACTATATGAACAACGTTATTAAATTTACAAGTTGTATATTGACTAAAAAAAATGAAATAAAAAAAATTGACTAGTTATTCACGATGTATGACGACATATGTTGTGTTGGAGAGCAATTCCAGGAATATTGTACTTTCCTGTTCTTTCTTCAGTTCATCTTGTTCCTGGATAACGTAGTAGATAAGTTGTAAATAAACTTGTAGAGAAACTTGTAGATAAAGTTGTAGAGAAACTTGTAGATAAAGTTGTAGAAAAACTTGTAGATAAAGTTGTAGAGAAACTTGTAGATAAAGTTGTAGAGAAACTTGTAGATAAAGTTGTAGATAGATTTCCAGTCCCAGTGGAGGTAGCTTTCTGGTACCAGATAAGTATCCCAGATAAAGTGCTGGGGAACAAATATAGTATCAGGAACAAATTTAACCAATTTAACAAAATCCAGGATGTCTGAAGTATGATATTACAGTACAGATAATATTTGATATTAAAGAAAATTATTTGACAACGTGGTTCATACATCCTGTATTTTTAGATAAAAGAAATACTCAAAGAAAGCAAATGAAAAACGATAAAATCGAATAACCGATTCTGCACCGGTAAATACATACATATTTTAAATATGTATATATTTTTAAATAGGTTTGAAATATATTCTAAGATAATATGAAAAAAAAATCTGAAAGAACAAAAAAAAACAAATTCATATCGATATATATTCCTGGCACTGGAATGACATTGCTACATAATAAAGATAGGAAGGTAGAAACTATTAAGAAAGGAGAGTTAGTTATACATTTGAGCGAAATGACTTACCACTCAAATGAATGCACTTTTTAGAGATAAGATAAGATAAGCCAGAAAGGCTTCAATAGCACATGTTCGCAGTAAAGAAAGAATGAAACCCTTTTGCCACTTGTTTAAATTCACGAAATCATGTGAAAGACAACAGACTTACGTCTCATGTTCATTTCACGCTCATACGCTTTGACCAGAAAAGGAATTTACATTTCAGTAGTGAATTCTTGATTCATATTTGATTAATAATTGGTAGAAGAAGAGGCACGAGGTCGAAGTGGGAATCTCAAAATAGAAGTGACTATTTTCGCGACAGACGGACCTCGATCGGCACGCATAGAAACGTTGATTTCGACTCTCGTCGACAGTAAATATATTCCGCCTTGAAACATTTCTCGGTGTTGGGTATGAGAAAGGACTGGCTATTCGCCGCCCATACGATAATTTATTAATTCAATAGAGGGAAGTAAAGTGAACGAAATTAACGTTACACACCCTTACAACCTGAGAAAAAAAAATTTTTTTATAAGTGAAAATCATTGAGCTATTACGAGACTGAAGTAAAGAAGATATTAAGAAGATATTGAACGATAGGAAGACTAAGAAGAAAGGAACGAGTCACTGCGATACTGAAGGAAAAAAACAAATTTGAGGATTCTTCCGAATAATTAATTTAGAGAAAAATAAAGATTTAAAAAAAAAATGAAAGAAAGGGAGCGGTCCAAAGTCTTCACCGGTAAGCCAGGTGATTTTTTTCTTCCTAGGCTCTTACCAGGGAGGTTGCCAGTTAGCGTCCACAGTAGCCATTGGTCATCGCGCAAGCAGAACATTAGGGAAAAAAATCATCTCACAAACACAGCAGAAACTTTGAACGGTAAATTCTGAGAAAAGCGGAACCAGTACCAGGTATCTACATACCAATAATTTTAGAAATTTAATAGAAAGATAAATCACTGCATCAGAGGGTTCCCAAAGATAATGCCTTAAGATAAGATAAGATAGGGGAAGAAATGAGACTCCCATCAGATACATTGATTATCCCTCAGTTAGATAAAAAGATATGGATGAGCTATTATTTATAAAATGTTTCTTTATTTAATTACTACTATCATATGAATAGAACAAGACCAAGGAAGTTTGTATTACTCCCTAACAGAATGTAGCTCCTGTCAAGCTAAAATGTTTTGGAACAATGCCAAGGAAGTTTGTATTACTCCCTAACAGAATCTAGCTCCTGTCAAGCTAAAATTTCCAATATATTATACCCCATATAACGATATATGAAATAAAAAAAAAACAAAAAAACTACTCATATTTTTGGTCGGATATGTGCATCACCACAGTATCACCGATCAAGAAATCAACTTCTGCCTAATGAGAAGGACCTCGCGAGAGATGTTAAATCGCGTCGTGGTCTTCAATCTCAGCTTCAGATGAAATCCAAACCCAAAACACCATGACAATACAACATAACGTTCCTTAAATAGAAAAGCTTTTAAGATCGATAAACTAAATAATGAATAACAACAAACCCAAAAAAAAACGAGAAAAAAAAATCAAAAATTTTTTTTGGAAGAAGCTGATACAGCAAGTCCAAGGAGGCTCGATCTAACCCCCTAACAATATGTAGCTTCTGTCAAGCTGAAATTTGGGGAAAAGAGAAATTGACAACGGCATCCCACAACAGTACTGTTGGAAAATCCCCAGAGCGATATGTGAGCCATGTTGGCACAAACGCAGTAGCTAACCCCCCAAGTAGATTTAACTAATGACAGCAGACCTTAGCCACCTCTGCCTCCCAGGCTGATTAACCCCCCGACGCTGAACCCTGAAACACATTCCAGACCGCTCTGAGCTCCCTCAACACCCACTGCTGAGAAATCCAACAAAAAAATATAATCAAAAAGGGGAAATGTGATGCAATAAAATATAGACAGATTGAATCCATGTTTATAAGTGAAATATCTTGATCAATCTTTCGGAATGATCATAGATAGAGGTATGTAATGAGCAAAATAGAAAAATTTTAAGTAAACAAGATATTAGGTAAGATATTGACTGAAGATAGGCAAAAAGAATTTCTGTAATGTAAGTTGACATCTCGAACATATTAACAAATAGATAATAAAAAAAATTTAAAACACTTGAGATACTAAAAATTTTCAATATGAAGGTAATGAAAATTTTTAAGATAATTAAGATAAAGGAAATTTTAAAAGAGTTAAGATATTAAAATTTCAAGATAGTTAAGATAATAGAAATTTTAGATAACTGAAGTAATAAAACTTTAGAGCTAAGATAATAACTTCGATATCCCCTGATATGTCAGCAACTATGTAAGTTAATTGCAAAGTCAAATTGTCAATGGTCTTTAAAAAAAAATTTAATATACCCTTTCGGTATATAAATACAGACAAGACACTTTGTCTGTAACGATAAGATAAGATAAGTACTATAAAATATATAGTACAGTAGACAATTTTACTACCCTTGTCCACTTAGATAAGATAAGATAAGATAAGGTAAGATATTTATCGTAAACTACGATAATTAAGATAAGATAAGGTACTGAAGATTTAATATCACCCCTAAAACATTTAAGGTATATCCGATATTTCTCCAAATCAATTAGACCCAATTCATTAACCACTATGCATGTGCGCAACAGGTTTATTACTCAATTTGATTTGACTGTGCAAAAAAACTTTTCCAAAATTATAATGAATTTGAATATTTTGAAAATTCGAAAAATTCTCAACAGATTTTATATTATAATTCTTAGATTAGAATTCCATCCGGCTAGGAAAATATTTATTACACTACTCATTTATCCCAGAACACGAAGGTTAATTTGCTAATCAGTAGTAGGGAAAGAAAGTCATTATCGTTTTCTAGTCAAAGAAAAGGAAAATCTCTATGATAAAAAGATTAAAAAAAAATCGAGACACCAGCATACAACACAAATAGAATGAACAATTAGGAAAGATATATTTATCTGATTACGTTAGGGCTGCTTCGGAATCATCGATATCAGAACACTCATCATCAGACAAGATACCAGCTTTAAGGTCTTTCATGTGCCATCGACCAATATTTTTTCCCGTTTCATCTTTTAATTCACACACTAAGGGAGAGATAACACGATATACGGTACATTGTGTATATTTCGGTAAAAATTTTGCGGAAATATATCTGGCTTTGTCCGATTTTTGGTAGTCTTTTTCCAAACCCGATCACCTACATAAAACCTATGATAACGTTCGCGCAAATTATAACGTTGACTACTTTGTCGATATGCTGTTTGCAAGTTCTTTCTCACCACTTCGAAAAATTTAGGCATTTCTTGTGTATCCTGAATTCGGTGAACTTTGTCAGAAATGGTAACCTGATTATTTGCATTTTCTGCAATTTTACCATAAAAATCTCCCGAGACAGGTACATTTCGAGCAAAGGTAAGGAAGGAAGGGGTGAAATCGGTAACCTCATGTTTCGACAGCCGAATTGCTTGAGCAATTTTATATATTTCTTCATCCCATGTTCTATGATCTTCATAACTATAAGATCGTATAGCTGTGACAATGGATTTGTTTACGCGCTCAGTATGATTAATTTGCGGATGAAAGTTAGCATTATACCATATCTTTTGTACTGAATATTTTTCCATGAGATTTTTGAAAAGATGACTCGTGAACTGTTTACCATTATAACACGAAACGATTTGAGGTATTCCAAAAATGAGAAAGACATGATTGCCTAAAAAATCCACTATAGAACGAGCGGTAGCCTGACGTAAGGGATGAACCAATACGAATTTAGTGAACCAGTCAACTACAACAAGTGCGAACTGATTACCTTTGCGAGATCGGGGATATGGCCCTAAAAGATCACACGATATTAATTGAAAAGGGAAGTTAATATTACGATATTGTCCCATTAATCCTGCTTGGGGTAAGTTAGATGGTTTACACGATGCACATATTTTACAACGAGTGACATATTTATAAACCGATTTTCTAGGATTCGGCCAATAATAAATTTCAGAAATTCTCTCTAATGTTTTAAAAACACCGAAGTGAGAAGAAGTTGGACTATCATGAAAATGATGTAGAATTTCATTTCGATTTTTAGTAGGAACGACAATTTTCCAATCGGAAATATTACTAATTGGTCCAAATTTATTAAAGACATGTTTATATAATATGTTATTCTCAACTCGAAAACTTGGGTATTTTTCCGGAAAATCCTGAACATGAGACATCATGTCATTATACCATTTATCAGGATGCAAGGTAGATAAGTCTAAAATACTAACTTCAGGTATACGAGATAAAGCATCCGCAACTACAGTTCCGGTAGTACGATAGAAAAGTTGTATTGCGACAATTGCAATATCCATCTAGCTAAGCGAGGAGAAGGTTTTTTCATGTTATTCAACCAAACCAGAGAAGAATGATCGGTAATTACGGTGAAATGACGACCGATAAGATAATACCTAAAATGATCGATCCCTAACAAAACTGCTAACAGTTCCTTTTCGGTAGTACTGAACTTCTTTTGACCCTTTGTGAGTTTCTTACTCATATAAGCTATGGGATGTTCGAGTCCATATTCCAGTTGAAAAAGAACACTTCCTACCCCAACATCACTAGCATCTGTCATAAGGAAGAAAGGTTTGGTGAAATCGGGACTACTTAAGATAGGAGCGGTAGTTAAGACTGTTTTCACCTTTTCGAAAGCTTGATCTGCTTGGGGTGTCCAAGTAATGGGTTGGTGTTTCTTTCGCTCACTTAGAAGATCAGAAATTGGAGCAGATAAAGAAGAAAAATCTTTAAGAAACCGTCGATAATACGAAACCATTCCCAAGAATCTACGCACCTGAGTGGCAGTTTTCGGAACAGGATACTCACAAATAGCAGAAACCTTTTCAGGATCGGTACGAAGACCATTTTCATCCACTACATAACCTAGATATCTAAGGGAAGAACGACAAAACTGACATTTATCTGAATTCACCGTCAAGCCGGCATCTCGTAATCTCTCAAAAACACTCTGGAGAATTTCCATGTGTTTGTCAAAATCAGGAGTACAAATGATGATGTCATCCAGGTAGTAAAAACAATACGGTTCTAAGGAAGGACCAATGACCAAATCGATCAAACGACACATACTAGCAGGAGCAGAGACTAAACCGAAAGGGGTAGTGACATATTTGAATAAACCTTTACCCTTAACTGCAAAAGCTGTTTTTTCCCGAGATGATTTCTCCAACGGAATTTGATAAAATGCTCGCTTCAGATCGATACTAGATATATAACGAGTATCTCGAAGTTGACTCAGTATAACTTCGATTGAAGGTAAGGGATAAGCATCTTTATTTAAAGTTACACTATTTAATTTACGTCCATCAAAACACATTCTATATTTACCATCTCCCTTTTGAACTAACCAGATAGGGCTACAATATGAAGATTTACTTTCCTGAATTACACCTAATTCAAGCAAAGTATCTACTTCCTTTTCCAGGTAAGCTTGCATTGCCTGAGGTAAGGGATATTGGGTTTGTTTAAAGGGAGGGGAATTTCCGGTATCAATGAAATGCTCTATCAAATGAGTTTTGCCGATTTTATCTGAAGGACTAATAGTCTTGAAGAGATCAATAGTTTGATTTAATTTACCAGTTTGATTAGGAGTTAAATGAGATACATCCCGAATTGTATTGACTACAGCCAACGAGAGAGAATTTACAGTTAAAGATAATTTAGAGAAATTTATTTTTACGTTAAAAATCTTAAGAAAGTCCATACCAAGAATAATGTCATGTTTAACAGAAGGTATTAGATAAAATTTCATAAGCCTAGATATCTTGTCTGTGATGACATATGTTTCGATATAACCAAGAACGTCCTGCAACTTGCCATCTGCAGTAGATATTTTTAAGTTATCATCGTTTAAGATAGGTATCGATAAGTTATGAATAAAATCTAGTGCACGAGAACCAATCAATGAGATATTTGAACCAGTATCAACAAGGCAAGAAATTGTTTTATCAAAAATTATGATATCGACATAAGGTCGATTATCATTTTCCATGTTATACAACAGTGACCCTACATTTGCTAAAGACTTATGCTTCGAGTTTGAAACTATTGAATTTGATCTTGAATTTAATTTATAGAATTTTTTGACAAATAAAAGCCATGAATTCAAGTCGGAGTGACTTACAGTAGGAACCGTTTTTAAGATAGAAGGAGAAATTTTCCTTGCGGAACTGGAATTTACAGGATTTATTTGAGATAACCTCAATTTTTGTCTTTTGTAGGTTTTTCCTGAGGTTTTGGTTTTACTTTGGTGCTGGATTTTCCTGATGTTCCCGGTTTCTGAGCGACTGTGGTAGAGTGGGAAGTTCGACCACCGCTTGGTTCGTTTTTTGAACACTTTGGACATTTCGTTTTTACTGTATCAGGATGTCCACAACCAAAACAAAACAGTTTCCTAGGAACTTGAAAGTTATAATACATATGACCTGCTTGTTTGCAATTCCAGCAAGTCCAGGTAGAAGATACTACAGATAGATTTTTTCGTGTTTGTTTAAAACAAGAATTATCCTTAAAAGAGGTACTAGGTATGCTCAAATCTGGTTCAAGTGAATATTGACTGCTTTTATGATTAGCTGTGAACTGTTGGTCCCAAGTTAATGTTTCCTCTAGTCGTTTACATTTTTCAGTCAAAATATCAACAGTATCAATATCAATTAAAGCTAATGGTTGTGCATAATGAGGTAAAAGATTTCTACGAATAATACGAATGATGGCACTTTCACTTGGTTTGTCATCAAGACGGTTGAACAAACCACACATGGCGTTAATATACAAGGTAACTCGTTCATGTTGACCTTGTTTTCTAGCTTTGATTTCCTCTAGTAAATCATCTTGGTAGTTATACGGTAAGAAATCGGATTTTAATTTGGTCACTAATTGTTCCCAATTCTGAACTTTGCATCTGTTAATAAGATACCAATTAAAAGCCTGATCACTAAATAAATCAGCTGAGCTAGAAAACAATTCAGCATCTGTGATACCTCTCGAAAGTTTGAGGCAATTTACGCGTTCTAAAAATCCAAGTACAGATTCTTTGGAATCTATTCCTGAGAATCTTATCCCCCATTTATGTACAGGTACAGGTTTAGAAAAAGAAAAACTTTGACTTGTATTTACTGGAGAGGATTGTCTGTCTGAATAGATAACATTGATTTTGCTATCTAATTCACCTTCTAAACAAAATATTTCTGTTGTTAAATGTTTCTTTACTTGCTCTTGTTCGTCCTCCTTGCAAGTTACACGGGAAGTACGTTGAGTGAGGTGAGTTAGACGGCAAGTCAATCTTCTGTACTCGACATCCGAAGAAGTTCCAACAAAATCTTGAACCTTCTTCTTCAAGTCGGCAAAAGACATCTTAATACCTGCAATTTCGGTAATAAAAGGAAGTTCAACATATGAAATCGAACTCCTCATAGATACTTCCTGTGTTAGAACACCGCGTAATAATTTCCTCTTCTCTGTAACCAGTGAAGGTATAAGAAAGTTCGTAATCCAATTCATGAGATAAAAGATAATCAACATTTAATTTGAAAATTCGAGCCATGTTATTATACGTTAATTGACGGTATTAAAAATATAAGATAAAAGAGAAAAAACGAGTACTGTTGATATTGACGGAAAAGAAAATTTTATAGGTACGATACGTGAAGATATACGATAAAAATATAAAGATATGTTAGATAAACGATAATAAAAATAGATATTACCAACTCAACTGTGAACGATATGATAAGTAAAAGATAGAAAGATAAATAATACGATAAGTGAAAAAAGATATATATATAGAATATCAAAGTGATTGCTTCTGACTTCAACTACTGTCCAAACTTCCAAGTTTCAAGATTTATTATTATGAAGCAGATGTGTAAAAAAAGGCCCACACACGTTCGGGTGCCAATTTGTTACGGCTACTCAGTTTAGAGAGCACCTCAGGTGTAGATTCTGAGACCCAAACTAGTACAAATTCAGAGAGTAGTCTTACCGGTTCTCGGGTAATCCTACTTGAAATTTATTTAAGGTGAAATAAAGGTAAATTATGAAAATTAAGAAAGGTAAGTGGGCGCCACTCTGAATAATACTAGCTTATTTGTTATTCACATCCGCATTATAGCGACAAATCCTGGAAGATTGGAAGGGAAAAAAACTATATGAACAACGTTATTAAATTTACAAGTTGTATATTGACTAAAAAAAATGAAATAAAAAAAAATTTACTAGTTATTCACGATGTATGACGACATATGTTGTGTTGGAGAGCAATTCCAGAAATATTGTACTTTCCTGTTCTTTCTTTAGTTCATCTTGTTCCTGGATAACGTTGTAGATAACGTTGTAGATAAGTTGTAGATAAACTTGTAGAGAAACTTGTAGATAAAGTTGTAGAGAAACTTGTAGATAAAGTTGTAGAAAAACTTGTAGATAAAGTTGTAGAGAAACTTGTAGATAAAGTTGTAGAGAAACTTGTAGATAAAGTTGTAGATAGATTTCCAGTCCCAGATAAAGTGGAGGTAGCTTTCTGGTACCAGATAAGTATCCCAGATAAAGTGCTGGGGAACAAATATAGTATCAGGAACAAATTTAACCAATTTAACAAAATCCAGGATGTCTGAAGTATGATATTACAGTATAGATAATATTTGATATTAAAGAAAATTATTTGACAACGTGGTTCATACATCCTGTATTTTTAGATAAAAGAAATACTCAAAGAAAGCAAATGAAAAACGATAAAATCGAATAACCGATTCTGCACCGGTAAATACATACATATTTTAAATATGTATATATTTTTAAATAGGATTGAAATATATTCAAAGATAATATGGAAAAAAAAAATCTGAAAGAACAAAAAAAAACAAATTCATATCGATATATATTCCTGGCACTGGAATGACATTGCTACATAATAAAGGTAGGAAGGTAGAAACTATTAAGAAAGGAGAGTTAGTTATACATTTAAGCGAAATGACTTACCACTCAAATGAATGCACTTCTTAGAGATAAGATAAGATAAGCCAGAAAGGCTTCAATAGCACATGTTCGCAGGAAAGAAAGAATGAAACCCTTTTGCCACTTGTTTAAATACACGAAATCATGTGAAAGACAACAGACTTACGTCTCATGTTCGTGTCACGCTCATACGCTTTGACCAGGAAAGGAATTTACATTTCAGTAGTGAATTCTTGATTCATATTTGATTTATAATTGGTAGAAGAAGAGGCACGAGGTCGAAGTGGGAATCTCAAAATAGAAGTGACTATTTTCCCGACAGACGACCTCGATCGGCGCGCATAGAAACGTTAATTTCGACTCTCGTCGACAGTAAATATATTCAGCCTTGAATCATTTCTCGGTGTTGGGTACGAGAAAGGACTGGCTATTCGCCGCCCATACGATAATTTATTAATTCAATAGAGGGAAGTAAAGTGAACGAAATTAACGTTACATAGACATCGAGAGTTCAAAAATAAAAAACTATTTGTACGTGTTTTGTGGAACCGTCAGTCAATCATAGCCAATTAGATAAATAGAAATTTTCAATTTACAATTTTTGTTTTGTTATTATTTAATTTAATTTCATATTCACTAATATGCAGGTATTGAATATATGAGGCTTTTACTTGATGAAGATCCATACTAAATGATGAAATAAAACAATTTAATTTGTTTATAATTGAATGAATTCAAATAATTGAATAAATTCAAATAAAATTGAACGTCAGTTCAAAATAAAATTGAGATTTAAACAAATTAAATTGTTTTATTTCATCACTCAATATGCAGGTATTTATACTGAATTCAAATAAGTTTTAATGTATGATTAAACTCAAAAAAATTGGATATCCTGGATATCCCCATAGGGCTAATAATACCTAAGCTTTAATATTTGTAAAATCAAATCTTCTTCTTCTTCCTATTCATATATATTAAGTCAATCACAAGATAGGTCACTTACTATTTGGTCTGGCCAAAATATTAAACATCAAGTGGGTATCACATAAAATGTAACTTCTGTCATTCTGACGATGATATGTCAATATCGAAATAATTATCAATATCCTTTCATAATTTTTTCATTAAATAGTGTTATTTGAAATAGACTTTAAATTTTGTTCGTACTTGGTACATTCAAGTGATGATTAGCAAATGTATTTTTATATCATGAATTTTGTATAATAAACAAAAATAAAACGAAATCTGATTGTTTAGCGTTAAATGTCTGAATGTAGGGAGTAGTTCCACTGAAGCCGTACCTGTTCTGCTATTTATTCATCAAACCGCATTAGATTAAATGAAGTTTTTCATGCAGCCCAATTAATTTTAACATTTGGTAGGGTAGTAATTAATTTTTATAATAGAATTTTGAGATTCTAAGACGTGAACAAATCCATACGAAACCCACGTGAATTAAAAATGTGGACTATGGTGTGACATGGAAAATGTAGTACTGCTGTTCTTTTTTATTAGATTAGTTGCTTATAAACTGTTTAGAAAAATAAAAAAAGATAATAAAACGCTTACAAATTGAATAATTGAAAAGGAAAGGACAAGAATAATGAAAATTGTAGAAAAAATACAATAATTAGGGCACCAGATCTTTATTAATCAGTAGCATTATCACTAAAAGCAATGCTGTTATAGGTATAATAAAAATTATATTTATTTGCAAATAACAAATGAAAATAAATCCATACAAAAATTTATAAAAACACAGGCGTACCTATTTAAAACGAAAATAAAATATAAAAAAAATAAAAACTTACAAAAATGTAAAATAGCGAGAATAAATAACAATAATAAATTAAAAAACAAAAAAAAACAACTACATATTATTATGTAGAAAAAGAATACTGGAAAATTTCTCCGATTTTAACAAAGTTCTCTTTTCATTAAGGATCTGTCCAGCCTGAGAAAATACCCTTTCGCATGGCACAGAGGTCGCAGTTATACAAAGTCTTTTAAACATATAGGCATACAAAATTGGATACAAAAGGCGTCTTTCATGCCACCACTGCAGAGGATCAATTGACCTAGGAGCAATATCCTCATTCAGATATTTATCTAGCTCAATGATTCCTGCAGCTGTGTAATTTTGCGGCTTTAAACATTCCACTTCGGCGTCAAATGCGTCCCATACAATATTTCTTTTCCTTAAAGTATCGTTGGATGGCCCCTGTACTTCGCCTTGATTGGTGTATAATTCTGTTGATTTCGGCACTGACGAACTGAGACGTTTTTGTAAAATATTTACTGCTCTTTCATATTTTAGACACCCTAGAGTATACGAACAAAGTTTTGTTTCACCGTTGATGAAATGAGCTGTGACAGCTATAAATCCATCGTTGTTTCGGGATGTCCAACCGTCCGTTGTGAGGCAAACCGCTTTTGCTAATGCCAATTTCTCTTTTATTTCTTGTGAAATGCTGCTTTCCACAGAAATCAGTCAATTATTTGACAATGATTTTCTTGCTGGTAGTTGATACCCAGGACAAAATGAGACCATTTCAATGAGTTTTCTAAAGTCGGGTTCTTCAACTATTCGAAAAGCATGGTGACCCTTAGCGACCATGTTTAAAACTTGCCGATCGATTCGCTCAGTTTTACGAGCTGGAGGTGGTTTTCGAATATAGTTCGTGATGGCTGGTTGACTTGAAGTTCTTTGAACAACAGATGCTTGTGATGAAGTTGACGGCTTATTTTCCACATGTTCAGTATCAATAAGTTGTTGGATTTCATTATTTGAAAGCACACTATTTTGTTTTTCCGTTCTAATGGAAATAGTAGAATGTTTCTCTTTCATATGTCTAGTTAAATTTCCCACAGAACCATTCACAATACTTATAGATTGTCGGCAATAATTGCACTTTGCCGATTTTTTATCATCAATTTCTTCAAAATGTGCCCATACTGCACTGTACTTTTTACGTGGAGGCATACTTATATTTATTTATATTAAAACTTAAATGATGAAGGAAAGGAATCAAAAATATCGATGGAATCCCACAACAGTTGACATACACAATAAGAACACACGACACTTGTAAAGTATAAACTTGAACAGTCGTCAGTCAGAACCATAGAGACTATGGAAGCGGCATCAATAGCAAGTGATATATTTGATCCTAATTTTTATTACACCCTATGTTTTAAAAAGTGTCAATTTTCAATGTGTGTTGATCTACTAAATTTTTTGTTTGGTATTGAAAAATATCACGGTAAGAGATGAAATAAACAATTTTTAAATAAACTTTTGTTTAATTAATCATTTGTGATGAATAGATTCCAGATAGTAAAGGTTTTAACTATTAAAATGATAAAATATTAGTAATATTACCATTTTTTTTTTTAAATATCGAATATCGCGACGTTTACATTATATTCAGTCTAAAGCCACTACCCACTACGTCTCTCCCACTTCCAAACTCCTCTATGCGTAATATTGCGTAACAGCATACGTCCATGTATTTCGTGCTGTCTACTTCAGCAACAAACGAACTAAAGTTAAGTTAACCGATAGTCGGTCGTTCGTCTCGTCAATCGAAATTGTTCAGCATCATATTCGAGTGAGCTGAACTGGTGAGTCATTTGTAATCATGTTTCTGAACTAGTTCAGTTAGTTCAGTAAAAAGAAACATATCAGTTAGGTCGGTCGGTCGATCTCTACCCAACTCTAAAGTAAAAAGTGATCAGTTAAAGACTTTTTTACAAGAAAATCTGCAAGGTAAGGTTTGCAAAGCGTTTCTAAAACAGTGTAAACTTAGTTGAGGTTATGTTTGTTTAGAGTTTTTTTCAATAATAATAATAAATAATAAGTTTGAAAACATGTGGATGAGATTTAAAGTTTAGGTATATGATAATTTACCTCAACGTGGTATTTATCGATGGACTTTGCCTCTGATTACCATTAACTCAGCATCAAATAGCACTGTCTTCACATGGTTTGACTCTAAAGCAGACGTCTCACGATCAAATAGTTTGTCAAACTTGACTAATCAAACTGAACTGATAACGTAGAATTATGACAGTTTGACGTAGCCTCAAACTTGAGAATCACACGAACAATATTTTTGCTTCAAACTTCTTGGCGGTTAAAGAGTAATTCAATTTAAAAATTTTTTATTCGAATGCACATTTATTTATTACGAAGGTGGATTTTAAGTTGGAAACCAGTATTGCTCTCACGAGCTTAGCAGTGGTTTTAGCATACAAAGCTGGCATACAGAAGAAAAGACGGAGTATTTGGAGCAAATCTTGGAATCTTTGTCGATACGAGGGCAATAATAATAATGTATTAGCAATGGTTCAAAATGAACTCCGAGATGAAGATCCGCAGAGCTACAAAAATTATCTAAGGATGTCTGTTCAATCTTTTAATGAATTACTTAATTGTATCAAATCGGATATAATTAAACAGGATACAGTTATGCGGCGATCCATAAGCGCAGAAGACCGGTAATAATGAGTTATTTGATATCTTGCAAATTCTTCATGGATTATTAATTGCTTTTAGATCAATGGTCACACTAAGATACTTGGCTACAGGAGAGACATTAAGAAGCCTAAGCTATGCTACACGCATAGCACCTAATACTTTAAGTGGTATTGTGAATAAAGTTATGCTTGCTTTAATTAAAAATTTGGAAAGCAGGTACTTGAAGGTTTGTATACATTTGAAATAATAAGGTCCAAATAAAAAAATGGGCTTCATATTGTAGGCGCCTGAAACTAGAGAAGATTGGTTAGCTATTAGTGAAAAATTCAATACTCAATAGCAATTTCCTAATTGCATTGGTGCAATGGATGGGAAGCACGTGAAATTTAGGCCGCTAAGGCAAGATGGATCATTCCATAGAAACTACAAGGGGACAGACAGCATTGTTTTATTTGCGGTAGTTAATGCAGAATGTCGTTTTTTGATTGTAGACATTGGAAGAAATGGTCGTATAAGTGATGGCGGGGTTTTTCAAAGAAGCCCTTTAGCAACAGCTTTGGAAAATAAGAGCCTGAACTTACCTTCACCTATCTGCTTACCAGAAAGGAACAAGCCAATTCCTTATGTAATATTAGCTGATGATGCTTTTTCTTTGAAGGAGAATATAATGAAACCTTTTAAATTTCATGGACCGTCAAATGAAAAAAGAATATATAACTATAGACTCAGTCGTGCCCGAAGAACAATAGAAAATGCTTTTGGAATATTATCCAATAGATTTCGTATATTACTCGTCACGATGAATGTTGATGTTTCAAAAGTTGTTACTATAACGAAAGTTTGTTGTGTTTTACATAATTATCTCTTGACAACATCTACTTCTTATAACAGTGGAGCAGAAAATGAAGACCTAACATGTCCTCTAAGAGGAATTAGCCGACAAGGTGGCAATCGTTCTGCTAGAAATGCCCAGGATATTCGTACTGAATTTGTAGAATTTTTCAATTCCAATGGAGCCGTTTCTTGGCAACAATCAGCTATAAATAACTTTAAAGCATAATAATTATTATTATGGATTATTTTGTTTGCTCTTATGATCATCTTTGTTTTTGTGGTGTTTTAAAATATTTTTCTGATTTATATTTTTAATAATGAAATTATTTTGTAACCTATCAAGAATCGAAGAACGTTTAAGAAAGGTCCTTAAAGGAGGTCCTCACTTAAAAAAATAAATTGTAACTAAAAACTTGAAAATAAACTCTTGCATTTGTACATTTTATTATTAACCTAAAAAACACAATTCAAATTTAAAATTCAAATTCAATTCAAATTGTTGTGTAGTATTACTAATTGCTCTTAACTCGCTGGCAATATATTATCCAAATATTTCTAAGTGATCGTCTTGCGTTTCTGTTTTGTTTGACAAATTTGTCAAAGCATTACCAATTTCTCTCAAAGCCGAATCACTTGGTCCATCAGGTTTTTTTCTCTTTCGGCAAGAATCATATACACTTGAAGCACTAGCAGCAATATTATCTTCATTTGTAGATTTTTTGTAGCTGGTTGGAGTCTTAATGTTGCTATTGAAATTTTCAGGATCACTATCCTCATCAAGAGGAGACATTGACTAAAACAATAAAATGCTTGGAAAACATACAGGGTATTATTTTTAATTTTAACTTACTTCTTGATAATTATGGATCTCTATAACCTCATTTCCAGAACATTCCTTGTTTAATTTTAAATTGGAAACACTGGGTGTTGCAACAGTTTGGTCTTGTGGGAATAAAAGATTCACGAAGCACCACAATGAAATCCGAACTGCTTCTGCCCCTGATCCAGAGGGTGTCTCTGTAAGCCTTGCTAATTCTTTGTTGAATTGCGTTCTCAGAGAATTTAGTTTGGCTTTAATCTCATTTACTGGAATAAATTTAAAATTGTATTATAATATCATTTTTATAAACATACATAATTACCTGTTGTATTTGGTCGGAGGGTACACATCTTTTGGGTAATTGTTTCCAAGATTTGCGGTCGGGCATTTTTATTGTGGTATAAAGTATTTTTGACCACATACAATATTTCATGGCTCCTATACAAATCAATCAACGCTAGTACTTGGTCACGTGTGAAAGACAACGACCTAATATGTAATAAAACTAAAAATTATCAAAACCAAAACTAGAAAGCAAAAAACCCACAAAACACATTCAATACAAACGCTATTAGGTAATATTAGTATAATTTAAATAGAGTGTTGTAACTTAGACCAATGGGAGAACGCTTGTACCGAATGGAAGTTCTGGAAAGCGTCATCCGAAAATTATTTAATTGCGACAGGACAGCACGAAGCTGTAGACAAAATAAAACTGGCTATATTAAGAAACTTAATGGGTGCCGAATCTGTCAAGATTATGGCTACCTTTGAAATAACCCCAGAAGAAGAATGTAAATATGACCCAATATTACAAAAAATTGAGGACTATGTGAACCCAAGGGTCAACGAAACCTTTGAAAGGTACAACTTCCTTAAAAAAACACAGAAAGAAGGGGAAAGTTTCGAGTATTTCCTAACCGAATGTAAACTACTAATAAAATCATGCAATTACAACGCAACAAACCTGGAAGAAACCCCTCAAGACAAGGCTTTAAAAGATAAAATTATAATGGGAATAAGAGACTCTACAACCCGTGAAGCATTATTACGAATAGATAACCTCACACTTGACAAAGCAATCAAATGCTGCAGAACAAGTGAGCAGAGTAAGCAACAAAATAAACAGTTCTATAATAATGACCAGGAAGAATGTGAGGTACATAGAGTAACTAATAAAGACAGTGAAACATACATAAATAATGGAAAAAGTGGATACAACAATATGAAGTTTCAGTGCAGGCGATGCCAAAAAACTCATGGACCAAGAGAATGCCCAGCATTTGGAAAGAAATGTAATAAATGTGGGAGACTTAATCATTTTGCCAGTGCATGTAGAATTAAAAATGTAAAGACAGTAGAACAAGAAAATGATGTATTTATTATAGACAGTATAAGCGAAGCGAGTGAAGGTAAGAAATATTTTTCAGAAAACATTGTACTTGAAGGTCATAATATAAAAATTAAAATTGATACTGGTGCCGATGTAAGTATATTGCCAAATAAAATTTTCAGAAAAGTTGACAAACAGTTTAAAGTTAGGCAAACAAATTGTATTTTGCAAGGTTTTGAAGGCACAGTAATCAAACCCATAGGTACAGTTAATCTCCTGTGTAAATATAGAGATAAATAAATTTATGAAGATTTTGTAATAGCTCAGGAAGCAAATCAGGTATTACTAAGTGGTGTAGCAAGCATAAAGTTAGGGTTAATCAAAAGAATAAATTCTGCAGATCAAAATAATGAAATTCTTGGAATGTCAGTGAGTAAAAATGAAAAACTTGAATTTGTAAAAGTAAATAAAGATATTTTTACTGGTTTTGGTAGGTTCACAAAAGAATATAAGATTGTTACAAAAGAAAATTTTGAACCAGTAAGCCACCCACCAAATCGAATACCATTAGCAATACGTAATGCATTAGAGGTTGAGTTAGATAGGCTAGTTGAAAATAAAGCAATTATGAAAGTAGATGAAATAGATCCCCGTGCTAGTATTAATCGTACAGTATTAGTTGAAAAAACGAATGGTCAGATTAGATTATGCTTGGATCCTTCTGATCTAAATCAACAAATAATCAGAAAACCACGAGTCATTCCCAATATTGAAGAGATATGTAGCAATTTAATTGGTAAAAAATACTTTTCGGTTTTCGATATGTCGGAAGGCTACCACCATCTAAAGTTAGATGAAGACTCAACATGGAAATGCTGTTTCTCAACACCATTTGGTACATATCGCTATGCGGTGTTACCATACGGATTATCTAATTCACAGGATTTATTCCAAGATGTAGTTGAGGAACACTTCTCAAACATTCCTAATGTACAAGTTTTTCATGATGATATGATAATTGCAGGTAATAATAAAAACGAACATGATTTAGCAGTTGAACAAATAGTAGATAGAGCTAGGCAGGTAAATGCAAAATTCAATGAAAGTAAATTACAATATTGCCAGAATAAAGTTAAATTTATGGGTCAGATTATATCACAGTACGGTATGGAAATAGACCCAAGTAGAATTGAGTCACTATGCAAGCTGAAAAGCCCAAAAAACAAGGTAGAGTTACAGAGGATCTTAGAATCTTTCAACTATGTTCGTAAATATATACCTGAGATGGCAGAATACATGCATCCAGTATGCGAACTTTTAAAAGCGGATGTAGAATTTGAATGGATGCCTAGACATCAAAATGTTCTCAATAAAATGAAAGAGATAATTTCGAAATCTCCAGCACTTGTTCCGTTTGATCCAAACAGAAAAATTATAATACAGTGCGATGCTTCTAAAAATGGTATTGGATGTTGTCTTTTTCAACAATATGACAACATATTAAACAATCATGAAATAAATCATAGCCAGACAGAAAAAGAAATGTTAGCAATATACTATAGTACGCAAAAATTCCATGAGTTCATTTACCACTACAAGGTTATAGTACAAAGTGATCACAAAGTATCCATAATGAAAAAACCTATTGGTAAAATCGGATCAGTAAGACTACAGCGTTCAAAAATCAAACTATTAAAACATGATTTGAATATTACTTATGTCCCTGGCAAAGACATTCACTTTGCAGATATGTTGTCTAGGTCCCCATTAAAAACCACAGACTGTATTGATACACAAATGCATGAAATGGTACATACAGTATCAAAATACTTACCAATGAGTAGTGATAAAAAATACTTCTTCAGAAGAGAAACAAGTCGTGATAACACACTCACAAAAATTATAGATTTTTATTATAACGGGTGGCCAAATGAAAACAAACTAGCAAATTGTTTTAAACCTTATTTTAATTTGAGAAACGATATCTATATATAAAATGGCCTACTTTTCTACAATGACAGGTTAATAATCCCAAAAAGCTGTAAAAATTTAATTCTTAAAACGTTACACAAAGGACACTTGGGGATAAATAAAACCATAAATAAAGCAAAATACCATTTATTTTGGCGAAAAATGACTTCAGATATTTCAGAGTTTATCAAACAATGTCATATATGTGAAAAATTCATGCGAAGTAATTACAAAGAACCTTTATTACACAGCGTTCCCAAACTAAACTTTAATAAAGTCTCTACAGACATACTAGAATATGGCGCAAAAGCTTACCTCATTATAATAGATCAATTTTCTCACTGGATTAAGCTAAATCAATTGAGTTCAAAGACTTCTGAATCAGTTATTAGTGCCATGCAAAACGTCTTTGCAAGATTTGGTTATCCCGAAACAGTAATCGCTGACAACTTACCATTTATCTCAAATAAGTGTAAAGACTACTATAAACAACATGACATTACAATTCAAACATGCACACCCCACTACCATCAAAGTAATGGATTAGCCGAAAAAGCTGTTAACGTTTTCAAACAAATACTAAAAAAATGTAACGAAGAAAAAACCGATTATAGAAATGCAGTAATGGAATACAACAATTCACCTATAACGTTTTTAAAAGTATCTCCTGCCCAAATATTACAGAGTAGAAGGCAACTAACACTGATTATAATCCAAATAGCAGTGGAACACCGGCAACTGAATATCGAAAAGGATTACTTATGGCGTTAAGGTATTTGGGAAAAGGTCACACTTTAATTAGTATTAGTAATGCCTTTAATGTATCCATTTCAACTGTACATAATATGGTATCAACTTTAATTCAACATATGGTTAAACTGTTGCCATTAATGATTAAGTGGCCCGCGTCTGATACTGAAAGGTATCAGGTAATGATGGGTTTTAGGAGAAAGTATAACTATCCAGGTAATAAACAATAACATGATTGAATTTACTGTTTTGACCCTCACATTGTCGAATCTACTAATCAATTATACTGTTTAATGAAAACAGTATTAATCATAAACATTTTTATTTTTTTTACATGGAATATTATTAATATTTATTATGAACAATAAAAAAAATTCTTTAGATGTTTTAGGTTGTATAGATGGATGTCACATTGTGTGCACAGTCCCTCAAGATCAACAAGATGGCTATATAAACAGAAAAATGCAGCAAAGTATTGTATTGCAAGGTATTTGCATTTCTAATAAGAAATTTACACATGTTTTTACTGGACATCCTGGTTCAGTGCATGATGCTAGGGTAAGCAATACAAATTAATTGTTACATTCAATTAATTCCATGTATTCTTAATTTAAGGTTCTAAGGGAGTCCAACTTTTATTCTAACATTGAGCACATGGGCCACCAAGTAATCTTTGGTAGATACCATTTATTGGGCGATGCAGCCTAGCCACTTAGGGAATGGCTTATTACTCCATACAGGTACCTACTATTTAATATTCAATTTGTTTTAATCAAGTTCATTATTGCACTGAACAGGTATACCCTATAAATTTAAACCAATAATTTATTTAATTTTTCAGAGACACAAATGCATTAACAGTGGCACAAAAAAACATAATGAATTCCATAGTGCAGCAAGAGTAAAAATAGAATATGCATTTGGACTATTGAAGCAAAGATGGCGAATATTATACAAAATTAATGTGTATGATATAAAGAAAACAATAAATATTTTTGTAGCATGTTGCATACTACATAACTATTGCATAACCATTTGTGACAATCTCGAAATTGAAGATTTGCCACCATTGGTGCAAACAGCTACAGCTAATCAGCAAGGAGATGAGGATGAAGGTGGCATCAATAAGCGCAATAGAATTACAGATGCATTATAAATTTTCTTTAATAAAAAACATATACCTAACAAAACTTTTTTCCCTAAAAAATAAAAAACACTCTCAAAAATAAGTAAACTTAAGTATCACAAAACATCACATTGAAATTGAAATCTAAATAAGAATAAAATAAAACATAACTTGAAATAGTGACAAAAAAATCTTTCATTCAATCACTCTCATCACTACTTCTCTTCCTTTTTCTTCTAGGCGTTAGCAATCTTTCCAGCATCTGAAAATATGAATATTTTAAATAAATTATTTATATATGTATTTGCTAGTTAAACATACATTAAACATTTTTTCTTTGTGGAGGTTATCATTCTCCATTTGTTATTTTAAAATCTTGTTCGTCTCTTCTTGTATTTTATTAGATGCTTCCACCTTTTCGACTGCTAACGATTGGATTTTAATGGCTTCTTTAAAATACTTCAAAGAAGAAGATTCTGCCTTTGGTTATTTCCTAATTTTTATAACAGACACCTTATTTTCAGTGGCTTCTGGTTCAGCTCTGGGCTCTTCGAATTCTGGTATTGCTGTGGGCTGTTCAGATCCCGACTCAATAGTCAGAGCAGGTGTAATTTTATGCTTTCCACTTAATATAATGTGCATCTTTTCATAGTAGGGTGGTTGTTTGTTGGGGACAGCACCAGTTTTCCGAGAATTTGTAACAAAAGCAGTGTATTTTTTTTGCAAGTTTGCAAATTTTTGTTGGTACTGCTAATTTGTTTAGTCCCATCTCTGCAATTTCCAATCCTATTTTATGCCACAACCTTATCTTTGTGCTATTTTTGTCATTAAATAGGTTGCTGTATTTTTCATTACCTCTGAGGTCCAACATGACCTCAACACACTCCGGATCCATTTCCTTTTCTAAAAGCATCAGTATTCTAAAATTTATAGTACACTTGCATGCATTTTTTCAATTGTAAAAATTTTTATCATCAAAGTATGTATACATACTGTTCAAATATACATTAGAAAGATGTTTCTGCAAATTTGATCTGTGCAAATAGGGAATATGAATATGCTTACCATTTCCATGTAAAGTGCTAGCACCTGCAATTGCCTCTTCACCTGAAGCTTGCAAATCGTCATTCTGATCATATTCCATAACATTAACAGGTGTATCTTCAATTATAAATACATCATCTGCTTCAGCAGCAGGTGATTCTGTATTAGTAGTATTGTCAACTCTTTGTACAGTAGTGCTACTAAAATTTTGCCCCGTTACACCATACTCCATCAGACAATTAGCTTCTGCCAAACCTTGCATGTATTGTTGGAAATATTCATCTAAAACAAACTTTGGTTAGATTGCCTTTGTAAAAAATAGAGCCTTTACACTTTACCCTCCACAGAACAGTGAAATTTGTCGTCCATTCACAAGGGGATTTAGGTCCATTTTTTAAATTATTTTTCACTGTCAACATTAACAATAAACGAATAAATAAACCATAGACTACAGATATGAACACAACTTCGAAATATTTTATATATTAGCAGAGAAATTGAACAAAGATGACAACAAAAAGAAAGGAGGAGAAGTGATACTAAACGAAGTGTCTCCGGCGCTGTGTATGCATTGGTCCCATACTTCTGGTACGGCTTCGCAAGTCGAAAACCACAAGCACCCCTACTGGTATACCGTAGTATATGTGGTATACCAAGAAAAAATCATCTATAATGTGAGATGCTAAGTTCAGTAATAATAATAAAATATTAAAACCATCCTTCTTAATAATTACTCACCTGCTCATCAGATAATAACCTCAAACACTTCAAAATGTGCTATACTAGTTTTGATAGGCAGCTGTCCCTAGTTAAAAGCTATATTGTACGTCAAGACACTCGTATGCGGTTGGCTGTGCCAGTAGCAGAAAGATTGGCTGTAACATTAAAGTAAGTCAACATAATATTTCAAAAGTACTTTATTTGAAACTGAAACATTTTATTCCTAATCTGTTAACATTAACACAACAAAACTTCATTAGAAAAAAAATAGAATAGCCTTTTATCTAAAAATCACGATAGATATACAAAGCACGTTTTAGACTACGCAGTTTCTTGAACAAGATTTGGTTCAATTTATTGAACAATATCTGGAACGTTAAATTGTTTGGCAGCAAATTTATCCTGTATTACACTGTACAATACATTGTTCAAGAAATAGTTCGTGATTCTGCGCAGTACACCGTTTTCGTCTATGTTAAAGAGTAAATGTAATGTTCTATGATTCTAGTGAAATGTCAAAAATAAAACATAACCTAAAATTTTCGGGCTTTGGATTTATTCGTTTGGTGTGTGAATTATTGATTGCTTTTGATTAACTACAGCGACTAATTGATTACTATTGACCATGGAGGGAAATATTGCTCTAGTATGCGCATCTCTTTACATTTACGTTGCAAAAAAAATCGTGGACAAGCGACTGAAGAGGCTATCAAATAAAAATAGACGAAAACATTGGCAAGAGAAGTGGCTAAAAAGAAGAGACGAAGGCCGTGGTACGTTGAATATGTTGAGAGAAGAACTATTGCTAGAAGATCCAAATCACTACAAAAGAATGGATAATGAGTGTTTCTGTAAACTTCTTAGCATGATTTTACCCGATATTGCAAAGCAAGATACACACTTACGGCAGAAAACAGGTTTGGCTAGTAGCATGTTTTTTAAATAAAGATATACCTATACTTTCGTTTCCAGGTTAGCAGTAACACTTCGTTATTTAGCCAGCGGCAACTCTTTTAGAGACTTGATGTTTACTACCCGAATACACGAAAGTACAATAAGCCTGATAGTACCAGAGGTCTGTGAAGCAATTACTTGCAAATTGCTGCCTGAATACATAAAGGTAAAACCCGACGATACATTATTAGATATTTTATATAACAATAGAAACTTTTCAGCTTCCAAGGAATGCAGAGGAGTGGAAAAAAGTTGCAGACGAGTTTTTCGACAGTTGGAATTTTCCTTTGTGCTTGGGAGCCTTAGATGGAAAGCATATAGATTTTGAGGCTCCTAAAAGTGCTGGTTCGTTCTATTATAACTATAAAGGGTTGACAGGGTTGACAGATGCACATTATAAATTTTTTTATGTTGATGTGGGTGTGAATGGAAGGGTAAGCGACGGTGGAGTTTTTAGAGAAAGCAACCTTAAAAAGGGGATGGATAAGAACATATTGAAATTTCCTGAAGATTCATATTTACCAAATAGTAATAGATGCCATGTGTCTTTGTGGCTGATTGCAACGGCTACTCAGGTTAGAGAGCACCTCAGGTGTAGATTCTGAGACCAAACTAGTATAAATTCAGAGAGTAGTCTTACCGGTTCGCGGGTAATTCTACTTGAAATTCATTTAAGGTGAAATAAAGATAAATTATGTAAATTAGGAAAGGTAAGTGGGCGCCACTCTGAATAATACTAGTTTATTTGTTATTCACCTCTGCATTATAGCGACAAATCCTGGAAGATTGGAAGGGAAAAAAACTATATGAACAACGTTATTAAATTTACAAGTTGTATATTGACTTTAAAAATTAAATAGAAAAAAAATGACTAGTCGACATATGTTGTTGTTGGAGAGCAAGAACTATTGTACTTTCCTGATGTAGTAAAGTTGTCGGAAAACTTGCAGTCCCGGATGAGGTATTCCAAGTTTCTCAGGTAAGTGTCCCAGGTAGAGTATTCCGGATAAAGTGCTCCAGGTTAAGTGCTCCAAGTAAAGTGCTGCAGGTAAGTATTCCGGATAAAGTTTCGGGTCCTGGTAAAGTTTCGGGTCCTGGTAAAGTTTCGGGTCCTGGTAAAGTTTCGGGTCCTGGTAAAGTTTCGGGTCCTGGTAAAGTGCACTCAAATGAATGCACTTCTAAGATAAGATAATATAAGCCAGAAGGCTTCAATAGCACATGTATGCAGAAAAGAAAAGAACGAAACCCCTTTGCCACTTGTTTAAATACACTAAATCATGTGAACGACAACCGACTTACGTCTCATGTTCGTGTCACGCTCATACGCTTTGACCAGGAAAGGAATTTACCTTTCAGTAGTGAATTCTTGATTCATATTTGATTTATAATTGGTAGAAGAAGAGACACGAGATCGAAGTTCAAGATGGGCGTGACTATTTTCCGGCAGACGGGCTTCTTTCAGCGCGCATAGAACCGTTGATTTCGACTCTCGTCGACAGTAAATATATTCAGCCTTGAAACATTTCTCGGTGTTGGGTATGAGAAAGGACTGGCTATTCGCCGCCCATACGATAATTTATTAATTCAATCGAGGGAAGTAAAGTGAACGAAATTAACGTTACACACCCTTACAACCCGAAAAAAATTTTTTTTTTCGAAAAAAAAATTTTTTTATAAGTGAAAATCATTGAGCTATTACGAGACTGAAATAAAGAAGATATTAAGAAGATATTGAACGATAGGAAGACTAAGAAGAAAAGGAACGAGTCACTGCGATACGGAAGGAAAAGAATTTGAGGATTCTTCCGAATAATTAATTTAGAGAAAAATAAAGATAAAAAAAAATGAAAGAAAGGGAACGGTCCAAAGTCTTCACCGGTACGCCAGGTGATTTTCTTTCTTCCTAGGCTCTTACCAGGGAGGTTGCCAGTTAGCGTCCACAGTAGCCATTGGTCATCGCGCAAGCAGAACACTAGGAAAAAAAATCATCTCACAAACACAGCTGAAACTTTGAACGGTAAATTCTGAGAAAAGCGGAACCAGTACCAGGTATCTACATACCAATAATTTAGAAATTTAATATTAAGATAAATCACTGCATCAGTGGGCTCCCAAAGATAATTACTTAAGATAAGATAAGATAAGGGAAGAAATGAGACTCCCATCAGATACATTGATTATCCCTCAGTTAGATAAAAAAAGATATGGATGAGTTATTATTTATGAAATGTTTCTTTATTTAATTACTACTATCATATGAATAGAAAAAAAAATATTTTTTTGGAACAAATCCAAGGAAGTTTGTATTACTCCCTAACAGAATGTAGCTCCTGGCAAGCTAAAATGTTTTGGAACAATGCCAAGGAAGTTTGTATTACTCCCTAACAGAATGTAGCTCCTGTCAAGCTAAAATTTCCAATGTATTATACCCCATATAACGATATATGAAAGAAAAATAAAAAAAACCTAAAAAAATTACTCATATTTTTGGTCGGATATGTGCATAACCACAGTATCACCGATCAAGAAATCAACTTCTGCCTAATGAGAAGGACCTCGCGAGAGATGTTAAATCGCGTCGTGGTCTTCAATCTCAGCTTCAGATGAAATCCAAACCCGAAACACCATGACAATACAACATAACGTTCCTTAAATAGGAAAGCTTTTAAGATCGATAAACTAAATAATGAATAACAACAACCGATAAAAACGAAAGAAAAAAAAATTCAAAAAAAATTTTTTTGGAACAAGCTGATACAGCAAGTCCAAGGAGGCTCGATCTAACCCCCTAACAGAATGTAGCTTCTGTCAAGCTGAAATTTGGGGAAAAGAGAAATTGACAACGGCATCCCACAACAGTACTGTTGGAAAATCCCCAGAGCGATATGTGAGCCATGTTGGCACAAACGCAGTAGCTAACCCCCCAAGTAGATTTAACTAAATGACAGCAGACCTTAGCCACCTCTGCCTCCCAGGCTGATTAACCCCCCGACGCTGAACCCTGAAACACATTCCAGACCGCTCTGAGCTCCCTCAACACCCACTGCTGAGAAATCCAACAAAATTATAATCAAAAAGGGAAAAGGTAATGCAATAAAATATAGACAGATTGAATCCATGTCTATAAGTGAAATATCTAGATCAATCTTTCGGAATAATCATAGATAGAGGTATGTAATGAGCAAAATAGAAAAATTTTAAGTAAACAAGATATTAGGTAAGATACTGATTGAAGATAGGCAAAAAGAATTTCTGTAATGTAAGTTGACATCTCGAACATATTAACAAATAGATCATAAAAAAAAATTTAAAACACTTGAGATACTAAAAATTTTCAACATGAAGGTAATGAAATTTTTTAAGATAATTAAGATAAAGGAAATTTTAAAACAGTTAAGATATTAAAATTTCAAGATAGTTAAGATAATAGAAATTTTAGATAACTGAAGTAATAAAACTTTAGAGCTAAGATAATAACTTCGATATCCCCTGATATGTAGGCAACTATATAAGTTAATTGCAAAAGTCAAATTGTCAAAGGTCTTTAAAAAAAATTTAATATACCCTTTCGGTATATAAATACAGACAAGACACTTTGTCTGTAACGATAAGATAAGATAAGTACTATAAAATATATAGTACAGTAGACTACCCTTGTCCACTTAGATAAGATAAGATAAGATAAGTTAAGATATTTATCGTAAACTACGATAATTAAGATAAGATAAGGTACTGAAGATATAATATCACCCCTAAACATTTAAGGTATATCCGATATTTCTCCAAATCAATTAGACCCAATTCATTAACCTCTATGCATGTGCGCAACAGGTTTATTACTCAATTTGATTTGACGGCGCAAAAAAACTTTTTCAAAATTATAATAAATTTGAATATTTTAAAAATTCGAAAAATTCTCAACAGATTTTATATTATAATTCTCAGATTAGAATTCCATCCGGCTAGGAAAATATTTATTACTACTACTCATTTATCCCAGAACACGAATGTTAATTTGCTAATCACTAGTAGGGAAAGAAAGTCATTATCGTTTTCTAGTCAAAGAAAAGGAAAATCTCTATGATAAAAAGATTAAAAAAAATAATATTCGAGACACCAACATACAACACCAATAGAATGAACAATTAGGAAAGGTATATTTATCTGATTACGTTAGGGCTGCTTCGGAATCATCGATATCAGAACACTCATCATCAGACAAGATACCAGCTTTAAGGTCTTTCATGTGCCATCGACCAATATTTTTTCCCGTTTCATCTTTTAATTCATACACTAAGGGAGAGATAACACGATATACGGTACATTGTGTATATTTCGGTAAAAATTTTGCGGAAATATATCTGGCTTTGTCCGATTTTGGGTAGTTCTTTTTCCAAACCCGATCACCTACATAAAACCTATGATCACGTTTGCGCAAATTATAACGTTGACTACTTTGTCGATATGCTGTTTGCAAGTTCTTTCTCACCACTTCGAAAAATTTAGGCATTTCTTGTGTATCCTGAATTCGGTGAACTTTGTCAGAAATGGTAACCTGATTATCTGCATTTTCTGCAATTTTACCATAAAAATTTCCCGAGACAGGTACATTTCGAGCAAAGGTAAGGAAGGAAGGGGTGAAATCGGTAACCTCATGTTTCGACAGCCGAATTGCTTGAGCAATTTTATATATTTCTTCATCCCATGTTCTATGATCTTCATAACTATAAGATCGTATAGCTGTGACAATGGATTTGTTTACGCGCTCAGTATGATTAATTTGCGGATGAAAGTTAGCATTATACCATATCTTTTGTACAGAATATTTTTCCATGAGATTTTTGAAAAGATGACTCGTGAACTGTTTACCATTATCACACGAAACGATTTGAGGTATTCCAAAAATGAGGAAAACATGATTTTCTAAGAAATCAACTATAGAACGAGCGGTAGCCTGACGTGAGGGATGAACCAAGACGAATTTAGTGAACCAGTCAACTACAACAAGTGCGAACTGATTACCTTTGCGAGATCGGGGATATGGCCCTAAAAGATCACACGATATTAATTGAAAAGGGAAGTTAATATTACGATATTGTCCCATTAATCCTGCTTGGGGTAAGTTAGAGGGTTTACATGATGCACATATTTTACAACGAGTGACATATTTATAAACCGATTTTCTAAGATTTGGCCAATAATAAATTTCAGAAATTCTCTCTAATGTTTTAAAAACACCGAAGTGAGAAGAAGTTGGACTATCATGAAAATGATGTAGAATTTCATTTCTATTTTTAGTAGGAACGACAATTTTCCAATCGGAAATATTACTAATTGGTCCAAATTTATTAAAGACATGTTTATATAATATGTTATTCTCAACTCGAAAACTTGGGTATTTTTCCGGAAAATCCTGAACATGAGAAATCATGTCATTATACCATTTATCAGGATGCAAGGTAGATAAGTCTAAAATACTAACTTCAGGTATACGAGATAAAGCATCCGCAACTACAGTTCCGGTAGATCTACGGTGTACAATAGAAAAGTTGTATTGCGACAATTGCAATATCCATCTAGCTAAGCGAGGAGAAGGTTTTTTCATGTTATTCAACCAAACTAGAGAAGAATGATCGGTAATTACGGTGAAATGACAACCGATAAGATAATACCTAAAATGATCGATCCCTAACAAAACTGCTAACAGTTCCTTTTCGGTAGTACTGAACTTCTTTTGACCCTTTGTGAGTTTCTTACTCATATAAGCTATGGGATGTTCGAGTCCACCTTCCAGTTGAAAAAGAACACTTCCTACCCCAACATCACTAGCATCTGTCATAAGGAAGAAAGGTTTGGTGAAATCGGGACTACTTAAGATAGGAGCGGTAGTTAAGACTGTTTTCACCTTTTCGAAAGCTTGATCTGCTTGGGGTGTCCAAGTAATGGGTTGGTGTTTCTTTCGCTCACTTAGAAGATCAGAAATTGGAGCAGATAAGGAAGAAAAATCTTTAAGAAACCGTCGATAATACGAAACCATTCCCAAGAATCTACGCACCTGAGTGGCAGTTTTCGGAACAGGATACTCACAAATAGCAGAAACCTTTTCAGGATCGGTACGAAGACCATTTTCATCCACTACATAACCTAGATATCTAAGGGAAGAACGACAAAACTGACATTTATCTAAATTCACCGTCAAGCCGGCATCTCGTAATCTCTCAAAAACACTCTGGAGAATTTCCATGTGTTTGTCAAAATCAGGAGTACAAATGATGATGTCATCCAGGTAGTAAAAACAATAAGGTTCTAAGGAAGGACCAATGACCAAATCGATCAAACGACACATACTAGCAGGAGCAGAGACTAAACCGAAAGGGGTAGTGACATACTCGAATAAACCTTTGCCCTTAACTGCAAAAGCTGTTTTTTCCCGAGATGATTTCTCCAACGGAATTTGATAAAATGCTTGCTTCAGATCGATACTAGATATATAACGAGTATCTCGAAGTTGACTCAGTATAACTTCGATTGAAGGTAAGGGATAAGCATCTTTATTTAAAGTTACACTATTTAATTTACGTCCATCAAAACACATTCTATATTTACCATCTCCCTTTTGAACTAACCAGATAGGGCTACAATATGAAGATTTACTTTCCTGAATTACACCTAATTCAAGCAAAGTATCTACTTCCTTTTCCAGGTAAGCTTGCATTGCCTGAGGTAAGGGATATTGGGTTTGTTTAAAAGGAGGGGAATTTCCGGTATCAATGAAATGCTCTATCAAATGAGTTTTGCCGATTTTATCTGAAGGACTAATAGTCTTGAAGAGATCAATAGTTTGATTTAATTTACCTGTTTGATTAGGAGTTAAATGAGATACATCCCGAATTGTATTGACTACAGCCAACGAGAGAGAATTTACAGTTAAAGATAATTTAGAGAAATTTATTTTTACGTTAAAAATCTTAAGTAAGTCCATACCGAGAATAATGTCATGTTTAACAGAAGGTATTAGATAAAATTTCATAAGCCTAGATATCTTGTCTGTGATGACATATGTTTCGATATAACCAAGAACGTCCTGCAACTTGCCATCTGCAGTAGATATTTTTAAGTTATCATCGTCTAAGATAGGTATCGATAAGTTATGAATAAAATCTAGTGCACGAGAACCAATCAATGAGATATTTGAACCAGTATCAACAAGGCAAGAAATTGTTTTATCAAAAATTATGATATCGACATAAGGTCGATTATCATTTTCCATGTTATACAACAGTGACCCTACATTTGCTAAAGACTTATGCTTCGAATTTGAAACTATTGAATTTGATCTTGAATTTAGTTTATAGAAATTTTTGACAAATAAAAGCCATGAATTCCAGTCGGAGCGACTTACAGTAGGAACCTTTTTTAAGATAGAAGGAGACATTTTCCTTGCAGAACTGGAATTTACAGGATTTATTTGAGATAACCTCAATTTTTGTCTTTTGTAGGTTTTTCCTGAGGGTTTGGTTTTACTTTGGTGCTGGATTTTCCTGATGTTCCCGGTTTCTGAGCGACTGTGGTAGAGTGGGAAGCTCGACCACCGCTTTGTTCGTTTTTTGAACACTTTGGACATTTCGTTTTTACTGTATCAGGATGTCCACAACCAAAACAAAACAGTTTCCTAGGAACTTGACAGTTATAATACATATGACCTGCTTGTTTGCAATTCCAGCAAGTCCAGGTAGAAGATACTACAGATAGATTTTTTCGTGTTTGTTTAAAACAAGAATTATCCTTAAAAGAGGTACTAGGTATGCTCAAATCTGGTTCAAGTAAATATTGACTGCTTTTATGATTAGCTGTGAACTGTTGGTCCCAAGTTAATGTTTCCTCTAGTCGTTTACATTTTTCAGTCAAAATATCAACAGTATCAATATCAATTAAAGCTAATGGTTGTGCATAATGAGGTAAAAGATTTCTACGAATAATACGAATGATGGCACTTTCACTTGGTTTGTCATCAAGACGGTTGAACAAACCACACATGGCGTTAATATACAAGGTAACTCGTTCATGATAAACCTTGTTTTCTAGCTTTGATTTCCTCTAGTAAATCATCTTGGTAGTTATACGGTAAGAAATCGGATTTTAATTTGGTCACTAATTGTTCCCAATTCTGAACTTTGCATCTGTTAATAAGATACCAATTGAAAGCCTGATCACTAAACAAATCAGCTGAGCTAGAAAACAATTCAGCATCTGTGATACCTCTCGAAAGTTTGAGGCAATTTACGCGTTCTAAAAATCCAAGTACAGATTCTTTGGAATCTATTCCTGAGAATCTTATTCCCCATTTATGTACAGGTACAGGTTTAGAAAAAGAAAAGCTTTGACTTGTATTTACTGGAGTGGATTGTCTGTCTGAATCGATAACATTGATTTTGCTATCTAATTCACCTTCTAAACAAAATATTTCTGTTGTTAAATGTCTCTTTACTTGTTCTTGTTCGTCCTCCTCGCAAGTTACACGAGAAGTACGTTGAGTGAGGTGAGTTAGACGGCAAGTCAATCTTCTGTACTCGACATCCGAAGAAGTTCCAACAAAATCTTGAACCTTCTTCTTCAAGTCGGCAAAAGACATCTTAATACCTGTAATTTCGGTAATAAAAGGAAGTTCAACATATGAAATCGAACTCCTCATAGATACTTCCTGTGTTAGAACACCGCGTAATAATTTCCTCTTCTCTGTAACCAGTGAAGGGATTTCCAAGCCATGATAAGAAAGTTCGTAATCCAATTCATGAGATAAAAGATAATCAACATTTAATTTGAAAATTCGAGCCATGTTTTTATACGTTAATTGACGGTATTAAAAATATAAGATAAAAGAGAAAAAACGAGTACTGTTGATATTGACGAAAAAGAAAATTTTATAGGTACGATACGTGAAGATATACGATAAAATATAAAGATATGTTAGATAAACGATAATAAAAATAGATATTACCAACTCAACATATGAACGATATGGTAAGTAAAAGATAGAAAGATAAATAATACGATAAGTGAAAAAAAAGATATTGCTTCTGACTTCAACTACTGTCCAAACTTCCAAGTCTCAAGATTCATTGATATAAAGCAGATGTGTAAAACAAGGCCCCACGTTGGGCGCCAATTTGCAACGGCTACTCAGGTTAGAGAGCACCTCAGGTGTAGATTCTGAGACCAAACTAGTATAAATTCAGAGAGTAGTCTTACCGGTTCGCGGGTAATTCTACTTGAAATTCATTTAAGGTGAAATAAAGATAAATTATGTAAATTAGGAAAGGTAAGTGGGCGCCACTCTGAATAATACTAGTTTATTTGTTATTCACCTCTGCATCATAGCGACAAATCCTGGAAGATTGGAAGGGAAAAAAACTATATGAACAACGTTATTAAATTTACAAGTTGTATATTGACTTTAAAAATTAAATAGAAAAAAAAATGACTAGTCGACATATGTTGTTGTTGGAGAGCAAGAACTATTGTACTTTCCTGATGTAGTAAAGTTGTCGGAAAACTTGCAGTCCCGGATGAGGTATTCCAGGTAAAGTTTCTCAGGTAAGTGTCCCAGGTAGAGTATTCCGGATAAAGTGCTCCAGGTTAAGTGCTCCAAGTAAAGTGCTGCAGGTAAGTATTCCGGATAAAGTTTCGGGTCCTGGTAAAGTTTCGGGTCCTGGTAAAGTTTCGGGTCCTGGTAAAGTTTCGGGTCCTGGTAAAGTTTCGGGTCCTGGTAAAGTTTCGGGTCCTGGTAAAGTGCACTCAAATGAATGCACTTCTTAGATAAGATAATATAAGCCAGAAGGCTTCAATAGCACATGTATGCAGAAAAGAAAAGAACGAAACCCCTTTGCCACTTGTTTAAATACACTAAATCATGTGAACGACAACCGACTTACGTCTCATGTTCGTGTCACGCTCATACGCTTTGACCAGGAAAGGAATTTACCTTTCAGTAGTGAATTCTTGATTCATATTTGATTTATAATTGGTAGAAGAAGAGACACGAGATCGAAGTTCAAGATGGGCGTGACTATTTTCCGGCAGACGGGCTTCGATCAGCGCGCATAGAACCGTTGATTTCGACTCTCGTCGACAGTAAATATATTCAGCCTTGAAACATTTCTCGGTGTTGGGTATGAGAAAGGACTGGCTATTCGCCGCCCATACGATAATTTATTAATTCAATCGAGGAAAGTAAAGTGAACGAAATTAACGTTACATGATGATGCATTCCCTTTATCAAATAGATTAATAAAACCTTATCCTCAATGAGGATTATCTAACGACAAAAGGATTTTCAACTACAGACTATCTAGAGCCAGGAGAGTTGTTGAGAATGCATTTGGAATATTGGTAAACAGGTTTAGAATTCTTAGAGGGAAAATTAACTTAGATGCGTCGAAAGTTGAAACAATTACACTAGCCTGTTGTGTACTGCATAATTTTCTCGCAACACATAGCAGGCGGTACACTGAAATGGACAATGAGGAGTCCAATCTGGGAGGCCTCTCACAACAAGGGGCATCAAGACACACTTTTGAGGCCAATAACATGAGAAATCAACTATGCTGTTATTTTAATACCGTTAGCAAGGTTTCTTGGCAAAATAGATGTATAGGAATTGAATAAAATACACATAATTATGATTTGTCAATTTGTATTGCTTCTTTCAACCATTTATGAATTTCTAAATATATGTCTTGTTTTACATCCTTGCTTATGATTTTTTTTAACTGTGCTGCCACAAACTGTCCCATTATGTCATCAGCAGTGGTCTGGGGCGTTTCTTTTTGTAAGGATTCAAACAGGTTGCCAAGGTTATCTGAAACTGATTTGAGCAACTCAGTTTCTTGGCTGTCTGAATGTTTTTTTATTCTTTCAGCAGTCTTGCCGGCTGTTGGTGAGCATTACTTGGTCCCGGCACTGCCTGCAATAAATTGTAGGTTGTTCCATCAGAATGTCCGCCGTCATCATTTCCAGCTGTCTCTGGTGTAGGTGAGCAAATCCCATCAACAGCAACGTTGTAAACCCAAGTCTGAAAATAATTTTAAATAGTTGTAACCACAAGTAAACACTTTTAGACTAGGACAGAAATAAAGTTGGATACAAATGGGAAAAAAAATTATTGTTCATTTCTCAGAAAATGTTATTCTTGATAAAAGTGCCTGCTTGATTGTGAACATAAAATGGACTACCATCCCCGTTTTTTTTGGAAAACAAAGTATTTTGCAGGCAAGCTATTTTCTAATGAAATAATATGCTAAAAAGCATATTTTATTTACCCCATATGTGACAAATTAGGTTATTCACATTTAACCCTAAAAATACCTTAATTTTTGTATCCAATGAGGAAAACTAAATATTCCTTAAAGATTATACTTTGTAAATGTGAGGATATTATATTCACATTTTCGAACCTCCCTCGTATAAGAAACGAGATATTCAAATTTTCGTAAGTCCATGTTATGTTTGCGATCAAACAGGCACTTTTATCAGGAATAAAATTTTCTGGGAAATGAACAATAAAATTTTTTTCCATTTGCATACACCAAATTTAAGCAAGAACAATTTGCGTCAATCTCTGCACCTACTCTAAAATCATGAATACTACACTTAAACAGTGTCAACCCAAATAGATTAAGATGAGATCTGCTACAATGCCAAACAGTGGATCTCAGCTTAGCCTACGTTCATATATTCATGAGCCCCACTACAGATACCTCTAAAGCTAGCTTTGTGAAACTCCACGGTATAAAATCACATAAAAAGAATACAAACTGATTTCCTAATGGTATACAGTTTCTTTACGGTGCAGTAATCGTAATATATGTGTCGTCGATGGATACTTGGTTAGATTATAGGTGTGGAAGGCCTCAGAATAGGTGGTGTTGCAGGTCACATGGAGGATCATTTCAAGAGAATGAAACAACTACTTCTGGCTCTGGGATATGTTTGTTTATTTACTAAATACATTAAACTACTTACTAAACTAATGCTATGTATAAGTACCTAGCTGTATAGCGTACTTATGCGTAATGGTTACTGATTACTACTAGCTGACTATTCACCTATATAGAATAGTCTTTCTTCCAGTATTCTACATCGACTTCTTCTATGATAAATACTAAATGTATATTTATATAACCCAGTCAAGTTTGAGTAAACCAAATAAACATATAATTGTTTAGCGCTGCTTCACGCTTGAACTTGACAATAACCTTCTTAATTTATATTTATATGATAATGAAATGTTCGAACGTTTTGTTGAAATAAGATCAAGGGAATTTAATTCTTATTTTAAATATTTATTATTATATACTAGAAGACCCGACAGACGTTGTCCTGTCTTAACATCTAGAAGACCCGACAGACGATGTCCTGTCCTAATATTGTCTTGTCAATAAGATATTATGCAAGCGGTCGTTTTCTGCCCGCTGAGTGGAGTGTCAGAGTAGCTTTTGTTTATTTCAAACTTAACGATACTTATACAGAAACTTTGAATTTTAATTTACCGCCATTTTTTGTCCAAAATAGATCAAATCAAATACCACCAGAATCCGTCCATCCGTTCTCGAGTTGAAAGTGTTTTAACAAACCCGACTAAATAAGATATTATGCAAGCGGTCGTTCTCTGTCCGTTGAGTGGAGTGCCGGAGTAGCTTAAGTTTATTTCAAACTGCTATAAATGCCATCCTTACAATCAGCTAATCTCCAAGTAACGATAACTATACAAAAATTTTAAATTTTAAATTACGGCCATTTTTTGTCCAACGTAGAATTTTTTTTAAATAATTTTTACCCGCTGAGAGGAGTGTCAGAGTAGCTTTTGTTTATTTCTAACTTTATAAATGCCATCCTTACAATTAGCTAATCTCCAAGTAACGATACCTATACAAAAATTTTAAATTTTAATTCACCGCCATTTTTGTTCAAAGTATAGAATTTTTTTAAATAATGTTTTTTCCGTGCAATTTTCCCAAAAAAGTATCCTATGTCCGTCTCCTGGTTCTAAGCTACCTCCCCACCAATTTTCAGCCAATTAAAAAGCAGGAATAATTTCATTGTATTATCTTCACTATAATATGAATTTAATTTACACTTCAGTCTAAGTAACACGTGGCCGGCTATGCTAATACCAAAAATTTAAAAAGTAAAAACAATTGAATTTCACGGTACTTATTTCGTTTACTACAAAATAAACTTATACTTTAGCCTCAACAACACGTGGTGGTTATGCTATTGAATTGTAGCTTATATGACACGTTTGTAGGTTTAACACCAGCGTCATCTATTGATTACTTACTCAATCCAGGCAACAGATATCGCCATCTGTTAAAATCGTTTGGGAGTTAACAGATAATTGTGAATGTCAAATAATAGACAAATAATTTGCAATAACATAATATTGCGACTATAAATTAAGATGTAAGCTACCCTATCTTTCAAGTTGAATCAAACTGCACACGGTGTGCAAATTTGATTAAAATCGGTTAAGTAGTTTAGGAGTCCATCGCGGACAAACAACGTGACACGTAATTTATATATATTAAGATTAATATATTGGGCCAAAAGGCATCACACCTTCCCCTTTTACAAAAAGAATAAATTCCGTTAAACTTCCTTTCCTTTTAATTATGAATGAATTATGAATTTTGAATACATACGTTCCTAAAAATAAAATAATTACTAATACTAAAATTACAAATGTTTATAAATTACTGAATGTCTATTGTTTTCCGCAATTGTTTACGATAACTTAATTGTTTGTCACTGAATGTTTATCGTATTGTTAGTCACTTTTATTTTCACTAATTGCTTGTAAACTTCACTCACACTGCTTTTTACTATTTCCGATTAATTTACTTTACAGTAAAGGTGTAGTCTGTTTTTGTGTATTTCTTTTATCAAACCTGATTCTAATTTGACTTTACAATTAACATCACTCACCTCTGTGACTGTAAATGGACCTATATACTGATATTCGAATTTGGTTCTATTTTCCCTTGTTACTAAAACTGAATCCCCTACTTTAAAATCAACTGGGTTGGCTACCTTACTATGTTGGCTTTGTCTACTCAGTTTATATTTTACTAAATATTTTACTGCTCGCTGATGAGCTACCTGTAATTTATATTTTAACTCATTCTGATATTCATCAACATTATAACATGGATCGATTTCATTCGTGAGATTCTCGGGTAGGTTAGCACGTCTTCCATATATTAATTCGAATGGTGTATAACCATGATAAGAGTTTGGAGTCGTATTATAACAATAAGCAAATAATTTGCACCATTCGTCCCAATCATCCTTACTCTCATTTATGAAATGACTCACATACTCATTAAGTGTTCTATGTAGTTTTTCGCACCCCCCTATGGACTGGTGGTGGTACGCTGTTGAATACTTATGACTAATGTTTAACATCTTCGTTAAAGCATTGAATATTTCATTTTTGTATTCTGTTCCTAAATCTGTCCTAATTTGTTTTATCAGACCGTACGTTGGTATGAAATTTTCAAAGATTCCACGAGCTATCGTGTTTGCTTCTTTATTTTTTACTGGGATTATTACTGCATATTTGGTTAATTCACATACCAGTGTAATGCAATAACGGTTACCATTTTCACTTTGTGAAAAAGGGCCTATCGTATCTATATACGTTATATCCCATGGTTTTGCTGAGGTATCTGTTAATACGAATTCTTCCTTGTGATTATTCTTTGCCTTATTGACTTGGCACTTGTGACATTGCTTAATATATTTTCTTACATCTTTTTCCATGTTTTCCCATGTAGAATTTGCTCTCAGTTTTTTCAATAGCCTGTTATTTCCTACGTGGCCTCCAAATACAGGGTCGTTATGATACATTTCTAAAATTCGTTGCTTTTCATTTTCTTCTTCCACTGTCTTTGGTACATCGCAAATACATATTTGTACGTTTTTTAACTATTATTTCCTTTTTCCATAAATTCTTTTATAGTGCACTGTGTAAAAATAATATCATTCATATAAATTTTCATCCTTTTTACTCCATTTCTTACCGCTAGCTTATCAAGCTGAACTAACGTTTGACCTAAATCAAAGTTAATTATATCGTTATTTGATAAGGCTTGGCTAAATCTCATCCTGTTTTTGATCCGTATGTTCATCCTTAGCGAAACACGGTTATTTCAAATTGCAGAATTGGTAATTTATGCGCCTCTAAATTATTCAGTACTGGTTTGCGAATTTCTTTCTCTATTTCTGTGGAAACTATTTTATCTTCTCCTGTAGGCTGAGCTTTGTTCTGACGACTTTTTGATCTCGTTATAGCTAAAACGTGAGCATTGTCAATGTACAAGTCTTTTAATTCCTTTATGGATATTCCTGAGATACTGTCAGCGTAATTTGAATTTCCTTTCAAATATTGTATTTCGAAGTTATATTCTTCCAAATCTAGTCTAATTCTTGTAAGTTTCGAAGTTGGTTCTGTCATCGAAAAAAGATGTGTCAACGGCTTATGATCCGTTTTCACAATAAAATGTGGAGTACCATATAAATAACACTTAAAATGATTAATTCCCCAATTATTAGCTAACAATTATTTCATGATTATTGGTTTATTTAATTCACTTTTCTTGAAACTTCGCGAGGCATAAGCTATAGGTAGATCTATACCTTCGTATTCCTGACTAAGTATTGCGGAACACGCACTGTTTGAAGCATCAGTTGTCAATATAAATCTTTTATTGAAATCTGGATATTTCAGAATAGGCGGCTGTATTAATGCCGATTTTAATATTTGGAATGAATTTTCGCAGTCTTTTGACCACTCGAATTTTACGTTTTTCCTAGATAACTTATTGAGAGGTATGCATATTTCAGCGAAATTTGGAATGAACCGTCTGTAATAATTACAGAATGCTACGAACCTTTTAGATTCTTCTGAATTTTTGGGCACTGGATAATGCTCAATGACTGAATATTTTGCTTTATCGGGTAAAACCCCTTCACTAGACAAATTGTGTCCTAAATAAGTGACTTCTCGTCCGAAGAATTGACTTTTTTGCGGGTTTAATGAAGGTTGAATTATCGACATGTGTTAAATACCTTCTCGAGATTGCTTAAATGATGATTCTCTGACATCCCTATTACAACTATGTCATCCATGTAAAGAAATGCTTTTTCTGGAGTTAATCCTGAAAATGCTATGGACATCATCCTTGAAAAACTATTTGGACTTATATTCAAACCAAATGGTAATCTTGTATACTTAAAAGATCCTTTCTCTGTGCTGAAAGATGTATATTTCCTTGAAGACTGTTCTAAAGGAATTTGATGAAAACCTGACATAAGGTCAATGACTGAAAACCATTTTGACCTCCCTAACTGATCTAAGATCGAATCTATTCTAGGTGATGGACATTTATCTGTAACTATTTTCTTGTTCAACTGCCTGAAATCTATGCAAAGTCTCCGAGACTTTTCTCCATTGATCGCCTTTTTGGGTAAGTAAAACTGGACTGTTATAATCTGAGACTGAAGACTCGATTATACCTTGATCTTGATGGTATAAATGAAACTAACTGTTTCTAGTTAATTCCACTATTTATTGAAAAAATTATGAAAATTATGAAAGGATATTGATAATTATTCCGATATTGACATATCATCGTCAGAATGACAGAAGTTACATTTTATGTGATACCTACCTGATGTTTAATATTTTGGCTAGACCAATTAGTAAGTGACCTATCTTGTGATTGACTTAATATATATGAATGGAAAAAAGAAGAAGATTTGATTTTACAAATATTAAAGCTTAGGTATTATTAGCCCTATGGGGATATCCTGGATATCTTATTCCCATTTACGATCAGTATAACTGTGCAATGATATAGGAAACCAAGGAAAACTATATCTGCTGATCTTTACAATTGTTACTTAAGAAGACAAATTAATAGTGGAGAGCTCCCTAGATTTATCTGTTCATTGACAACTTCGTATTGTGGGTCTCTCAAGTGTCTTCTTATTTCTAGTTCTTCAAGGAAATCTAGTTCTTGTTTCTTATCACAAATATATTTCTAGTTGGAGTTGCAGCATGGATGAGCGGAGCCAGAACACCGGCGTGGCGAAGATCTCGCATATCGTTACTTCATGTACGCACTTATGTAATAAATAATTGAGGATGAATGAAGATTTATATATGACAAGTTTGGAGTTAAAATTACAATTTTAAACTTGTGATACTATGATTTGTACAACCTTGCTACAGAGTACAATTTTTAATGATAAAAAGTATCTTTTTAATTAAAAGTTTCATCAATGTAATGTATTTGGATTGAATTTTTAACACATGCCTACTTTGATAGGTAATGTCGTTTGGACACCTTTAGTAAGTTTTTTTGACGACAGCTCTGAAAAAGGCCTTGTAACCAACAGCGCTTAGCTGGATTTTTAAATTAAATTACACTCTCAGTATTCGTCGTTTTAATCAGTTGATAACTAGTGTGTACACCATATTCAAATCATTCTAATAAAGGATCTTACCCCATCTTCTCCCATTCCAGAGTGAAGGGAATCCAAAACTTTCCTTCGCTCTTGAGCATAGGTCGTCCTCAAGCCTAAAAACTTTTTCTGAATTTCATGATCTGTTACATTGGGCCTGAGAGCTGTCATGGCGCCTAATATATTAGTTGAAGCAGCATTTCTTTTGAGTTTATTGTGATAATCTGGGTGCTTCACCACGTACAGACATGGATGATTCTCATACAATTCTATTAGCAGAGCAGTCTGTTCTCTTGACCAAGACATCCTTAAATAGAGAAAATACTAATTAATTGCGAAACGTGCTTTACTTGTAGGTTATAGCTTCTTACCTGTTGCAAAATCACAATTACAGGGGCGATTGATTGTATTTATATCCACTAAATAATAGCACGCACAGAAACTTTCAGTTTATTAATATAAAACAATACTTCTAATAATCAAAAATACCCTAACCTAACATAACAATAAAATCCTTAAAAAAACAAACAAGCCACATAAACGATAATATACGTGAAAGTAATTGTGAACAATCACAATCAACTAGGTTAGGTTATGAGATAAGGCGTTATCCCAACTGCGCATGCGCTCGGACTAGAAATTGTGTAGAAATAGAACATGTTCTATTTTCCGACACAATTTTCGGTTCAATCTACGTTTTTGAAACAATTTGCTGTATGATACTAGCTTTCAAGAAATTGAACCAAATCTTGTTCAAGAAATTGCGTAGTCTAAAACATTCTTATAAGAAGCTTCAGACACTTCGTCATCCCAAGATTGCACAGTTTCTGAAGGTGAAAGTAAATTTAGGTGTTGGAACACTAGTGGTACTTCCGTAAATTGGAGCATTTTGCAAAATTCCAGAATTTGAATTATGGGTCATACACTTGTGAATTTTGATGCATTTGCTGTGGTGCAAAACTCGAAAAGAATTGACGTGAATTGGCAGAAGAAGTTGTCGTTGTATTGTGCGAGGTGATTCCTTCTACAGGAACATGGGCGCCGGAAGGGTCAAATATAGGGGGGGCAAATAAAGGTAGATTACAACCTATATATTTTTATTCTCAAAAATACATATATATGGTTGACTTGAACTAAAACTTAACTCTAAAGGCGGTTACAGATGTAACTGCAAGCTTGACAAGCATGCATGATCAAGCTTTTTGTGCAAGCAAGCGCATTTTCCCTTCGCCACCACACGGTACAAGCATATCGGACAAGCGCCACTTTGTGCTTCAATGTCGAGTTCGGACGACGACGATGCTCTTGCTTTGGCTGCTTGTATACTTGTGTATAAAAAATGCAAAAAAAGAAACGTAGCGTGTGCTGTAAAGACTGGTTGAGGAGAAGAAAAACTTATTCCCACATTAATTTATTAAGTGAGTTGAAGATATATCCGCGTGACTGGCATAATTACCTTAGAATGGATGAAGAAACTTACCTTAACCTTTTATCCCTTGTAACACCTTTGATTAAAAAAAAAGGATACAGTCATGAGAGAACCTATAACACCCCATGAAAGATTAACAGCGACATTGCGTTTTCTTGCGACCCGAAGGACTTATGAAGATCTCAAATTTCCAACTAGAATTTCACCACAGGCACTGTACGAATTTCTCATTAAAATCCGTACAATAGTCGTTCCGTCCGCCACCGGTATAAAACTTCGGTGCGACCGTTACATATGTGAGGGTAAGTTCAGTCAGTCGTACTAATACGATGTAAGAGCGAAGACGCATATCCATCGCTGCTTTTAAAGCAAAATTAAGTTTTATCCTCTATAAAATGGGGATTGTACCCCCTAATTAAGAATAGTGCTATCTATTCATTTCAAAAGGAAAACCTGCAAGTTTGATATCTGCTCGCCTTCGAAATCCTTTATATTGCAAGGTTGCCGCGCGTTCAATAAGGCCGGAGAACTTTTTATAGTTAATTTCAAGATTCCTAGTAATTTTAAGATCTATTTTCGCCACAGATTTATGTCGTTTTTATCGGTTTATCTTGTTGCTATTTTCTGTCAATTGTTTAACTATATTTGTGTGAACCTGTTGCGCGAATACTGTGATTTTAAAGCTAAGTGCGGTTTTAGTAAATATTGTAAATTCCGTACAAACATTATTTAGTGCTTAATTTCCAGACTTTTCCACCGACCTTTAATTATGTTCTTACTGGCGGTGTTCTCAATATTGAATCGTCTGTTTCGTACATTAATATTCTAATCAATCTAGTAGTGTTTTTTCATCCTACAATTGGGTTTTTCACTCATTAGATTTCCCTCTGTAAATAACCTATTTTTTACGTACTATAGTAAATACTCTATTTTTTAACTATTGACTGTTATTTGTTTCCTCATTTCATGTATATATTTATTTCACGAATAGGTTATCCCTCTGCCTCTGGTACGGGTAATAAGCTCCTGCAGCGCAATGCAGGTGCTCCTTCGTTATTTCTCGAAGCTGCTAAGAGCTATTATGTGATGAGTAATTTTTACATTGTTCAATTTCCTCTTCTGCTCATACAGGCACTAAGTTATATAGTTCCAGAGACCTGCGGTGCTATTTACGACGTGCTGAAAGGAATTTAGCTGAAAGTAAGTAAATCACTTGTATTTTAAATAATTCTTTATTAACACCTTCAATTTTAAAACTAAAAGTAGTAAACAGTTATACAAATTAAGTATCGATGAAAGTTGAAACATACGAAGCGATGGATTGATTAGATTCATTAGAAGTTCCGCTATTTACTGTTTGTGGGGAAACTGGTTCATAATATGAGGGTGTCTGAGAAAAATGGGAACTATTATAATTAAACTGCGGAGATGTAGGAAAAGACGCATAAGGTGTACTGGTAACAGAATCACGAATGGTATGCGACAGAGTTAACTGACCCAGTTCAGCCATAAATAAAGCGTCATTAATAATTTTTTCAACTAACAATCTTTGAGTATTATTTGCAATATCTTTCATTCTTAAAGCCACGTTTTTACCAAAAACATCATATCTGTCTTCTGGGGGCTTCGGTTTTTTAAAATGTTCTTCAATTGTTCCTAGTCTAGAGTCGCAGTTAGCTCGTTTAGAAGGTCGAGCAGGAGGTTTTTTGGAGGTGATTCAATAGGCCTTGCATTAGCTAAAGTAGACGACGATGTGTGATCTGTTCGTGACTGAGCTGATTCATATTCTTGTTCAGTAGATTCCTCCGAATCCTCTACAGTCACTTCAGTTGCTGTTTCTACGTTATCATCCTGAAAATAATAATAACCAGCTAAAAATAAACGCAATAAAACAATAAAGAAATCATGTTGAAAGGACTCGGTAACCAGTCGATCATTTAAAAAAAAATGTAGATTAGTGAAGTACAACTGTACCACAAGCTTGATACAAAAACTCGGATTAGTGTTTTAAATAAATAAATAATTTGTAATTTTTATCATAACTTTGAAATATTTTATACTTTATGTATAATGTAATGTTTTCTTTTTTTCAGGTTCCCCAAACCGAAGAGGATTGGATCGCTATAGCAAGGGATTTCGAAAAGAGGTGGAATTTTCCTCACTGCCTGGGCTGCATAGATGGAAAACATATTCAGATAGTTCCTCCAGCCGGAGCTGGTTCTTTTTTTTAATTACAAACATACACACGGTATGGTTTTACTTGCCATTGCGGATGCCAACTATGGGTTTATTGTGTTTGATTTCGGTATAAATGGCCGAGTATCCGATGGTGTGCTTCATAATACAGAATTTTGGAGAAGATTACAGGAAAAATCATTAAACATTCCGCAAGAAAGAGAAATCTTAATTAGTTCACGAATATTGCCGTACGTATTCGTTGCAGACGATGCTTTTCCTTTGAGGACTGATTTGCTAAAACCATACAGACAGAGTGATTTCAACTGTAATGAAAAAAAAATTTACAACTATCGAGAGCACGACGAATTGTCGAGAATGTCTTTGGGATTTTAGCAGCACGCTTTAGGGTGTTCCATACTGCCATCAATTTAAACCCAGAGCATATTGATAAAGTAGTAAATGCAGCTTGTGCATTACATAATCATTTAATGTCGACCGTAAAACACACCTACGCTCCAACTGATTCTTTAGACTCAGAGGAAATAGAAAATGGCATATTCCAGAGTGGTCTAACGTCAGAGAATACCCCTATGTTACCTTTACAAAACTCACATGTCGCTGGAAACATACCATTTGATGCTAAACAAGTAAGACAGCAATGTATGAACTACTTTACTAATGAAGGACAAGTGTCTTGGCAAGAAACATTTGTACATAACAAGAACTAAAACTGTTTGTATACAAGTTGTATGTAAATGAAATGAAAATAAACTATATATGTACTTTTGTATTAAAAGTAAAACTCACCTCGGTCTCATTCAAGTTGGACACAGAGCTTCTCGGAGTTTCTTGATCCCCCAGAAAATCAAATAGGTGGTAGTACCAAAGGGAGGGCTTATATATCTCGTCTGTACCCCTGCCAGAGCGAAGAGATTCTTCAACTTTTTTCTTTTCTCTTCTATGATTAATTCTAAAGGAATTTATCTTCTTTACAACTGCTTCCTTGTCGGCATTGGCATCAATTAATCTGTATTTTTCTAATAACATTTTGTACGCTGCCTCTCTTCGCGCTCTTTCATGGTATTCTTTGGATTTAACTCGCCACATACACGGTTGACTTTGATACACTCGAATAAAATCTTCTAACAATTCCCGATTGCTTTTTTTCAGATCGCTAGACATGGTGCTAACAATAAAAACTCTCTCACGACTGACGTTCGTTTGTGCAAACTTCTGCATTTTCAGTACACACGTTCAGACTTGCTTGTGCGGGACCCGTTTGTCCAAGCATGCATAATTAAAATTCATTCATTTATCAAGCAGCTTGTGCAATTTAAAAGCTTGTGCAGATTTTTCCTACAGACGCTCAAGCTTGCTTGCACAAAAAGCTTGATCATGCATGCTTGTCAAGCTTGCAGTTACGTCTGTAGCCGCCTTAAAGCAAAATGAAGAATTAATGAAGAACTAACTACCTATACATACGTATATAAATGATACCTAGTTTTTTTCCTCGCTTATTCAAATGAGTGATAACGGGATGCAGAAATTAGTTTAAGAAAGTACAAACAATGTTTTTTTGAATTCCATAAAGTCTTTGAAATCAATAAAGTCGGGAGAAGTGCAGAATGTGATAGAGATAGAGTAATCGTTAGAAATTTCATTATTTTGAAAAGTTTTTTAGGACAGGAGAACGTAGAAAAAGGGTATGAGAAATATTATTTTGGTCCACAAGGTCGTATAAAAAGGGTTTAAAATAAATTATCAGAAATTTCTAATAAAAGATAAAGTTAAGATAAAGATAATGATAGATTTCTATAGTTACAACCATGAATCAAAAGCAAAAAAGTAAATGTTTTATACCTACAACAATTGAATAATTACGCAACTTCCGGAAAATACATCATTCGTGTTTGTTTGTTTGAATTTCCGTACTTGTTTACCTTCAAATAGTTTCGAAAATTTTCGAAAAATCAAATCTTCATATGTTTATCGAAAGCGAGGGTATGGGGTAGAAATTAAAAAATGGATGGAAAGCGAGGGTATAATATATGTACTTGAAAAACGCAGAAATTTTGTAAATTGTCGCTTTTTAGAACGAGAAATATACTGGTCGGTTTCGTTTTTTGATAAATTCACCCACACTCTTGTAGGTATAAATCAAAAGTACTTTCTTTTACTCCTCGTAGGTATATTTAAATATTAATTTCAATTAGGTATATTCATTCTAATAATTGTTCCACCCAGTACCTACATAAATCAAATCAACAAATGAAATCTATAGGTATTTCAATCCTATATTAAAATTATAAAAGTAAACTGTTTAGAAGAGGTAGTTGAAAGGAAATACAATAGATGGCGTGAGGCGTATTACTTTTGGAATTTAATTTATTGATTTTTGTACTAGAAACGAGTCGTGACTTCTCAGAGTCGGGTTATAGACTTTTTGTATCTCATATTTCACGCAAAACCATATTATGTTCATTCTTTAAGTTGACAACAAATACAAAGAAATGTTTCAAGTAAAAGTTATTGTATTTGCGCCGATACATATTTCTAAAATATTTTGAGATATACTGGGTGTTCAGCCTAAGCGAGACAACATGAAGCTTTTTTTTTAATAGGACACCCAATATTTTTGTATACCATCGAATTCAGCGTAAAATTTTTCATCTAGCCATATCTTTTCTATTATAATAAATTGCGACTTTGTCCAGTTGGAGCTAAATTTATTTGGTAGGTTGGTACGAAGATAAAGGATGGCTGGAATGTTTGACTGAACAGAGTACAAGTTTCGTTTGGGGTTCGTGGTATTTTTTGGATAATCATTGATTCGGGAGATTTCAATTAGCAAAAACTTCATTTTTTTTCATGAAACACTCAGTACTTATATTAGTTAACCATCTTGTGAAACTATTTAATCCCTTCAAATTATGTCTAAAATTGATTGTTTTGAAGAAAATTGCATTTTTATTTTATGATTTAAAAATATTCATGTTTTTAACAAGTTTGCTGTGAATGTGAAGTTCAAACTACTTTTATTTTCGTTAATATTATGTGACAAAATCAAACCAGTCATTTTCTACTTTAATAAATAAATAGGGTATCTACAAAATTCAAAATAAACAAATTAAACAAAAATAACTAACAACAAATATAAGAAAGAACTAAAAACGTTAGATAACTAATTTATTAAATGTTGAAGATGACCACTATTTACCTACTTCCATACGATAATGTATGCGATCTTGAAAAGCTATACTAGCACGATGTAACAAACATGTCGACATCAGCAGTTCGGAAACCCTCTAATTCTACTCTTCCTTCAGTTTGTCTACCTTAGTAGTCGCGGTTGTTTTCTATACTTGTTCTTCGACGTAACCCCACCAAAAAAAAAACTGGATATTTTCATTTCATTTGTTAGTAAGGTTATTTTTGCTTAATTTAGTTTTGTATATGATACCCTATTTATTTTATTGTTTAAAAGTAGAAAATGACTGGTTGATTTTGTCACATAAAATTAACGTTCAGTCAAACATTCCAGCCATCCTTCACCTTCGTACCTACCAAATAAGTTTAGTTGCTTATGACTGATATTTTAGAAATGTGTATTGGCGCAAATACAATAAGTTTTATTCAAAACATTTCTTTGTATTTTTTATCCTAAGTAAGCTATTGCACTTCCACATCCACACACTAATGGGCCACCCTGTATATCTCTCTAATTATACTTTGGGGTAAAATTTTTTTAAGCTGAAACCAGTTTAAAAAAAAAAAGATTTGTTTTTTCAGTATACAGATGCCTCCCCAAACACAAAATACCTACTTTCTGCGGGAATGCACAATTTTCCCGACTCTAGAATAACTGAAACTGTTGTAAGAATTCATTTTTTCAAGAGCAAACTTTCTTTCATAAAAATTAAATAGGTACCCGACTCTGAAGAGAAATGTGAATCACACGATAGACTAAACAAAGAAAAGGGCAAGCTCTTAGTATTTGTTTATGTTAACATAATATCTGTATCGATCGCATCAGCGTTAAAAAGAATATTTCGTCTTCATTTTAACCTAGTGCTTTATCGAGTAAAAGTGATTTTGTTCTATTTAAAAGTTGGTTACCTAAGTGATTTGTAAAAGTTGTGACTTTTGTGGTTGTGCTTGCTATTTTACAAACTAGGTGAGTTTACTCACGGGCAAACCGAATTTACCTTTGCACATGCATTTTATTTAATTATTTCTCAATAGATATCCTACAGAGTTTTTATTAAACAATAAATTACTGATTACAATACTTAGACCTTTTTATCTGTCATTCAGATATTATGGTGAATATCTTTATAGCTGAGTACACATGACTAGAAAGTCAAGAAAACAGTGTATTATGTGTAAAATAATTTAATTTTTAAAAAATTGCGAAGCGCTTTCGGCTGTTAAGCCATCATCAGTGCGATACTCGTCAAGTATTTACAAGAAACCAAATTAAAAAGTCGACAACACATTGATCAATGTGTTATAAATAAAGTATATAATATTAATGAATAATATAAACAATGTAAGAGTGGCAACGGTGCGTTGAGATAATAAAGTGTTTATAAAATTCGCCTGCATTTATTTCGATATATGCATTTCCCCAAAAAAAATTAGAGTCTGTTTAGAAAAGGTTCCAAATAGTAAATAAACGAATTTATATCGTTACCCTAATTCGCAAATGTCGGAAGTCCAGTTTGACTGATTTTACAGGGGAGGATAAAAACGTCTTATTGGGTTGAATTATTAGTGTTTGATGATTCTATTTTGGTAAACTACGTAATTTAGGGTTAGAATCTGTTATTTTGAAACTGTTTTTAGAAAACAACATTTTTTGGAGTTTTAGTGGACTTACGACATTTTTCCCACATGAATAAAACAACCCCGCCATGTCAGTATAAAAGTTTTTATTTTCAAGAAATTAAAAATTCCTATAAAATCATTGGTTTTTAATCTTACCAATTAGTACAGAAAAAATGGAAACTAAGTCAATTTCTAAAACAAGAGAAAAAAATTATATTATTAATGAAATGTCAAATTATCATAAAAGTAGTGGAAGTCACGTGGAATGCTATCTTTAAGCTTTTGAAGATGTTCCCATTTTTCTTTTCTTATTGAAAGAGGTTTACTGTAAAGTTTTGGCATTGTGTTGTAATCTCGAGCTTTTTGTTTAATTTTTGAAAAATGTCTATGCTCTAAAGGAGATAGTCATCAGTGTGTCTTATTTTAAAAAAAATTTCCGTCTTTATCATACTTCAAAGCCCTAATATCGGTTACGACAGGGTCTCCAACTTTCCGTCCAGGTCTAATTGATGACAATATTTTAATAGAATCAAAATTTTTAAAAAAATCGAAAGTCAGATATTTTACTTTGAACGGACTGGGATTTTGTCTAGCCTGAAGAAAAACACCTACATAGTCTGCTGGTACATTGATATTAGTATTTCGAAGCTTTCTTTCGATCAATGAGTGCATGTGGTCAGCCTCCATCTGAGTATGTCCTCTTTCTAAATACTTTTGCTCGATTGTAATATTGTACTGAATAGATAAGTTCAAAAGAGCGTTTGACAGGGTGACATTTCTATTTTGTGCAGAACATCCGTCGCTATATAAAATTATATTTTGATTTGGTTTCAAATACTCTAAGACGTTGTCGATTATAAAAGAGCAAATTATTGAAGAATAATTATCGGAAATTACACCTCCTGCTGCTTCATGCCATACAAAGCAATAGCCTCTATTTAATTTCATGTAAAATATGGTAAAATTGTGAACCATTAGCTTCATTTTAAAGTAGAGAGCCGAAGTGTTTGACTTTGGACTTAATAAAACTGCCTGCATGTCCATGCAAAAAACTCTGTTCTCGGAAGATTTGTCTTTATTCTTAGTTTCTCTCGCTTCGTTTTTTTTAATTCGTGAAGCGCGAATTCTCCATCAGAAAGGTTTTTCATACGATAACTGACACACATATCGCATTCGTCTTTTTTTGGTTTGAAAATGCCCAGGTTTAGTTCGTCAAAAACATGTGAAAATAAAGCAGTTGAGACACACTTGGTTTCTCGACCATCACAATAGGATTTATAAAATCTGTACAATTCCGATTTAGAACTCCAGGTTGATTCTAGATATGATTTGGATGTTCTAAGCCGACAATAATGCGATTCCACCTTTGGTAGATCTCTGAAGAACTCTTTCAAAATTCCTTTTCTATCATTTTCCAGTTCTTGAGTACCATTTTGTTCCTCTGTTTTTTCTACTGATTTTTCTTGATTTAATTAGCAGCAAACATTGTTTAATAAATATGGTTATTTTTTGCATCAATTCAATTAAATATAAATTAAACGCTGCTTTTTAGGGGAAATAATTATATAAATTTCTAGGTATTCACTTTCAGTATCTCAAAATTTGTTTCAATAGTTTTTCTGATATTTGCTTATACAAAACAGTGTGACTAATATATATTTATAAGTATATCTGAAAATTTAATAGTATGTATAAAGTGTGAAGCTTAACCCTCCGTTCCACGGGTGGACGATCGTGACACATTTAGAAGGGTGGGGTTTGTGAGGAACAAATTTAAATTGATAATTTTTATCAACTTTGTTTTGTTTTATAAGTAAGTTCATATAAATATGTTAATTTTGAATGTTTTTCATAGATGAATTCATATAAAAAATGCATAGAGACATTGTTTTTACACATGATTGTTAATTGACTAAAAAGCTACAATTTCGTCACATTTTTTTGTTCATTCCAAAATTCACACAAAAATAAAAAATAAAGATCATAAGTGATAAAATATTTATTTTAAATGTTCAAATAATGGTAAAAAAATTAACATATCGTTGGTTTGGAAGAAGACTATAATATCTCAAAAAACGGCATTTTTCAGGAGAGCCATTTAAAGTTTTCATATTGATTTTTGTTAAAATGCTCAGTAGGTAATTTCATATTTCTATGATTCAATAATCAGGAGGAACAATGTGAAATGTCTGCCGTGTTTGGATTCTTGCATGTCTAAAAACCTCCCCCTTATCTGCCACTTTCATCCCCTCTTCTTAAATGTGATAGTATTCCCCAAAAAGAAATTTAAATACTTTTGAAGATAATATTTTGTTACAACAGGAGTTTGATAAAAAAAACTAATGAAATAAAAAATTTTTATTGTCTAAATCACAGAAAAACATTGTGTTTCATAATAACATGATTGTTTACAATTTTTTTTTTTAACCAAATTGAATTACAAAATCATTCTTTGTTCTCTCCCTGTAGATAAGATTACAATTTATTTTTGCAACTTTAAAATGTTAATGATAACGTTATTATAGACTAGTGTAAGAACCTTGGTAAGATGATGTTAAAGCTCAAAGTTAGTCCTAGAAATAGTTAAATTCAAATTCGTAACACAAAATTCTTGTATAATTTTTTGAATTATTGATTAGTAAGTTGTTGACTATCTTCTAAACAAATTAAAAAATAATGAAAACAAACATGTAGAAAAAAATGAATAGTACAACTACAATAACATAACCTCACTTAAAAAAATAAAATAAATATAAGCAATTATAAGTTATCAAAAAACGTTTTATAATACTGAGGCATGACAGCGACAGATTTTTTAGTCTTAGCAAAAAGAGCCAACAAACCTTTCTTTTTTTTCTCACTAATTCCCACCTTCTTCTTGTAAGCCCTTTTCAAAGGTCCAAATGTACCCTGTTCAGGAATTGAAGAAACACGCTTGCCACCACGCTTTTTCTGCTGCAAAACATCTACGCACATGAATTCCGATTGCGCATACGACGTTTTAACTAGAAGATGTCCAGGGTTTGCCTTGGTTACCTTAACAACGCTCACATCAGCAATGCGAATTGTTTCATTATTCTCGTTTTTAAAAATTTCCTTCATTCCCATGTCCTTTGACAATTCTTTGAAATCGAAAAAATCTTCAAAACCCATTTCATGGACAATGTACGGCTAACCATTCTTTTTAGCTTGCCCGACCAAGCTTAAATACTGCTCTGGTACGTAGATGGGAGCTCTTTTTTTAAACTGCCTGATTGACCGTTCAATTACAGAATGAATGTTATCCCCTTCATTTTGCGTGTGCCCGGCTACAAGAAATTTGTGCGTGGTGCGCGGTATTTGACCTTGAATCACTGAACAACGTTCCGACGTGGTAAATCACATCTGGCACACATGTTGCAAACTTGGGCATATTTTCTGTAAGTAACATATTCGTACGGGTGGGGTCTATCAGGACAAAATATTAATTATTTTACTAATTATTTTTACTAATCGATGTTGCATAATACCATTTCATGAGTTTTAATGAGTCTCAAAGGTACTGTAAATATGAGAATTAAAAAAAAAGAATTATGTAAGAATTTTATGGATTTTTGTTTTGACATGGACTGGTAGACCACACCCGTGGAACGGAGGGATAAGTGATATGGAAAATCATCTGAAATTTTTAATAACGAAATATCTGCACCTGTATCTAGTATAAAAGTATCAGTCCTATTCGATATGTCAGTTTTGATTTGCACAAAGTTTGAAAGAGTTAAATCAAAGTTATAAATGTAACGATTATTGTGATGCAAGTCATTTAAAATTTTGGATTTTCCACCTTTCTGTCTCAAAACCCCAATTCTTTCTGTACATCTTCCACTCTCCTTTCTTCACTTTCACAAATCCTTACATTTCTATATTTATTATCATTGTTGAACCTAGTGTTAGGCCTGTTTCTATATTCCTCTGGTTTCTCCCTGTAACCAGTAAATCTCCTATTGCCGTGATTTGCTTGAAATTTTCTACTGTAATCGTAGCATTTTTCCTATGGAAATTATTTCTTCCAATCTGATGGGCATAAAACTGCTTATTCTGAGGAAAATATCTATTTCCTGACGAAAACCTATTTCTATTCTCCTTATAATACATCACATTTCCAGCTACCTGATTGTTTCCCACATCGATGGACACCAGTTTAGTCATCACTTCTTGTGGTGTCGAAAAATTTCCTGCTGCTATCACAGTTTTTATCCTCTCTGACGCTGAGTTCCAAAATTTATTTTAATCTTATAATTACTTTTTTTTACTTACTTCATAGGTGTTGTAGACAGTATCATGAATAGCTAATGTATCAAATATTGCAGTATTATTACTACTTTTATTTATATGTTTTTTTTTTGGAGGCAACCACTTTGTTAACTCATTTCTACGCTTTGATGACTTGCAAGTACATTTATGATGAATAAAGAGTGTTTATATTTAATTGTTAGAGGTCAATATGTGAAAGGTTCAACGTAGGAAGAAGTACTGCCATGTACATAACAAGGCGTGTTACAATGGCAATAGATGACCTATCACCAGTGTTTATCAGATGGCCAACAGGAAACACATTTCAACAAATATGGGCTGCTTTTGAAGCAATAAGTGCCTTTCCTAAAGTCATAGGAGCTATTGATGGAACCCATATAAATATCCCTGTCCCATCAGCAAATCCACACTCATATGTTAATCGAAAAGGATGTCACTCAGTAATTCTTCAGGTATGAGGTACATAATAATTCACTTGTGTCCTTGTAACATATTGTTTTCATTTTAGGCTGTCTGTGACCACTCTGGTCGCTTCCTCCATTGCTATGCAGGCCAAGATGGCTCTGTTCATGAGTTTTCTTAGTTTAGCACTTACCAAACTAGCACTGTCCCCTCGGAGCCCTTTTTTTAGTGTATCTGCTATTCCTCTCAAGGAATCCTCAGTGGTGATCAAAACCCTGGCTTTCCCAGTCAGTCTTGTTTTTACAAACAACACAGCATTTCTCTCATGCTCTGCTGCGTAAACTTGTAACAAGCTAACTGCATCTAAGAAAGATTGCAGTTTGCTCGTATCACCATTGAACTCATTTGGCAATATCTTACCAGCTAAATTTAAAAAATCACCCATACTTAATGCCATTTTCTCACTTTAATCCTTGCTAAATTCTTGTAATACGTCCTTAACAATCAAATTATTACTTGTAATCAGCTGTGACGGAACTTTATACCGACAATCTAGCACCTGAAATGATCTAACTACCTTTTCTCTGATTTTGTCAAAATATAAAATACATTTATTCCGCTGATCCTCATTCAACTTATGCCAATTCTTATTTATTAAACTTGAAAAACTATTAAATAAACTACTCAAATTATTAATTATATCAATATGACTCTCTAAACTTTTGGAAACTTCCTTTTTTAACACTCGCTTACTATTTTTACGTACATCTTCTGAGATTAAATTCAATCGACTCTCAAATTGATCCCAAGTTACTGCATTCCCATCACTCGAGGAAATAAAAATAAAAATAAAAATAAAAATAAAAATAAAAATAAAAATAAAAATAAAAATAAAAATAAAAATAAAAATAAAAATAAAAATAAAAATAAAAATAAAAATAAAAATAAAAATAAAAATAAAAATAAAAATAAAAATAAAAATAAAAATAAAAATAAAAATAAAAATAAAAATAAAAATAAAAATAAAAATAAAAATAAAAATAAAAATAAAAATAAAAATAAAAATAAAAATAAAAATAAAAATAAAAATAAAAATAAAAATAAAAATAAAAATAAAAATAAAAATAAAAATAAAAATAAAAATAAAAATAAAAATAAAAATAAAAATAAAAATAAAAATAAAAATAAAAATAAAAATAAAAATAAAAATAAAAATAAAAATAAAAATAAAAATAAAAATAAAAATAAAAATAAAAATAAAAATAAAAATAAAAATAAAAATAAAAATAAAAATAAAAATAAAAACATCAAATACCAAATATAGCCACGAAGAAGAATATACCTTTAAAGTTTACAAAAACAATTCTCACCATCTTAAATATTTAGTGTGCTTTGCTGTAGATTTCTTCTTATTTCCCTCTTCATTTGTCTTCTATAGTTCTTGTATATGGACTTCGGATGGTCCACCACAATGATATAAATGAGGGTCTTTACCTCCATTTCTAATTTGATCTCATCCTCTTGAACTATAAAATTGCTGTTGACCACTCCATTCTCCTGGACCGCTTGCTTCGTCGATTTACCACCCATTGTCACAAAATTCCAATTGTTTGCAGGGTCGCCATGTAATATATGCGTCGTCGATGGATACTTGGTTAGATTATAGGTGTGGAAGAGCCTCTGATTAGGTGGTGTTGCAGGTCACATGGAGGATCATTTCAAGAGAATGAAACAACTACTTCTGGCACTGGGATATGTTTGTTTATTTACTTAATACATTAAACTACTTACTAAACTAATGCTATGCATAAGTACCTAGCCGTATAGCATACTTATGCGTAATGGTTACTGATTACTACTAGCTGACTATTCACATATATAGAATAGTCTTTCTTCCCGTATTCTACATCGACTTCTACTATGATAAAAACCAAATGTATATTTATATAACCCAGTCAAGTTCGAGTAAACCAAATAAACATATAATTGTTTAGGGTTGCTTCACGCTTGAACTTGACAATAACCTTTTCAATTTATATTTATATGATAATGAAATGTTCGAACGTTTTGTTGAAATAAGATCAAGGGAATTTAATTCTTATTTTAAATATTTATTATTGTATTGGGCCAAAAGGCATCACAACCTGCACTAAGTGACCAGGAATTCAAGTCACACTTTAGGTATTTTAAAATGCAGGATAGCATCATATTCACATTATAAAGGAATGCATACTTTAAAATATCTTATTGGAATAACCCCATCTGGTTTAATATCATTTGTTAGTGCTAGATTTGGAGGACATGCTACAGATAAGGCTATTTTTAATTATGAGAAATTGATTGATAAATTAGATATACATGATGCAGTTATGGTTGATAAAGGAATTTTAATTGAGAAGGAATGAAATGAAAAGTTGGTAAAGTTAATTATGCCTCCATTTTTAAAAAAACAAAAACAGTTTAGTAAGGTTGATGCCAAAGCCACAGCTGATATTACTCGAGCTCGAGTTCATGTAGAACGAGCAATTCAAAGAATAAAGATCTTAAGAATTCTTAGCGAACAGTTTAACTGGTACTTAATACCATATGCTGACGAAATAATTACAATCATTGCAGCTATTGTTAATTTATCCCCACCTATTCTGGCAGATAGTAAAATAAATTGAGCATTTAGTGTCAGTTTCTTTATGTTCTTCTAAATTACAACAGTTCTACATTAAAAGTCCGATCGACATAAATACTACATATACCAATTAGTTAGAAGAATTTCCTTTTTTGTGTTGAATTCTATTTTTTTTTTTAGAATATAAATTTTCAGTAGTTAAATCACAAAACCAAATTTATAGTTTTCATCTATTTTCACCTATTTGCATAATCACTCATTTACTTAATGTAATAATTTTTGTATATAAATGCAAAATTGTATGTAAGTATGTACATTTCATTTGTTTTACTAGTATTATTATGAATCTGACGTGACTTTTACTTTTTAGTTATTAAATAAAACTGGTTGTTGGGTTTGCTTATTTTTTCTCACTAATTTGTAATATCAATTGTTAGCGGCAACCCCGCTTTCGAGAAAAAAGAGACGTAAAAAAAACTGAACTGACACTGACACTGCTAATATATTTTTGTACAATCAATTTTTGTATGTTCTAAAATCAAGTTTATTTAATAAAGTAGTGGAATAAAATCATCTTGTGTATTCTCGTCGACTAACCGTCATCTACAGAATCAGCAAACAGCTTACAAGAAACAAGAGGTAAAGCAAGTTGGAAATAATTCCGTCAGCAACGTACCCACAAAACATTGGTCCTTCGAACAGGATGATGGTTTATGGTTAAAGGATATACAGGAGAAAGATCGACCTTAGTAAATGAGTGAGTCAGTTCCATTTATTATTAATTTACTTTGATTTGATTGGGCAGCTGGGGATAGAGTTCTCGTCATTTGTGAGTTATCTGAGTGTTTATTATCTTTTAATCAGCACCCGATTAATGATCGACTGTGGTTTCATTTCTTACAAATTCCTTTGAATGCATGTGAGGCTGCCAAATTTAATTAGCACAATTTAATTCGCTGTCCTTTTCAAGTTTCACTAAAAGCGTCTCTATTTTATGGAAATCAGTTTCCAAACCAAATAATATCAATATCAACTTCGAATATTCCTAGAGATATTAATTTTTTGCAGTGCTTTCAGTCGCCCAGTGGCGTAGCGATTAAATAATATATTCTACATTTTGTGTATTCATTTTGATTACCAACGATAATGGCTAATGCATCTAAACAAGATGATCAGACACAAGATTTTCAATTAACGGTTTCTCGTTTAGTTTCTCGCCGTGGCCAATTAAAAGGTCAATTAACACGTTTTAAGAAATTTATTAACGATTTACAAAATGCATCAAAAAAATCAGAAATTTCAACTCGCCTTGAGAAAATTGAGCTCATCTTTGATGAATTTAACAAGGTTCAAATTGAAATTGAACAATACGATGAATCTGAAGAAAACCTTTACGAGCGTTTTATCTTTGAAGACGATTATTATGAGATCGTTGCAAAGGCAAAGGAACTAGCTGGACAATTTATTGATCAATCACCAAATCATTCAAACATGTTACAACAAAGCGTTTCAAATTCAAGCACACAATCTTCTATTTCACAAGCATTCAATGTCAAGTTACCTCCTTTGTCGTTGCCTGCATTCGATGGAAGCTATGACAAATGGTTAACATTCTACGACTCATTTTTTGCTCTTATTCATAATAATCCTAATTTAGGTAACATACAAAGATTTTATTATTTGCAAACCGCTTTAAAAAAGGAAGCTGCAAAAATTATAGAATCACTAGAGGTAACAGATTCCAACTACATTGTAGCTTGGGAACTGTTAAAGGAGAGATTTGAAAATAGAAAATTTATAATTAAAAATCATGCGAAGCAAATCTTTGATTTGCCAATCGTACACAAAGATTCCTTTGAATCCTTGAGATTTTTTGTAGACAATCTACAAAAACATTATCGTGCTCTACGAAATCTAAAGCAACCGGTGGACCAGTGGAGCACAATATTAATACATTTATTGCTGTCTAAACTAGACATAAACTCCAGAAAAGAGTGGGAAATCAAAACTAAAAATGAAGTTTCGCCTACAACAGAAACATTCATTAAATTTTTAACCGATAGATGTCAGCTTCTTGAATCTATTGACAATAAATATATGAGCAAGTCCTCATCAATTTCTCCAAACAATTCACACAAACCCTGTCCAACTAAGGTACAGAATAATATTTCAACAAGGGTTCTAACTTGTATCTTTTGCAAGGGAGATCACATCATTTATTACTGTAATGATTTTCTAAAATTATCAACTTCTAACAGGTTGAACAGAATACGCAAAATCAAAGCTTGCATTAATTGCCTTCGATTGGGGCATACCAGTTCTGATTGCCATGGAAAACCATGCAGAATTTGTAACAACAAACATAAAAGTTTATTGCATTTAGGCAATACCAATCAAAATTTCAACAATTCCAATAAACGGAATACAAATAAAAAAGAAAATGTAGCGCAACTAACACATCGGGTGAAAACACATACGAACGAAAAAACAATAACTCGGACAGCCAGGGTTAAAGTATCGTTTCTTGCGCTCAAAATATAAATAAAACCCTTACTGTCTATGATAACGATTCATTTGTTCTGCTTACAACCGCACTTTTACAAATAATAGACAAAGACGGAAATTCAATTGTCTGTCGGGCACTCCTTGACGGCGGCTCTCAGTCAAATTTTATTAGCTATGAACTCTTTGAACGTTTGAATATTAGGGGTACTGAGGTCGACGTAAAGGTGATAGGCATAAACGGTAACATTAGTTGCATTAAAAATGTTCTTAAAACGCGAATTAAATCTTTGCATTTAAATTATAACGTTGATCTACAATTTTTAGTGTCTGGTCAAATAACGGCTGATACACCTCAAATAGACTTTGATATATCACATTTGGATTTCCCGGAAAACATTAAGTTAGCCGATCCGAAATTTAATGAATCTAGTAAGATTGATTTACTTTTAGGTGCCGGTTTATTTTATCACCTTTTATTACCAGGTCAGATTTCTCTGGGAAAGGGCCGGCCTATTTTACAGAACACAAAACTTGGTTGGGTTGTATCAGGTGCAATGAATTGTCCGAATTAGGTCATATGTACGAAGTCGATAATTATGATTTAAATTCAGAATCGAATTTTTTCTTACCCCACCACGCGGTTCTAAAGGAATCCTCGATTACTACACGTCTCCGTGTTGTCTTTGACGCGTCTAGTAAATCTACATCCGGTTTGAGTTTGAATGACATTTTAAAAATAGGACCTTGCATTCAGGATACATTATTCTTTATAATAATTCGTTTTAGATTGTTCCCAATTGTTATTTCGGCAGACATAGCTAAAATGTATCGATGCGTAAAAATACATGAAGAAGATACAAGATTTCAATTAATTGTTTGGCGCAATAATCCTTCAGATTATTTAAAAATTTACAAGTTACTCACTGTAACGTACGGAATGGGCCCTGCCTCTTTTTTGGCTACTCGTTGTCTAAAACAGTTAGCCATTGACAATGAAACGATTTATCCTGAAGCAACACAATCTATTTTAAAGGATTTTTATATGGACGACTATTTAGTTTCAGTGGAAGACATTAATTCTGCTTGTTTACTAATAAAAAATATAAATAATATTCTAGTTTCGGGAGGTTTTCTCTTACGCCAGTGGTCTTCAAACAATGATGACATTTTAAAATTTATTTCACAATTAAATTCTTCTACGAAGACAGATTATATTATTAAAAATGAACAGGGTTATAACAAAACTTTAGGAACGGTCTGGGATTCTTCAAAAGATATCTTGAAATACATTACGGATCGAGAACCAAGTTCAGAGCAGATTAAGGTGTTCACAAAAAGAAAAATTTTATCTGTTATCAGTCAAATTTTCGATGTTCTGGGCTTGATAGGACCTGTCATTACACGCGCAAAATTATTTATGCAAAATTTATGGACTTTAAAGATAGGTTGGGATGATCCAGTACCCAACAATTTCTTAATCTCTTGGTTACCGTTTTTTGGGAATCTTAAATTGATTGAAAATTTAGAAATTCACAGACATATATTGATAAAAAAATTTATTTCTATAGATATGCATATTTTTACGGACGCTTCTCAGTCTGCCTATGGTGCCGCCATTTATTTTAGATCCATAGATTCTTCAAATCTAGTAAAGGTGAATCTGGTGTGCTCAAAATCTAGAGTCGCTCCTTTGAAGGTAATATCTGTTCCTCGATTAGAGCTTTGCGCTGCGCTGTTGGGTGTAGAGTTATCTCGCACGGTTATAGAGGCAACCGAAAATAAAATAAAAATTGATAAAATATTTTGCTGGAGTGATTCAACCATTGTATTGGCTTGGATCGCGTCGGAGCCTAGCAAACTCAAAACGTTTGTGGCAAATCGCATATCTAAAATACAAACACTTTCTAATACTTATCAATGGCGTTATATACCTTCCGGGTTAAATCCAGCCGACCACATATCTCGTGGTGTTGATCCCGGAGAATTGCAAGGATTAGAATCATGGTTTTTCGGTCCAGAATTTCTTTCAAGCGATGAACAATATTGGCCCAATAATATTGAAAATACATTGAATATCGATTTACCGGAAATAAAACGACCGGTCAATCAAACTCTATTGTCAAAAGAACCTGATAAAACAAATGTAAACAAAATACTCATCCTTTATGAAATTAATTAGTATTGTCGCTTACATTTTACGATTTAAAAATAATTTACAGCACAAATCTGAAAAAAGAGTTTTAGGTAAACTCAAAATTTCTGAACTAGACGAGGCCAAGATAATAATTATTAAATATTTCCAATGCGAACATTTTTCTGTTGAAATTAAGGAATTAATTAGATGTAATCAAGTCTCTAAAAGGAGTAAACTGTTTCGTTTGAGCCCCTTCTTAGACGAGAGAGGTGTAATAAGAGTTGGGGGCCGACTAAAAAATGCGGATTTATCTTACGATAATAGACATCCAATTGTTTTACCTTCAAACTGTCATTTAACTTTGCTTATCATACGATATTTTCATTTTAAACATCTGCATGCTGGACCACAAACCTTATTATCCATTATCAGACAAAATTATTGGCCGGTACATGGTCGAAATACAGTTAGAGGAATTTTGAGGAAATGTGTTGTTTGTTTTCGAGTTTCACCAACTCGAGGAATTCAAAAAATGGGTGATCTACCAGTATCTAGAGTGCAGCCTTCTAGAATATTTTCTGTACTTGGACTGGACTATACAGGTCCGTTCTTAATAAAAAACAGTTTTTTGAGAAATACAAAATCTATAAAGGCCTGGATATGCATTTTTATATGCTTTGCTTCCAAGGCCATTCATATCGAACTAGTGACAGAACTGTCAACTAATAGTTTTTTGAATGCATTTAAAAGATTAATATCTCGCAGAGGTTTTCCTTCAGACGTTTATTCAGACAATGGCACAAATTTTGTCGGTGCTGCAAACCTTATAAATGAAGTGAAAGATGATATTTTTCAAAAATTTTTAATTGATAATCGCATTACTTGGCATTTCATACCCCCCCGTACTCCGCATCATGGTGGATTGTGGGAAAGTGCTGTTCGTCTTACTAAGTATCACCTGAAACGTGTCTTACAAAACACTCTTTTAACTTACGAGGATTTCTGTTCTTTGCTGGTTCAGATTGAATCAATAGTAAACTCTCGTCCTCTGACTCCACTCAGTGAAGATCCAGATGACTTCGAAATTTTAACGCCCGGGCATTTCATAATTGGTGCCCCACTAACATCTTTACCCGAGAATCCATTGGATGTTAAACGTCCTTCATTACGTTGTCGTTATAAGCAATTACGATCACTATTCGAACAATATTGGAAAAGCTGGTCTCGCAGCTACTTGCATACGTTACAAGAACGTCCAAAATGGCAAATTTCAAACGACAGCTACAAGATTGGTCAATGTGTTTTGGTGCACGATGACGCTGCTCCTTTAACCTGGAAGATTGGAAGAATAATTGATGTGCATCCTGGTACGGATGGACATATTCGAGTGGTGACTGTTAAAGTGAGAAAGGCAACCTTTAAACTTTCTATCACTAAAATAAGTGTTCTGCCAATCTATGACAAAGAATAAGACTTAAGAGTGTAATATGCGCAATTATGTTATGCTTCACTGAAAGGAGCTAAGTTCCTTTATTTGTATTTGTACTTGTTTCATTTTCTTTAACTTATTAGTTTAATTTTTCAATAACACTAAGCTATGTTTTATCTCGCAACATTTGATTGTTCAATACTCTTGTATGTTCATTCCATTTTTTTTTTCTTTGAAACTAGGAGATTTCAAGGGAGGCCGCTATGTTGGGTTTGCTTATTTTTTCTCACTAATTTGTAATATCAATTGTTAGCGGCAACCCCGCTTTCGAGAAAAAAGAGACGTAAAAAAAACTGAACTGACACTGACACTGCTAATATATTTTTGTACAATCAATTTTTGTATGTTCTAAAATCAAGTTTATTTAATAAAGTAGTGGAATAAAATCATCTTGTGTATTCTCGTCGACTAACCGTCATCTACAGAATCAGCAAACAGCTTACAAGAAACAAGAGGTAAAGCAAGTTGGAAATAATTCCGTCAGCAACGTACCCACAAAACACTGGTAGTATCAAATTAATGAAAAAAAATTATTTTATTTTTCATTTATTTAAACAATATACATGCAGCATATGTTGAAAATAATTGTTGGTGATTTTTTTTATTATTTCTGCTGCAAAATCCTTATTAAATTCTACAATAATTTCCAAATATGATTTTGAATAGCTAGAATATAAAATCGATCTTGTGGAATTTAAACCTAGAAGAGCCATTCCCAATTGAACTTGTCCATAGTAACTATGCCTCCCTTTTAGTGTAGCTCCGGAACTGGTTTTCTCAATATATTCACAAGATTCCAAGAAGGCTTCAGGAAGGTTATCTTTTCCTAAAATACTCACACATTTACCAATAAATGGGCACTTGATTTCAAGTAACTCTGAGGGAACACCGTTTTCAAATATGACTCCATCTGGGGAAAATCCTAGCCATGGAAATGTTTTTGACACCACTATAGGTGTTACTACATTGCAGTGATGTGTTTCCTTAAATAATTCTAGAGCTTCTTTCTCATATTTCTTACCGTGTTGCGTGAATTTATTCGATAACGACTTTGAAAAAAAAAATGTTTGGCTTTGTTTTCCCACTCTTCTATTTTGGTAAATGTATAAATTGAGTAACATGTTGATCCTAAAAGATAACACTTTAATAAAGAAACAATTTTTTTTATTATGTTAGGGTACCTGTTATTCTAAGCTGTCTTTCTCTTGCCCACATACTGGAACCTCTTGTTCGTATGCCGTTGCAATATGAAGTGGGTCGCTTGTTGACAATTAATTTAAAATATCTTGACAAAAGGATCTCAGGCTGTATGTACTAACTGAGATTTGGGTTCTGAGCTCAGTTAAAAATGCCGAATGAAGTGAGTGGTCAAGTAAACCTAGCACTCGTATGCGTAAGTTGCTAAAATAAAAAATATAGTACTTATCTAAATTAAGCAATAAAATTTTTAGGAAAGTAATACATACTTGTCTTTTTCAGTAGCCAAACTTATACTAGGCCTTAACGATCTACAAACAAACTTAGTGAGAGCAGCCTCGGCTACACCTAAAATGTACCAAAATTTAGTCATAAAATCTAAAGCAACTGGGTAAAAATTATTTGACTAATTAGGTGAATGATTAAAGTAAAATATTAAACTAGATTAATGACCGAGGCTACGACAGAACTGATAGATTTTTGAGTATGATGAAAGTTAGAGAAATACTTTTTTTATTAGATACCTGTTTTAAGAAAAGCAAAGTTGTCTGCATTTAGCTCCAGCGAAGTATCAAATACACTTTTTTCCCCTTTTAACTTTGGGTGGCAGAATCTTTTAAAAGGTTGGGCTTCATAAGTTTCCTCCACACCTTTTTTCTCTTTTCCCCACTTTTGGGCCAAATCTGTGCAGCTAATTCTCAACTCTAAAAAAAATACGAATAGTATTAAAAGGCTATTTGCCATTACGTAAAATTGTACCGACCTGTTAATGCAAATTAAAGTTGCAATAATATGTTTGCAGAAGCTGGACATTCCAGCCTTACATGAACAAATGAGAGGGAATCATCTGTCCCACATAAAAGTACGGTTGGGACGTATATGTCCCATAACCAATTATTATCTGAAAGACTTGTTTTGATCTTTGGTAACCGAGTAACAATGATATAAATATTATGAAGATACAAAAAGAAATCCTTACCTGTCCCATCTGTCCATTATATACCATAAAAATAATGAAAATAACGTACGAAATAGACCACTACCAAAACGTGACTATATAAACAGCTGCCTGCTGAAATTATGTGGTTATGTGTGAAACTGGTTGCATAAAAATTCTATTCACACATACACATACGAGTGGGACCACTTATTACAAGTTTATAACGATATTAGGTGCCACCAGGATTTTTTCACTTTTTGATGGGACACGTATGTCCCATTAGGCACGAACAAACTTATCTCAAGGAAAACCGTAACTCATTACTATATTACTATTACTATTATAGCGTAAACAGAAACAACAGCTGCTCTAAGACTGCGCCTTACACTATCTGTTTTTCTACCGCCTTTGGCCAATTATAATTCCCGAACGATAATATTAAAATTGTTACCAAAAGTATCATTCACGGAGAAATTCTTTAATATGAATACGTAAGCACGAAAATACTTGAACAATAAGCGGTTTTTTCTCTGGGAAGATGACTCACGCCATTTCATATATATGTCTAGCCCGTAAATATTTACGAATTTGTAAGGAATCTGTAAGTAACAGGTAAGGTTAGAATCGCATTTCCTGTAACTCTTACAGATTTCGGCTTATAGATCTTACAGATGTTCTCAGAATTCCACCACTATAGTAAGTGAAACGTAAACATTTTATGAGTTATTAATAATTGATAAAATAAAATGGAAAATAAACGAAGCATTCGTTTCATTCCTTTTATCGAAGAGCATCCCGACTTAAAGAGTGGGAAGTTTAATAAGGATTTCACATTTAAAAAAGCTCAGTATTTGTGGGAACAATTAAATGCACTAAATTCAATGCCAGGTGCAAGAAAAAACTGGAAGCAATGGAGAAAGGTAATGTAATTTAATAATTGATTTAAACATAATTAATTTACAAGATTTGGGCCATTGGCATAGCTACCATATAGCAAAGCTTATGGGTCCATAGTCAAATAGGTAGGGACCTTTAAAGTCAAACATCAAGCCGAAAAATTATATTTTTAATAAGAAAACAAAATTCATAAAGATAGAGTACATTTCTCATCCCACCATATGAGTATGAAATATTGTCGGCTATTGGGACCAAAATAAAACCAAGTTGATTTTAGACCTAATAGCTAACTACATTTCAAAATTCATAAAATTGTGAGGAGTCCCAAGCTTATTTTGTGTATGGGCCCAAAATTTGTAGCTACTTTTAGGGATAAACAATGGCTCAGATGCACTCAAAATCTCATGGTTCTTTTAACTTGCATTTTAAAAAAGAGATTTCATCTAGAACTCTCTTATCAAGTGATTATTTTTATAATTTAAGACATGGTAAGACCTAAGATCCCACACTAAAAGAAAATCTGCAATGATAAATCAAAACAGGAATTTTACTGGTGGAGGTCCATCTTTGGATGTTGTTCTAGATGTAAATGAAGAACGAATACTGAATCTAATTGGAACTGGTAGAACCAATTGGTAGAACCAATCAGTTTTAAAATTGAATCAAATAATGATGTAGAAGTGGAAGACAATATTGAAAATTTCAATTTTGTACCTCAATCAGGTTCTCCTGAGGGAATTGAATTGGAGCACGCATATGTGCAAACACGACCATCACCTACTACAGCTACTACTGTTAACGAATGGAAACCTGTAAGGACAAGAAGATTAGAGAATACTATTGTTGCTACACAAAAATTGAGCACTCAAATGGAGAAAAAAATGTCTATGAAACAATTGTATTATGAAACAAAATCGAACTATTTAAAAAAAACAGATTATTTGGAAAAAGCATTAGAAACCAAACAACAAAAATTACAATATGAAGCATCAATTGCTAATAGTTTGAAAATTCTTTCAGATAAATTTAGCAATATTATTATGTGATACATAAAAAATATAAAGTTTTCTTCTAAAACTTCACTTTTTGTTTTTTATTATAAGAGGATTTTTTGTTTTGATATTAGTGTTTATTTTTTAGATATTAAAAATTGTGATTTTGAAGTACAACTTTGAATTGTACCTATGTAAATACATGTTATATTTTTTGTAATGTATACTTGGTTTCTACGAATATATTTTTTATTAGTTTTTTATAGATTTTTTGATGAAATAAAATGTTTTCAATAAAAATAATTTATTTAAATTCTGTCCTATATAACATTAGAAACATCATTATTTTACAGGTATTTCAATCATTTACAAACATTTATTAAGTAACATTATTAAAAACAATTCAAGCAAAATAATTGGTAACAATTGTTTGCCTCCTTTGCCTGGCTCTTACTCAATCATTTTGCACGTTGTTTTGGATGTTAATGTCAGGTTCTAAATCTTCATACATACCAAAATCAACATCATCAAGATTTTCCTCATCATTTAATGGTACAAGAGGAACATTATTGTCCAAACATAAATTATGTAACATTATGCACGAATTTATAATTTTTGATGCCTTTTCTGGAGCATAATGTAGTACTCGATGTTTTAAAACACATCTAAATCTCATCTTTAATACACCATTACACCTCTCAATAATTGAACGTACTCTTCTTTGTGCGATATTGTAATTGTCTTCGGGAGAGTTTGGTGCAGCCTGATTAATAGGGGTCATAATCCACGGTCTGAGTGGATATCCAGAGTCACCTATGAATTATATGTTAAGGTAATTATTTGAAATAAGACTAGTTTTCACAGCTTACCTAGCATATAGAATAAATTTGTATGAAGGTTTTCCAACCATGTAGAAATGTTAGAATTACTAAATATAAATGCATCATGGGTGCTCCCTGGATAATGTGCAGATACATTCGAAACTTTTAAGTTTACATCACAGATCTAAAATAAATTATACATTATAGAAAATACTTTGGATTGGTTATTAAACTCAGCTCACTTAAGTATATACATATTACCTTCGAAAAGTTTGTTTTATAATTACTATTTTACTTAAACTTACTAATTGTACATTAATTGAATGATAACCCATATAAATGTTCTGGAAAAAGGGCATGATTTGCATTAGGGGGCACAATAGCTTCATGAGTGCAATCGACACATCCTACTACCCCAGGAAACCCATAATCATTATACAATCTGAAAAGAATAATTTATTCAAATATCACATATTCCTAAATAAATTTTCTTACTCAGTTCGTAATCTTGTTAGCTCGTTGATGTTATTTGGAAATTTAACAATTTGATTAAAAATATCAGGCCTGTTCATTGCACCTGTTACTTCTGAAATGGCGTTACTCACAGAAGCTTGGCTTATGGAGGAATAAATGCTATTGCCTATGTCCATTTGGTAACTTCCACTTGCCATAAATCTTAATGTGGTTAATACCTATAAATTTAGAATAGATACATTTCAGTTTAAAAACTATAGGTAACCTACTTTGTTTCTTATGCTCAAAGCAGAACGTCGTGTTTGCTCTTCCATGTACGGGGAAACTAAATCAATTACGTGTTCAGCTGTTGCCTTGTCCAATCTATATATTTTTATGAATTTTCTTTCTGAAAGTCTATCAAACGGATCTATATTTTGATTGTAAGCACGACCTACATGTTCCTCAAGAATTTCAGCTTCCTTTAAAGCTTCGATCCCAGTCAAATTAACAATTTCGTCCATTTTTTAAGCAATAGTAAATTTAGAATCAAAGAATTTATTAAAAATAATTTTTTTTATTTACTTTCACCTAAAATAATCTTTATTTGAAACTTGTAAGTTAATATAACCTCAACGTAAACAAATGATAGATGTCAATTCAAACCAAAATAGAAGCTTTGCGCACCCTCACAATACAAGTTCGTGCACGGTTATCAAGTTCGAGTAGTCCCTACCCACTCGATTATCTTCGAAGGAAAAAGTCCGCACACGAACCGTCTTCGATTGCTCGAAAATACGTTTTATGCAATTTCGTTCGAAGTCATGTCAAAAGTTCGCACACGAACAATTTCGAATGACTCGATAATAAGCCCCCTATCTTTATTAGAGAGTTATTGGAAACACGAATTCACTGCCTTGCAGTAATTGTGATGACCTTAAATAAATAGTGCTCGTCCTTAAAACATACTTAAAATTTGGAGTTATTGAAACTCTATAATGACATTATATTATAAGGTACAGGTACATAGTTTTTAAAAATGTAACCTTACTTTTTTTAAGTACCTACGTTTTTATCTTCATCGGAAATATTTATTATTATTTTATATTATTTATTCATTGTATTAATTTTTATTATTACTTTTCGGTTCACATTTTTTTTTTTTTAGGATTGAAACTAATTAAAACATGGATGATATTCTACAAGTACCTATTTATCGGCTTGTTCGTGGTTTCAGCTGGATCAAACATCCAATCTTCGAAGATTTCCGAATTGAGAGGTTATATGCCCGTCTTTCTAAATCCATTCACAGCTGTTTGGATACTAGCAGCTTTCATATATACGTTTCCGAAAAGCTTACCTATCTAGGATATTGTAACTGGTCGCCCTGGATGCTGCTGCATCCATTTTTAAACCTCTGACGTATAATATGTGCTAAGCGGCGACATAAAACTGACGTCGAGCGGTTGCAAGCGATGCGTCGTATGCGGTGGAAAGCAGAGTATTACAACACCGTTACGTCTAGCTTTCTCTATAACCTCTAAGTTTTTTGTATGTGTGGTATGTCCGTCCAAAAGTAAGAGGACAGGGTTTTCTTTGGAGGGTTTGGAAAACTCGATAAATTGATTAAACCAATTCGAAAAAATTTCTTTTTGCATCCATCCTGATGAATGATAAAAAGCTTTACTTTCAGGAGGAGCATCATCTAGCAGCTCCGGCTTTGCTCTGAATCTGGGAAAAATGAAAGTGGGCGGCATAAACACGTCAGTAGCGCTCATGCAAATTTCCACAGTGACAATAATGCCTCGTTCTGCTGAGGATATACACCCAATTTGCCTTTTCCCACGCAGTGATAAACATTTAGATTTCTTCTTTGGTACTGTCATTATACCCGTCTCATCGACGTTGTAAATCCGTTCGGGTGGAATTTTATATTTTTCAAGCACGTCGGAGAGTGATGAGAAAAATTTTTGTACAGCAGGTCTATTAAAACCCAAGGCTCTAGCAAGTGATGTTGGCTCAGGGGTGCGAAGTTTAACGTTTGGATGTCTCCTTAGAAAACTGTATAACCAAGCTTTACCTGCCATTTTTTTGTCCCTGTTAAATTGATTAGCTAAGCCATTGCGTTGAGCTAACTGAAAAGCCAAACTGCGAAAGTCATTCAAAGTAAAACCAAATAATCGCGATTCCATAGACAAAATGTGTTGAACCAACTTTTCTTCTTGCTCAGCAGAGAAAACCGGTCTGTGACGCCCTAAACCCTTTTTTGCTGCATCTATTCGTTCGAGAGACCCATTTTTTATCTTTTTTACCCGGGCTTCAATAGTTCAATAGTCCGAGGTACACCAAATTGTTTCGAAGCCTTAAGGTAACCCATTCTTCCTTCGAGAACCTCTTCCACCGCCTGGCGCATACTTTCCTCATTCCAAGACTGCCGATCGGTTGTTCTTTTATACTTTCCCATCTTGTAGATAACAGGCCTGTGAAAAAATAAAATTTAAAATCCTCTATCAAGTCTATAACGTTTTTGGTTGGACAAAACGGGATAGTATCCAGTTTTACCCGACCGCTTGGTCTCCCATTTTGCCCGACTGCACGTTTCAAAATGTTTTGTTAAAATGTTTATGAAGAAAACTAGTTATCATATTCACAAATTCAACAAAATATAGGTAAATATTTACAGAATCTTGAAAAAACTTACTGATATTTATTTTGCTTGTTTAAACTAAAAAAATCTTAATTAATCCTAATTAACTGCTGATAAAACTAAATAGCATAACCACACTTTTTTAAACTGCTACCTGCCACTCACCACAGAACACGAATTAAGCGGAATAATCGCCTACTATATTTAGACAAACGATACTTTTACCGAATTACACCCCTGGTTGCCAGATGGAGTTGCTTGTTTTTAAATATTGGCTGGTATTCCGTTTTATCCGACTATCCTGTTTTGTCCAACTAACCTCTAGCTATTTTGGCAGAAACCAACGATGTGGCAATAGAGTACATAATACTCGAAAATCTCCTAATTAATAGGGATAATCAATATCAGCCTGGAAATTTTGATTAAGATAATATGACGGATGAAGGAATTAAATTAAATTTTCGCTTTGAAAGAGCAGTCCTTCCTAGGCTTCTAGATGCCTTAAGGATTCCGGAAGAAATTGTTACCGGAACAGGCAACAGAGTCGACGGTAATTATATTTTCTATAAAAATGATAAATATCCTTCGAATTCTCAAAGTAAAATATTGTGGGACTGAAAGCACTTTGCATTTTATTGAGAAGGCTGGCCTATCCAGTACGACTAAGTGATTTCAGCCAATATTTTGGATTATCGCCACAATCAGTATCACAGATAATTAAAATAATCATTGATTTAATAATTCAGGAACGAGGAGAGTTTTTGAATGACCTGAATGCTTTGCAGTGGCTCAGCAGAGACAGAATGGAACTCTAGGCACAAGTAAGGATGATATGTTACTTATATATTTACCATATCAAAAATTATCACCTCAGGGTAATAAGTATCTAAAATGATTTTAAGGCAATTCACACAGCAGGTGGAGCTGTTAATAATTGTTGGGGGCTGCTGGATGGAACAGCTCCTATATGCCGATCTTCAATTCTGCAGGAAGAATATTATTCTGGTCATAAAAGACATCACTGTCTTAAATTTCAATCAGATGGCATAATCGCAAGCCTAAAGGGTGCCTATATTGGAAGGAGGCATGATGCAGCGATTTTTAGGTATACTTTTGTACAAAATAGTCATGTTTAATATTCCTTTTATTTATTTCTATAGGGAATCATTACTTTATGATGAATTGCAGCAAAAGGCAGTTTTTGGACCAAATGAAAATATGTGCTTTATGGCGATTCAGCATATCCTCTAATGGAACTACTTATAACCCCTTTTCCTGGAAAACCATTTAATTCCCCACCAGCACCAGCACCAGTTCAATCAGTCAATGAAGACTATAAGAATAGCAGTTGACTGGGGATTTCAAAAAGTTTTATCAAATTTTGCATTTGTGGATTATAAGAAAAATCAAAAAATGTTGTTACAAGATGTGGAATCTATTAACAAAGTAGCAGTTCTTTTAACAAACTGTCACACTTGCTTGTATGGCAGTCAGGCAGCTCTTTACTTTAATGTTGTCCCACCTACACTTGAGCAATATTTTGAATAGAAACTGCAAAAGTGTCCTTAAATTAGTAATATTTATTATATACATACTAGTTAAATGTATTTTGTTTGTATATTTATTTATTATTTAGAAACTACATGGTGTTTTTTTATTATTATTACCTATTGAAAAATGCATTGAAAGTTGAATAAGTCTTTTATTCTCAATAGATCTTACATAAATCACAATTTGTTTCCACAAAAAATTTTGGAAGTACTTCAAAATAATCCTAATTAAACAAATACTTAACATTATTACTCATAAACAACAAAAATTAAAATTCTCAAACATAAAATTAAGGAACTGATTTTGTTTGATATTTAACGCAAAGGTTTCAGATAAGCCATAGTTCAAAAACACACTTAGGATATCACTTGACTAGAACTGCATGAGTGCTTTAGATAAGGTAACAAAAGCAAAAAATATGAATCCTCCTTGTGCAAAAGTAAATCAATGATCTGTTGTCGTGAATCCATCAATTTAAGATTAATTATTTTTTCAAATAATTCTATTTCGGCTCTTTCTTTTTCTAATTCTATTCTTTGTAATCTTTCTCGACTTCCAAATTCCAATCGTTTTTCTTCAATTTCAATTTTTTTTTCCTGAAGTATTAATCTTCGTTCTTCAATACAAAGTTTTCTGTCTTCTAGTTCGAGTTCCTTTCTTCTTATTTCATTTTCTCTCTGGCTTTTATCATTCAAATAAGTCAAAGCATTATTTCTTATTGGTTCTCTTTTATTTAGTCTCCTTCGAGAGGGTCCTTAAAAAAAGATGATACAAAAAATTAATACAGTTACCTACCTACAACAATCTTTTATTGAGAAACATGCAAAGTTTGTTAGGTAAGTATCAATTTATAAAAATATTTTAAATTATCTCATAAATCTCAAAAGTGTATTAATGCAAAATAATTTTCGGGAACTGAAACTTGTACAAAATATACACATCTATAAGTACCCCCTGGTACTCAAAAATATGTGTGTATCAAAAACTTTTTTTAAGAATTTCTAATCTATATAAACTAACCTAAAACGTGGTTCCCTTTTTTTGGAGTGTTCCGAATTTTCTCTATATTTTCCTGGGGCTTATCGAGCATTGGAATACCAGCAGTTGATGCTTGTGCCTGAAGGAAGATTGTCTGATCACCAACATCAGTATTTGGTTACTTCTTTCATGATATCAACTGCTTCATTTTCAAATTGCACTGAAATGTATATGGAAATCTAATGAAAAACCAAGCAGGGTTGGGCCAATTTAAAACAAACTTTTTAGAACATGTTTTAAAACACTGGAAAAAACAATAATGTTTTAAAACATAGTTTTTTTCACATTATTTTATTTAAATAAGGAATACTCGTTTAAGACATTTTATCTTTGTTAATTTATTAATTTTAAAATTGCAAACAAAGATTATAGATAAAGTAGGTGAAAGAAAGAACAAACCGAAATAAAACCAAAGACAAGATAAAAGTAACTAATTAAAAACGTTATTTTTGTTCAAATAATAAATAAAAGCAATTCTGGATGCTCGATGTGATTAAATGGAGTGTTTGTAGCAAAAAAATATCTAGCTATTTGAAGGTGTAGTTTTTTCGCTTCATCCATAGTGGTCCTTACCAAAAAGTTAGAGAGATCCTTTTTTATTGTAGCACTTTTTTCAGAAGAGTTTGATTTAAATTTCTTCAGTGGTGCTACTGCTGAGGTTGACGGCTCTTCCATTCTCTTCAGTGCCGTATGTTTTAGTGATGAACGTGAATCTTTAAAAAAAATAGGATGTACATACTCATATAGCTTAACAGGACCACAGCTAATTCAAAAAGGTGGTAAAGGTAAATTAACAACACAGAAAAACATCTTTCTCTTCCGCCAATGACTTTGTTAGACTATTATTAAAACCACATGAAAATTATACAGAATATAAAGAAAATAGGTATCATCCTAAACTTACCTTTGTCTGAATCAGAATCAGAAATTTCACTAGTTTCGGCCTCCTCTGGCTCCTCAAAATTACCGTCTGACTCCGATGAAACACATTTTTCATGATGCTTTTTCATTCTGGCTACTAATATACACAATTGTTTCTTACATTTTTTACACTCCGCTTTTGATACTGTATTTTTATTTTGTTTCCCGTCCTCCTCAGAACTAATATTCACTGCTTTCATTGAATTAAAATGTATCCAAATTGGGTCTCTGCGTCTTCCTTGACCCGACATGCTTGATATAAAATGATAAAATAAAGGAGAGAAAATATACACATAATATAAACAACCACGTCACTGAACACTGTTTACACTACCACTACACCAACACTAACACTTTACACTATCTTACGCGCATTCCGATAACCAAGTTAGGTAGGTAGGAAGGTAAGTTTACCTTCAGTCTCTGAAGAAGATAACTTGGTTATCGAAACGCGCATAATATAGTGTAAAGTGTTAGTGTTGGTGTAGTGGTAGTGTAAACAGTGTTCAGTGTCAAGTATCGCCAACGGTTCCAGAATTCCCAACTTAGTAAACAACCACGGTTCACGCCGCTCACGGCTCACGACCCAACAACGTGATAGATGCAGGTGCTAGTAGTGAATCATCACAAAAGTGAATAGCTGGCGAATTCGGAGATTACTGAAGTAGGTAGTTGTTTTTTTCTTGTTTTGAAACATGTTTCATTTAGATATGAAAAAAAACTGTTTTAAAACAAAAAACGTTGTTTTAAAACAAAAAAACATGTTTTTTGTTTTTTTTTCAAAAAAAAACAATTTTTGCCCAACCCTGAAACCAAGGCTTATTTTTAAAATTTTTTGCCTTAATTAAAAAAATCTTTTTGCTTAGGGTAAACATAGTTGCCCTCCTAATGCTTAACATAAGAATGATCTTACTGCACTTTAGAAACTTGAATACTACCAAGGGTATTATTCTCAGTTTCTCTCTGTGCATTGTCTTCAATATCCTCATCACTATTTGAAAAAAAGTTACTGAGTATTGGTTTCGTGCTTTTTTCCGAGCTCTGAGATTTGCTGCTCCTTTGAAACTGTACGTTTTCTTTTTGCAGATAGCGTAAAATCACTTTCTGAACACAATGTACTAATTTCTTGTAACGATACATCTTTTTCTGATAAGATTTCCTCAACTCCAGATCTACAAGAAAGTAAAATTATATTTAACTTCAGCTAGGTAACATATTTGATTTCGCTAGCTAAATCATTTTAAAGCTTACCTTTTTTTGTCCACCTGTTCTTTTTTAACCCACACATCTAGAAGCAAATGTAAATGATGTTTCAAAGTTCTAACAGAAAACTTTTTTTAAAACTGTGAGTTCAAGATTCTTCTGAATAATTTCCGATCCATTTTCATTTTGCATGGGAATATAAGCTAGCAATTCTTTTAAAAATGAAATGTCATCGTTGTAAGTAAATCTTAATCTTCTAAATTTTTCAATACGAGTTTCTAAACTGGAAAGGTTCATCTTTTTTTTTATTTGGCGAAGGGAAAACGGATAAATTAAAACTGTCATTGAAAGTCGAAAAAAGTTAGGTTGTGTCACAGATCACCTACAAATTGTGACATGTAAATAATGACACATCAAATAAGGTCGGGATAGTGCAGTGCATTAAGCGTGCACAAACAGTGGTGCTAGTGAAGGGATTCTGTAATTTTCGCTGAAATCACGATAGCAAGCGGTAGCGAAGCTTTACGAAACGATAGCGATTGTAGAAACTATTCTATAACAAGGTCCCTGAAGTACATAGGTTGTCTATAAACTATCGAAGGTCATCCGACGTCGCCATATTGCGCTTCATCGTGCCTGCCGTATATCGATGGTTTAAAGCACAAATATTGCATGTCTACTTTTTGTCAATTTCGAGGTAAAGGTATAGTTTGAAACCAACAAGAAATATCTAGAGTCTGTGCAAATATTGTATGTCCCGAATAACGAGAAATGAGGGTTATCATAATTTCATAAATATTGTAAATCCACAGGTTGATAGGGTCAGCCTATGCACACTTATAGTATTTCAGAATTACATCGCAGTTTAAACGTGTTCAAAGCCCAACTATAGTAAGTCCGGACATACAATATTTATAATCTCGTAGAACAATCAACATAAGCTCAAATATTGTATGTCCGGACATAACACAAATGTGCCCTATACTATGGTTTACTCATATTCAGCAGGTTGGGACTTGTATGGACTTGCAATAGTTACATGCTGTAGAAGGGAAGCTTTTCTTCAGTTTTATGTTAGATGCAGACGAAGTGACATCGTATTCTACATATTTTATATATTTTTTCCCAGCTATTGGTGACTTAATAGTGTAAATATCAAGTCTATAGTGAGTTTAAGTGTACGTAATAATGTTCAAACGTGAAAAAATGATGGTTGACCTGGCAAAAATGCATAAAGAAAGTGAAAGTGCAGCATCTGTAGAAACTGCAACACCTGTAGAAATTGCAACAGGTAAGAATTCTCAAATTAATAATAATACCCAATAATTTTTGCCCATAATATTATTCAAAATATATTTATTTCCATGTTAAATATTGTATAGGACGTTCCATTTTTAAACCTCTTAAGGAATATTGATTTACTCAATATTCACTTAAATTTATGTAGCCGCACTTGAACTTATTCATTTTCCGAGTTTATTTTCAGACTTATCAAATGTATCATAGCAAAGCTGCAAGAAGTCGAACGATTTTAGCAGTTCATTGAAACCCTCAAATGCCGATCAAGCGGATTATTTAATTATTCCTTTTGGTATGTTTTCAACAATAATAATTCATTATTTTATGGCTACTAATTATTCGCATTTCTTACAGATTTAATTGAAGATTCAATTTAGACAAATCCTCCCTGTGCTATTTCTGTTGTTCATTCTGAAAAAATTGAAAAGTATTATCAGGAGCCTGATATTCAAGAGACATTTATGTTTGAAGCAATACCATCTCTTTCTGGAAAAAAGGTAGTTGTTGAAAATACCGAATATTCTGTCATAATCGAAAGCGATTTAATACAAAATGCTTCTGAGAAGAAGAGAAATGAATCCTTACGCATTGATGAAAATGCCGATAAAAGCTCATCCACTTCAGATTATGTTCCAGATGACGAAGAAAGCCGCTCAACAATAAGTGATGATGACATAGATGAACGTATTGAATCGAATGCTTTAGATAATATTATACCTCCTCTAGCATCAAGAATATCAACATCCAATGAAGTTTTGGTACCTGAAGTTCCAAAAAGAGCGCGGAAAAGACTAGCAGATCCCAATACATGGAAAAGGAATGATCGAAAAATTAAAAGAGCTTCTGGTAAGAGTTATCAAACCAGAAAAAATACAGTTATGCCAGAAAAAAACACAATATATCGATTGCTCAAAGTGCAGATTCAAATGCTCTGATAAAATATCATTAGAGAGACAGCAACTTTTGCATCAAGAATATTGGGGACTTGCTGATAGTGATCGTCAAAAAGCACTTTTATGTTCATTGGTTACAGAAACTAACGTTCACCGTCACAGAAAACGAAACCCTGCAAGCCAAATCACAAAGACTAAATCACGCGTATATTCCCTACGGCAACAAAGTGATGAAGGTACGAATGTACGAGTGTGCCTAAAATGTATGTGTGCAACGTTTAGCATAAGTTTTCAAGTCATTGACCTAGCTTTGAAAAATCGTAGTGTTTATGGATCTTATATAGGTACCGATGGACGGAAAGGAAAAACTCCTGTAAACATTACTCCCACCGAATCCCAAAATCATGTCAAAAAACACATAGACAGCTTTCCACGTATGGAGGCCCACTACAGTCGGCATGAAACAAAGAAATTATACTTAGCTGCTGATTTGAATATCTCTGTTATGTATCGTTCCTATGTTGATACGTATAGTACTGAGGAGGAAATATCGCCGGTTTCCATTGCTATTTACAGAAAAAAATTAATAGTTATGATCCACAACTCTCGTTCCATGTACCTAAAAAGAATCAATGTTCCTCATGCAATCTATATTATAGCTCAACAGACAAAACTGATTTGGAAGAAGGCTGGCAACTGCAGAAAAAAAGGGAAAAAGAAGCATTAGAAATGAAAGATGCCGATAAGACAAAAGCATCAGAAGACCCATCCTATCGAGCTATTTCTTTCGATCTAGAAGCTATTTTATCTGTCCCATTTTCCGCTGATTGTCAAATTTACTACAAGCGTAAACTTTCTGTTTTTAATTTTACTATATTCGATTCTTTTGATCACAGTGGCCACTGTTTCCTTTGGGATGAGACTAATGGATCCAAAGGAGCTTCAGAAATTGGCACATGCCTTTTAAATTATTTGCAAAAACTACCCCATACTTTTTCTCATGTGTCTAGCTTTTCAGATACTTGCGGTGGGCAGAACCGCAATCAATTTGTATCTGCTGCGATGTTGTACGCTGTCAATAACATTGATCACTTACAGATTGTTGATCTTAAGTTTATGGAATCTGGTCATTGTTATCTCGAAGCCGATTCAATTCACACCACTATTGAACGAGCACGCAAACACCGAAAAAAATTTACAACTGAAGAATGGGGGTTGTTAATTGAAATGGCAAGAAAAAAACCTTGTCCCTATCAGGTCCATAAACTTTTCTTTTCAGATTTCTATGACTTACAGGCACTGGCGTCGATTGTTATGCAAAATACTAAAGTGAATACCTTGAGGCAACAAGTTAAATGGCTTCACATTAAATGGATAAGATTTGATAAATCTAAACCATTTATCATTCAATATAAATATTCATTGTCTGATAATGAATTCTTAGAGCTCAATGTTTCACAAACAAAAAAAAACGAAGAAAACGGCAGTGTTAGAAACCCTGTCACAAAAATATAGTAAGAGATTACCCCTTTCAGATGCAAAAAAAAACGATTTGCTTTCTTTGCTTCGTAAGCAAATTATTCCCTCTGTCTACAAAAGCTATTTCGAAACTCTACCAAGTTCGAGAAAGCAAAGGATCTTGTTCCATACACTCCACTTGATGACAATGAAGAGGAGGTTGAAGTGACAGAATAATAATTTCGATCCCACTCTTCACTTAATGTTGAATGTTTTTTGTGTTTCATAAAAACTCCAAAAGTTTATAAATTTTTTAACAATTCCTTATGTAGTGTGTCCTCTGCAGAAAATTCATAATATTGTATGTCCTACAACGTTACAATTTATAACGATTTTTATAAAGAATTATAATGATAATCGACGGACTGCATTATATTTGGGTTACAAATATACTGGCATATTAAAAAAATGTCAATTATTCCGTGAAAGTATAATGAACTCCGCTTGATTGCAAACGAAAATCTATATTTCGCATTTCCGGAAAATGATTAGATTTGGACATACAACATCTGCGCTTTAAACCATCGATATATCAGATATATCATTGTTCAGTGTTGTTTTCGTTTTGTTTTTGGTGCTTATTGTAGTTTTTCATCGAATTTTCGTGTAATTTTATTTATAAAAGAAAGACAATTAATATTGTGTAAGTAAATATAAAATGGGGTAGCTTTGAAGCAAGTACTGACCTACTTCCGCAATCTATAATGGGGATTCACGGAAGGTAAGTAACTGACCTACTTTCGCAATCTATGTAATGGGGAACCAAAGAAGTAAGGTACGAATGACCGCAACTGACCTCTCTAATATGCAGTGACGGAAAATAAAAATTATACAGGGTAATGACATAGGAGTGGGATATATACAGAGGGTTGCGAAAGTATGTATGTGCTCATTGGAAACATTAGTATACGAATGGTACGTTAAAATTCAATATGCTCCGACATATAATAAGAGTGGGGTATATACAGGGTGCACCGAAAGTAACTACATTTAATATGAGGGGGTATACAGAGCAGTAGTCAATTACACTATATGTAGTGAAGAGTAGTGAGTGAATTATTATTAATTTGAGTAGAAATGGAAGCTAGTAGGTGTGTTACACCAGAGCTTATTTTTAATTCAGACTGTTTATACTACAGTGCTCCAAGATTAGCAAGTATTGCTGCAAATGCTGTATATCAAAGATGTAAATAATAAGAACATTGAAATCGGCTATAGATATTTCAAACATGATACTATCTACGAATTTGTAATTCCATGTGATTTGTATAGCCTGTTAAATGTGAACTGTATCCACGAATTAAAAGTGCAAATCGTAAAAAAAAATGATGTACAAGAGGATGACTCTGGTGAATTGGTAGGAGAGGGGTTGATTGATACAACAATATTTAATCCATGCTATTATCCAACACTGCCCGACTAGAAAAAAGGTTTCCACCAATAATAATAGAAATGAAATACACAAAAATGTGAAACGTCAAAAAATCATATATAAAAGATTGGATATATTAACATTTATTTAGTATTAGTCGATATGCAGGCCCCAACGTTTGTAATATTGCAAGCTATTATTGGTAACTACCTTTTAATACAGCATCCATATAATATTAGAGAAGTGTTTGTATGTTTTGATAGTAATGGTACAAAAAATGATAGTTGGCCTGAAAAATGGATACGAATGGAATCGTATACACCAAATAATGCAGTAACCCTAAAAGCTGAAATACCTACCAATAGTACTACATACAAAGTGCGTCTTTTCAAAGGTAATGGAAACTACCAAGAATCTGAATGGTTGCAGTTGTATGCAGTTCACCAGGTCGCAAGCACACACATAAATATGCATACTTATATATTATATTATATAGCTACATGTTCTACTATTGTGAGTGGTACAATATTTTATAAAATTGTCCTTCGTTTGTTGAAATAAAAGAAATAAGTATATAAATAACATTTATTTTTTGTTAAACATCTAAAAAATCAAAATCTGTAGAATCTAAGTATTCTTCTATATTCACATCACTGAAAAAATTCTCCACTGCTTCTTCTTCTTCTAATGCTTGGAGAAGATCATCTAATGTGCCTGAATTGGAGGATGGATTTAGGAGAAAATGCCCCCATGCTAGAGTATTTGTGTCATATGGTATTACATACCTCTTATCATCCTTTGAAGAAAGAGCCACCTTGTTTTTTAATTCTGTGTGGATAATATGCGTATTGGAAAGAAAAACATACATTTTTCTATATACAATACCACCAGTTTCAACGATTTGTTTATAGTCATTAAGATGTAGTTGAGTTTCAATTATATGTTTAGAAATACCTTTAGCCTTCTTTAAAATATCAGACTTGTTGAATCGTTCCGATAATTTAACACAATATGCTTTAGCACCAGTTCCGTAGAAAGACTCAACAACTACACCAGCAAACTAGTCTTTCATTTTACCGACAATAGATATTGTTTTAGGAATGTCATGGATATTATTTGTCCGATAATTGGATGTATCGAAATATTCAATATTTTCCTTCATGTCTTTGTAGAAATCTTCAGTAAATACTTCCAACACTAATGAATCAGTATCCGTATAACACAACTTAACAGTATCACCATACTGTTGTTTAACATAATCATAATAAAACTCATATATTATAGTCTTTGAAATATCCAAAACTGAAAATCCTACATATAACGGTTTATAATACACTACTTTAATTTTATTCAGTTGAACCGCCACCAAATTATCGTTAAACACAGAACAAGATTTGAATTCTGGTTTCGCAATTAAAGTTTTCGCTCCCAGGGATCCTCTGGTGTTTTCCCAATGACTTGATATAATTATACGTTTTCTTTTTTCAACATTTTCCATCGTTTTTCCGAAGATTGCATTGATTAAAAGTTTAAACAAATCTTTTTCAAAGGCATTTGTAGCTTTGTTGCGTAGACTGGTGTTAAGTTCAATGTATGTCTTTAGCCACGCAGACTGTGAAAACTCGATAACTCTGTGAATCTTTTTCAATTTTAAACCATTTTTCAAACACTGTTTAAGGTTACGATAGTGTATTATGTATTTGGTTTTATCGTTCAAGTTCGGTATCAGCTTTGAATATTTGTATTTTGGAGGGATGATACTTTCCGGGCAGAAAGGAAGATCGTTATGTGCATCATGCAGGTTGGTAGGATACTCCAAGTCCACTTCCAAAACATATCCTTTAGGCGAATCATCTTCAATAGTATCGACATCGAATAATTCAATTTGAGATTCAGTTAACCACCTAAAGTCACCAAATGGTAGATATTCCTTCATTGCAGCCCCATAAAGGTTTGTAGCATCTAAAAACATTATGTAGCTCTCTGGTTTGTTCACATCAAAGGTTTCCAAGTATCTATTGTTTGCTACAGCTTTTCTCTTGCTGCATTGAGCTACTCCGCCTCGAATTCCTTTTTTGAAGAAGTGAAGCATATCCACATCGGTTAAAAGTTGTAGTTCAATCTGAGTACATCTCAACATGGCATCCCAACTCAGGGAAGGAGCGGTAAGGTAGTGAGCTGGATCCAACTTATATTCCTTAAGACAAACTTTGCGAAAATTCTCAAAGACGTCGGCAAGAAGCAACACATCAGTTTTCAAATATAACTTTGCATAATCACTAATAGTTGTGCAGTTGAAAGTATTCCATACTAGTTGAGCTCGTGCATATTCCTCATCAGAGATATCAACACCTTTTAAGGTATCAAAAAAATGTTCCTTAGATGGTAATTGTCGCTCGCGTAGTTTATCAAAAGATGTCACATATGAATACGGGAACACGCCTTTTTGTCTCATTAAATTAAAATGTTTTGGGAAAAACTTTCGTACCTCATTACACTGTTCAGGATTCAACGAAGAAGCCAGTTTTCCTAATGAACTAGCTAGAAAACTAAAGGAATCAACAAATTTTAATGTCATATACACATCTCGTATCTTGGGATCACTAAACTTTTCCACCAAAATAGATTTTGAGAAGCATATATACTTCTCCTTTGTTTGGGGTGAGGCACTGATGTTTTCACCTTTGGTAGTCAGTTCTTTGATAAATAAATGACAATCATAATTTTTTAAATTATGTAGAAAGACTGGAATATATTTCGGAAGTTTATAATTCAAATTTCAAGAGTTATGGGCTGCATTATTAAATTTTCCGGTAACATGGCAATGATCCATAACTTTTTTATCAAAAACATCAAATGGTCTTTCACAAATATGACAAACGGTAGCAGTGTCATATCTATCTTGTTCCTCAGGTGTTAATGATCGCATCGGTATAACATGTTTAAGATGGTTATTGTACAAATCTTGAACTATTGAATCCAATTTTTGTATGAAGACTTGGGCTGCATCGGCACCTTCATAAATTTCAAATTTGGATAAACTATCGTCATATGTACACTTTACATAAAAAGCAAACGAGTAAGGCTCATGTTCACACACTTTAACTGTGAAGGATTTACCAGCATGGGGTTCAGTATGATCTATCGGTTTTAATAAACTTTCAAAGTCCGCGTATATAACGAATGGAACTTGCAGCTGTTTTTCAAAGTTGATGAATTTTAATGTATTTTCTGGTAACCACTCCCCACACTTGTTTATTTTAATTTCAGAAGTTGGTAGCTTAGTGTATATGTGAGTACAATCATTTTCTTGGTGGTGTTGTAATTTGGATTCTGTTGAAAAACTTTGTAGACATCCATCACAAAAGAAAGTTCTCTCTTTGTGCGTTGTCTTTTGACTTCTCAATAATTTAGATAAATCCTCGATGAGAGTATAACGAGTGTTTCCATCTCTATCAGTTATCAATAAGAGATTAATATGGGTCGGTTTCCGCTCTGACGTAAAATGAAGGGGGCCAACAACTTCATATCTTTTTTTTCCATCTTTAAATTCTGATTCCAACCCATAAACATTTACAGATATATTATTCAATTTCTCGAATTTTATAATGTCTTTCAGGGTTACCGGAAACTCTACTCCTGTGAAATCTAGCAAGGTATCAAAATGGGGGTAAGATTCTGGCTTCGTGGGATCTCCTTCGGGTTGAAATATTGCTGCATTCACACACCAAGCGAAACATGCATTATCATTATTCCGGATATTTAAAACAGTCTGTTTTCTAATTATCGCCCTTGGCAACTTGACATAAGAAGAAGCGGAAATTGCATTAAAACGGTTTATGTTCACATCTAAAAACATTATTTCTTGAAGTGCCCACCCACTATCTTTTTCTTGAAACTCTGAAGCCTGGTTCATAATTTCATCTTTAAATTCTTCATATACATGTTTCAAATCGGTTGATGTAGTCACAACTTTGTTGGCTGTATTCATAGACTTTATATCTGAAATCTCCTTCTCTGGTATTATGTATATACTGAATATTTCAAAATTTATTTTTAATGAATAATGTTGCTGAAGGTATTCTTGAATTTTATTTAATACTTTTGGTTGAACCTCATTGAGAAAATCCATATGATTTGTCTTTTTATCTGGAATGGAGAACCGATAGGAAGCTATTCTGGTTTTGAATGCGTGATGTACCTTGGTAACACCGGGTTCCAACACTTCCATACCCATAGGTCTGAGTCTTTTCTTGGGAATAAAAGATGGACCATCGCAACTCTTACGTTGATGATTTTTAAGATTAGTAAACTTTTTTTTTTTTTCGGGCCGAGATGAGAAACTCATGTTCGAATGGGTCCAGGACCCAAACAGTGTTGGACTCATCCCCAAGGAGATGCCTACCAACCAAACCCACCTCAAACTCGCCGTTACCCCCGCCTCGGAATCACTACCCTAGCATACTTCGAGACGGGCGGCGGTCCCTGGCACACTCTCCGCTCACATCGTCGTCTTCTCCCTAACTTCCACTCCTACCTCTCATGCCATATCCAGTCGTTATCTCCCCCTGACCATGCTCTCTACTACGCCACTTACCTCCATCCATTCCTCCTCCCCCCTCAACACTATCTCCACCATATTCTCCCAATACACCGCCTCTCCTAGTTTCCTCTCCAACTTCTTCAGCACTTCCTCGTTCCTCCAGCATCTAAACACATGCCCCACATTATCCTCCACTTCACACCTCTCGCACTCACCAGTCTCTCGTTTCCCAATCTTGTGGAGGTACCCTACTCTCGACCCATGTCCAGTGAGCACTTGTGTCAAGAAGTAGTTCACCTCCCCGAATTTCCGGTCCATCCAATCTCTCCTATTCCCAATCGCTCCTTTTAGCGCGCCCTCATACTCCTCCCACCTTCTCTCCATTTCCTCCTCCATCCATTCCCGTACCTCTTCTTTGGTCGCACCCCTCCAGCGTTGGCTCCTAGCTCTAGCCAACACGTCCAATGGGTAGGACCTTGCCAGCACCGCTGCTGCCAGTTCACCCACTGTCCTGTACCCCTGCACCACCCTCAGCAGTATCCCTCTCTGCACCCGCAGAAGTGGCCTAACCCTCGCATTCACCCCCGCTCTTTCACCCCACACCTCCGCACCGTACAGCATACTCTGCTCTACCGTCCTACCAATTACCCTCCTCTTCCACTCTCCCGGCCCTTTCCCATTACACATCACCCCAGCCATGCTGCCCTCACTTTACCCTTCTCTGCCGCCTTTACCATATGGGTTTTGAAGGATAATTGGCTATCCAACCACACCCCTAGGTATTTCACAGACTCCTCCATGCGAATTCTCCTTTCCTTAACCATCACCCCCACTTCCCTTGCCCTGCTCCGTCCCTTCACTAGCAACCCCACCGTCTTCTCTTCCGCCACTTCCAGTCCGCACCGCTCTATCTTCTCCACAATCTTCCTGCACATTCTCTCCGCCTTTCTTTCTATCTCCGCCTCTCCCTTTGCCGTACATACCAGACACACATCATCCGCATACACCGTAATCTCACATCCCTCTTCACATACTATCCCACAAACCTCATCAAACACACACTTCCATAGCGTCGGTCCAAGAACCGAGCCCTGGGGCACTCCAGCCTCCGTATCATACCTTCTCCCTCTAGTGTCTACTATCACACGTCCCGTCAGGTAGTCTTCCACTAGGTTAACCAAACCGTCCCCCACTCTTAGCCTCAGCAACGCGCTCAACACTGCCCGTTTGCTGACACTGTTGAACGCGTTTCCGACGTCGAAGAACACGAGTAGGGCCAATTTCTTGTTCCTCCAGCTGCCCTCCCTAGCCCTTTCAACCAAGCCCATCACCCTGCCCAGCGCCGAGATGCATGATTTTCCCTTCGCAAACCCGTGCTGGTTTTCCCTAAAACCTCCATTCCTACCAACTTCCTCTTCAATCCTATCCTTTATTATCCCCTCCATCAATTTACCCATACCACACAGCAGACTGATGGGCCTGTAGTCCCCCGCCCCCTTCCCCTCTCTACCCGCCTTCTTAAGTAATACCACCCTAGCCACCTTCCATCCTTCTGGAAACTCTTCCTCCCTTAGCACCCTGTTGAAAAGCTCGCAGAAGTACTCCCCATTGTCATCCAACATCCTCTTCAACATATCACCCCTCAGGCCATCTATCCCCGGGGCTTTCCTTACTTTAATGTTCCTTCCACTCTCTTGTACTTCCCACTTCTCCACCGGCCTTATCCCCCTCATTTTTCCTACCCCCCTAGTATCCTGGACTTCTCGAATCCTGCCTCCAACTCCTTCTCACCCTGTGAACAATCTGCCTATAACCTCCTTCTCCCAATCTTCCTCTAGCACCTCGCTCCTATTTCCACCCATCCTCTTCACCGCTATCTCATATGCCTTTCCCCATGGATTGTTTTCCAGGTCCCCCAGTAACTCTTCCCACTTCCCTCTTTTTTCCCTCTCCACCCTTCGCTCCAGTTCCTTGTTCTCTTTGTATCCCCCTTTTCCCTCTAACCTACCTCTTGCCCTCAGCATCCGTCTTCGTTCTTTCTTACACTCCCTCCACAGCTCCTCTATTTCCTCATTCCACCAGTAATTAGCCCTTCGCTCACGCCTATTGCCCCTTTTTCCCTCTCTTTTACAGCCCTGTATCACATCGTACAATTTATCTACATCATGTCCAAGTACCCTTTCTATCGCCTCTCTTACTTTCTTCCTCATACTCTCTGCCTCGGCCTTCGTCCACCTCCATCCCCACTCTCCCGATAAATCCCTTCTCCCCTTCCTTATATCCGTCTCCACATACCTATGTAAGCTCAAGCTTTCCTCATCCTCCAGCACCTTCCAACTACTCACTTTTTCCCCCAGCCATTCATCACATGCTGTTATATCAATGAATGACGAACCCCCGTCACCCCTCACGAAGGTGGGCAGTAGTCCGTCATTCAGCACCGCCAGCCCGTTGGATGTCAACACTTCCTCCAGGATCTCCCCTCTCCTATCCGTTTTCTTCCCCCCATGCAGTATTTTAAGCATTGAAGTCCCCTGTCACCATTCTCCTAATTATCCTCCTTTTCCCTTTTGACACCCTCAGATCGTCCTCCAATCCTGTGATGCTCCTCTCATATTCTTCCAGGCTGACATTTGGGCTTATATACACACTGTAGACCACCATGTCTCCCATTCTCACTACCACCCATCCGTTTCCTTTCCTCACTTCATCCGCCCTCAGTCCATCTCCCACCACTCTTATTCCTGCCTCTCCTGTATCATCCATAATCCATCCTTGTTTTCCCACATATCTAGCATTCGCCTCAGATCCACACACCACATCCACTCCCCTCCTAAAAATCACTTGATCCAATATATCATGCGCTATCCTGCATTTCCCTAAATTTATCTGCAGCACCCTCCATCCATCCCCTACATTCCTTCTTCCCGCGCCCTGCCCTCCCCTTCCTCCCATTGGTCCAGACTCGTCACCTCTGAGGGGTCCAGAGGGTCCCTCCCATTTTTTCTTTCCTGTTTTCCATCGTCTTCACCTACTCCCTTCTTTCCCCCACTACATTCTATCTCCCCTGGCCTGTGTCCCCTTTCCCCACATACCCTACAAAGGAAGGCCTGCCGACAGTTTCTCGCCATGTGATGCTCGCTCTTACATAGCCAGCACTTACTCCTCTCCTTGACTACCTTCACCTTACATCCTGCTACTTTATGGCCTTTTATTCCACATCCAAAGCATTTGTCATCCTCTCTACCCTCTACAATACTTACCCTGTTCCACCCCAATCGAATCTCCTTCTTTTTCAATAAGGCTACCGCTTTTTCCCATTCCGCCCTCACCACCGCCATTTTCATCCCGTTCCTCTCCATTACTACTTTAATCACCGTTGTCCCTTTCCCAATCAAATTCTCTATTCTCCCCCTCACCTTTTCATCTTCCATCCACGGTTCTATCCCTACCATTTTTATGGTTTTTGTTCCCCTCCCCGCTTCCACCACCCTAGCTCCTGTCACCCTTTCCACTTCCCCCAGAATTCCCCTTACTTCAACCCCCTTCTTTGCCTCTATAACCACCTCCTTATTTTTGAGACTCTCGCTCCCCTCCTGATCGACTTCCCCGATATCCTTCAGGATTATCGCCCCATTCCTACCATCCTTTTCCTTTTCCCCATCTGTATAGATTGTTACCTCCGCCACCTCTCACCCACGCCACCATCTTCTTCAGCACTTCCACCTCTACCTGCTCAAGCCTGTGGAGTCCAATGCTGTCCCCGCTCCCCACTTCCCCAAACAGTCGACTCATCAGCTCAAACACCTTTTTCTCATCCCTACAATCTCCCTCCATCCGACAGATCAATTCCTCTGTCTTCACACTTACCCCATTCCTTTCCGAAGTGCGTACCTCCTTGACCCACTCCATTTCCTTTCCTTTTCCTCCTAGCATCGGGTACCTATCCCTAAACATCCTCTGTATTCCCTTCTCCATTCCACTGTCTTCCTCGGTCACCCATACCACCTTAACCTTTTCATTCCCTAATATTGGATTTCCCACGTTCACCTCTATTCCCTCCCCCTTTTTACCATCCCAGTCCCTATCTCTAACCTGCTTCCATCCTTCCCAGTCTCTTTGCCCCACCTCCCATCGTGTTTGCATTATCTCCTTTTTATCGTCCTCCGTCCTCAACCTCTCCAATTCCTTGACTCGCCGCTGCCTTCTCTTCCTCCAGCCTTTCCACCTTCTCCTCCAGTCGCCTTACCATATCCTTCAATCTCTTTACACTCTCCCTCTCTTCTTCCTTCACATTCTCCACTTCCTTCTTTCCTTTCTCATTCAGTTTCCTCTTCTGTTCCTTGTCCTCCAGAGGCGATACCTCCTTTCTCTTCACTCCAGTATCACTCCACCCTCTCGTATCCCCCGCCTTATCAGGCGTTCGTTTAACTTTATTCGATTTACAAAAAATTCCTTGCCTTCCTTCGTCCATCACCTCCAAGATTAGTAAACCTTGAAAACTGTTTTCCACAACTGTCACAAGTAGTTGAACGTTGACCGCAACATAACTGATGTCGACGAAGATGGTAAGCTCTAGAAAATTGCTTACCGCAGTTGATACAATGCATGATGAAACTAAACAGAATCAATTCTGTAATTACATTTATATACAAGAAAACGCATGCGCAATAGGTCTGAAGGTGAATTGAAAGTCATTATATTATTTTATTCTTTCATTATAAAGTTTTCATATAAAAAAAATACATTCGATAGCGCACAAATACAATTAATATTACTATGGTTAAAACATTTCGGTTCAGATGAAATAACTGGAGGGTGTTCTTCAAATTCGTAAACTGGAGCCATTGAATATTTTTTGATATAGTCAGCCTTCTCTTTTTCTTTAACGTATACCACGTCAGCATCATTTGTTAAATTAGCAACTATATTACCAAACAAATGTATTGGTGTGAAACCAACATTCCAGTCAATAGAGTGATGCTTTTTCATGAGCCAAACAGCCTGTCTGTGCAAATCGGGGGACAGCATTCGTAAAGGAAATGGTGGTTTAAACACATAATGACAAACCTGATTTCCGTTTCTCTAAATAAAAACGCAATAGCGTTATTAATAAAGTTAAATTTTGTTGGAACAGTATTTTTATCAGTCAACAATTTCCCTTCTATGTACAGAACTGAATTACTGGGGAGAGTATGAGCTTCTAGATCTTGAATTGGAATTCTTATTCCATCATTATAGTTGAGGTTAGCAGAAGAATACGGTTGGTATGTATGGAATTGACAGTCTTCAATGGTAGTGTCGCTAAAAGGTTCGCCCGTAACATGTAAAACTTCCATTACACCAACACTTTGAAACCCAAAGACTGCAAAAATTTCCGATTTGTAGACGTTAACAATGCTGTGGTTTTCCCTCTACTGATAGTTTTGTGAATAAATGTGCTTTTATATGGGTGTATACGATTAAACTGCCAAACCATTTCAATTAGTTTTTCGAAGATGTAAACGAACAGTAATAGTTTCTTTTTGAAAATCAATTAAATCACCGCTTTGATCGAGAGCCCTAACAGTAATGTTGTTTATGGTTTTAATGCTTACAGGGTAATAGAGTATGGTTAAAGGTTGCTCCACTATTTTATACCCACTGGGAACCTGGGGAAAAAACTGATGTATAATGTGTACTGGTTCTCCATTCAAAAATGATCCGACTGCAATGTTGCAGTCAATACATATAGTATTAACTTTTAAAATATTTATCATTTTTGTTGAGGTATTTACCTTATTCGGTTCAAGAAAGACTTTTGAGAAACCCAACAGATCCCCTATTGAATTATCAACTGTAAAATTTATAGTTTCAGTGCTTTTCATTGATACAGACCCTGTTCGACTATCTGGCACAATGCGGGTTGTAGTACCCGCTATATTAAACATTTCTTTTTCAATTAATTTTATATCATCCAGTTCATAGGAGTCTATAGGGATGATAGAGTTGTATTGACTTTTCTGACCCCACACTAATACGTTATTGGTTTGAGTTACGTTTGGAATACTATTGAATGTATCAAAATTAGCTAATCCTATCTCATACTCGGAATTTTCATCTAAGTAAATGGGTGGGTTAAAGTCACCACTTAGAATTGATGACTCCCCACTTAACGTAAAAGTATACAACATCTTGGACAGTTGGTTATGGAATGAGTTGCCTACTCAGTTATACTGACTATATAAAAATCTAAGACAATACTGTCCACATTGGTAACCCAATCTTTGTACTGTTTCGTAATTGAAGTGGATGTCTACTTTTCCATTACTTGTAAAATACTTTACGACTTCTATTGGTGGTGGTAAATTACCATAACTATCAAAATATGTAACATTTTTACTCTTCTTTGTATAAGCTGTCCAGTGCGTTCCATCACCTTGCAGTGTATCCAAGTTGATAATACCAGACTCGTATTTGTTAATTTTTGTAGGTAAGGAGTTACGCATGTAAATGCCACGAAAATAAGGAATTTGCAATAACGTTATATATTTTTCAAGTTCAAAGTCTGTCATTATGTGCTGAGGTAATTTTATCGGGAGTTTCTTGAATATGGTTTTAAATAAAAACCCCGCCCCTTTTTACATATTTTTTGTTTTTTTTGCCTCATTCCATATCCTTTATATGGTCTTAAATATAACCCTTTACCACCTTTAGCAGCTTGATCCATTACAAGATTATGTCGTTGCTGCTCGGCTAATTGATCTCTATTAGCTTTAGCATCGTTCACGGCTTTTGCGATACCGGCAGCAGCTAAAGCCCCAATCATAGGGATTAAAAATGGTAAAAATCCTCCAATTTTAGGTGGTTTAATAACACGCTTCTTAGTTTTACGTTTTCGTCTTAGACCCATTCCAAGTTTGCGTTTTCCTTTCATAACTGTTGTTGTCAGCCAGGCAGCTACTTTTTCACCTAATTTGGCGTCCTTGGATTTGACACGATCCCAAGCTCTGTTCTCTAAAATTTTATCAGCCACGTGGCGTTCACTTAGATCGTTGCTCTGAGAATATGCTATATCGTGTTGTAGCGCTGCTTCGTCCAAAGGATTTATTGGTTTATCCCCTCGAGCTAATCTCTTTGCTAGCTTCGTTCCAGGACCTAAATACCGATACCCCCCAGGGGCGTGTAGTTCAAAGGGGAGCTTATTTATTAATGTATTAACAAGTCCTCTACCTCTAGTCCTACGACGTTCAAGTGGCACCGCTTTATTTTTCATACTAACACCTATATATGTGTGCTTCTCTTTATATACTAACAGTCTTCAACATGAAGCTTGTAAAACAACAAGTTTCCTTACCAGTTAAAAACTATGACATTACCAATAATGAAAATAATCACGGTGTATTATTTGGAGGTAATTCTAAACGAACACTTATAGTAGGGCCTAGTGGAAGTGGTAAAACCAACGTAATGTTATCTTTGTTGGAACATCCTAATGGTATGAAATATGAAAATGTTTATTTATATTCGAAATCACTGCAGCAACCAAAATATCAATATCTGCGATTATGAACATGCCGTTAAATCATTTCAACCAACATTACCTCTCCACCTCAGAATGTGTAGACGTTCCTTCTACCGCTGAACCGATACTTAAAACACCCTTTTACATTTGCACACCAAAAGAATATTTTAGTACATGCATCATTCGATTAATAGGGGTAAAAAAGACAAAAAATCCCTTGTATGTTTTAGAGAATGGAGGGACTGCTTTCGTTTTTCCTGTTGAAGGTTCTATCGAAAGCTGTAAGCACTACTCGAGTGACGGTGATGTTTTGACGAATGGCAAGGTTTATAAATATCATGAGTCATCCACCATGAAAATAAAAAAGGGCGATAAAATTGAATTTAAAGTAGGTTCTGTAAATAATATGTGTGCTGATTTTACCCTACTTTGCCCGTTGCAAACAGTTTAATAAATAGCACCCCCTTGATAAAAAAGCCTATTCAATCTTAATATGCCGATTAACAGGTTCAATCAACACTTTCTTCGCAGTCGAGCGTTAAAACCCTCTGACGAAATTGTAGCAGCACCACTTCTCAGTGATACTTTTTATATTGGGGATCCCTATAAATTCCATACCAAATTTTTTTTTCAAAATCAATGGTAGTCAAGGAACAGACAAGTTTTTTTACGTCTCAGACTGTAATACAAGCACTTTTACGATACCAGTATCAGGAAAAGTTGAACATTTTAAATGCATTTTTGATGGACTATATATTCGCTATAACAATAAAATATCTGACCAATCCGGTATAGTTGATAAATCTGTTGAAAAGGGCGATACTTTACAGTTTGCGTTAAACCCTAGTTATAAACAATTTTACGTTGAATTTGTAATTCAGTGTGCTCTACAAAAATATGAGTAATGTGAAGCGAGATGTAGTTAATGAATTGCATAGTCCGGCTCGTAAAAATTACAAGAGACGACATGTGATTGTCAAAGGTTTGCATGACCTTCTTCAGGCTGATTTGGCGATTCTGAATAATTATAAAAGCGTTAACAAAGGTTTTGGATATATACTTGTAATAATCAATACTTTTAGTAAATTCGTTTGGGCTGAACCTGTAAAGCGAAAAAATGCCAAGGACATTACAGAGGCTATGCATAAAGTATTCTCCCAAATGAGCCCGCCTAAAAACTTAAAGACCGATATGGGTAAAGAATTTTATAACAAAGAGTTCCAACAACTGATGCAACAGTATGGAATAAATCATTACAGCACATTTTCAAACCTTAAAGCTAGCATCGTAGAAAGAGTTATTCGAACACTCAAAACTTTATTGTGGGAAGAATTTAGTGTGCAAGGGTCAGGTCATATAAATGGTTGGAACTGCTACAAAAAATTGTTAAGAATTACAATAATACCAGGCATTCAACAACGGGTGCTAGTCCCAGTAAGGTGAATGAGACAAACGCCAAATATATTATTGCTTCCAACCACATGAAAACAGTCGACCCCCGCAAACCTAGATTTAAAAAAGATGATTTTGTACGCATAAGTAAATATCGTGAATCATTTTCCAAAGGTTATACACCCAACTGGTCAACCGAAATTTTCACAATCTATAAAGTCAAGCTGACCAATCCCACCACATATATTTTACAAGACGAGAGTAATCAACCGATTCAAGGAGCTTTTTACACTGAGGAACTTTTGAAAGTGAAACACCCCGACGTTTATCTCGTTGAAAAAGTATTGAGAAAAAAAAGGAAATAAGGTTTTGGTGAAATGGCTGGGATTAGATAACTCGCACAACTCTTGGATTAATAAAAATAATGTATTGTAAGCTAATTTTTTAAATAAAACATAATAATTACTGCATATCTTTTATTATAAACTTTACATCTATGTATTACATGTAAAATAGGATTGATAAATTTGGCGGCTTGTTGAATTCGTTGCTTGAAGCGTAACTGATCGAGATATCTAGCTTGCCAATCGTTTTTTCTTGCCGCATGATATGCATATCGCCAGACATATAGAACATGTATTTTGTTAAAGTTTTCTTTAAAGCTGACTTTTTTCATCTTGTAGTAATTCAGGAAATCTGTAAATTACTTCAAGACCTAGGTTGTATGTAATTGGATTGATTTTTTTGATTGGTTGTAGAACTTCTAGTGCTGTTTTCGGAGCATCTTGTGATTTAGTAACAGCCAGTTGTAAAATTTTCATAGTTCCTAAAAACTGCTGGTTTTTTAATGTTTCAAAGGTGGTCTTTATTAGTGGTAATATCTTCCACAGCTCGGATATACTTGCATACCCCAAACAAATACTAGCGTGTCCAGTTAAAATTTTTAGCACTTTATTCTGCTCAAACTTTTGAAATTGAAGCCAAAAATAGCCCGCATCTATAGGGTCCAGGGTTTCCGCTGCAGTGAAAAAATTGTCAATCAAATCCTTGAAACATATTAATTCCTCCCATTCCTTTTCGTAAAAAACTATATAATTATTCCTGTTCCCTGAAATTATTACACAAGGAGTGCACTCTGCTGATAAACACACTGTAACAAACTTTGACTTTGACTGATTCAAGTCAAATCGACGCTCCCCCAAAAACACTTCCTTTCGAACCATATTTGAAGACGTTTCCCCACAACTAACAAGACAAAACTATGCTCGGAATGGTTTCTTCATGACTTTTTATAGATATGTGAAAGTGGTGGGAAAAATTATGCTAGTATTGGAATGGATGGGGAAATCTATAAATAGTTATAGCAAAATGAATTTGACTCACACCATCAATATGTGGTTAGAAGATTTCTCCGATTTATTATCATTGTATGACTACCGCTTGCAATCATTCAAAAATTGGACTGGTAAAGTTTCTCCTATAGATTTGGCGTTAGCGGGTTTTTTTATGTTGGTTATAGTGACATAACTCGTTGTTTTAATTGTCATGTGGAAATTCATGAGTGGTTATCCGAAGATTGCGTTTATGAAGAACATTTAAAATTTAGCCCAGACTGTAAGTTTGCCAAGATGATGAAAACATCAATCAAAAAAGAAACCAACATGATGGATAACACAAGACGTTGGAATACTCTACAAATATTTAATACAACTCTACCAATAAATTTGTTTTTACTTGCTTATATTATAATAAATGATTTTGTGGTGAGACACTGAATAGTGCTTTCATTTGCGCATGCCCTAGCTACTCTTGTTTGCGCATGTCTGAAATTTTATATATAATACGTTTAAACGCTGCAAAACGTATCAAACCCAAAACTGTAGTGCAATAAAAGAAGAAAGTATGGATAGTGATAACGAGTCTTTCGATTTTGCGGTTTTGTTAGAAAACCAAGAGGTTAATAGAATCGATGACGATAGTGGAAGTGAAGTGGATTCTGTTATCAGTTCCTGTACTTCGGAACAGGAACATGATACAGGTTCCACTATTGATTTCAAATCGTTTCATATTGAAACAGTGGATAGTCAGAAATGGATGAATGCCAGTTTTGGTAAACCAATATGTATCCTACAATACTATTATTCGACAAGTGAATATCGATTATGTACCTGTTGTTTTTTCGATTTGAATAATGGGCATGGTGACAGCATAGAATCCCAACATGTCAGCGAGCATTTCACCGGTAGCGCAGGAACTCTACCAGAATCATGTTTTAGATGTTCTATTTGTGAAAAAGAACTATTTGTATATTGTATAGTTGATTATTGTTTTTTGTGCAATAACAAACATTTTAACATTATTGCGCCATAACTTTGTTTTAAATCAATTGTATCTTTTTGTATTGTTCAAAAATTTGAAATTTGGTAACACATCCAGTACTGTGGATTTTATTTCACTACAATTTTAATATTAATGCAACTTAATATTTAATTTATTTTAATATATATTCAATTGTGCCTTTTTATATTTTTCAATATAAAAATGTATGACATTAGTCACATATCCAGTACTGTGGATTTTCTTTCACTACACTTTTGGGTTTGATCGAATATTATTATTTTCATTCAGGTCGCCTTTAATTTCCTCTCCAATATTACATAAAAGTCAGTCTGACCCTGTTGTTGCAATGTGTCTACTAATTATACAGTTAGAAACAAGTTATATCGATTGAATTGGATTCGAGAGTTGTAGGCTGATAAAAAGAAACGCTTGAAGATTCTTTCACATATATACAATATCTTAATTTTATGGATTTGTTACTGTTTAAAAAGAGCGAATTATAAATATCGATATTGTAAAAATATACTTTAAATGGATGTACAGGGTAAATCAACCACAATTGGTTATAATATGATAGTTTATTTTATCTCGTGAAATGAAAATAGGTACATACTTTATAGGTTTAAACAATTTCAAATTTATTTATCATTTTATCATTGTTTTCACATTCAATTGAGTTTCATCCAACGCATTTTCAGTAGTTGTCCAGTCTTCTGGTTCGAGGAGTTGATATATTTCATTTTCAAAAATTCCAAACGATAAAATATATTTTGTATTTAATTTATAGGTTTAAACGATTGATTGATTCCGCTAATTTTATATTATGATTCAACTTTTCCAAGAGGTGCTTTGTTGTTATATATTTTCTTTTATATTTTTCAATCTTCAATTTCAAACTTATTTTCTGTTCTTGACTTTCACTCAAAAATATTTTATTAGATTCGAAGAACTTGGTCACGTTATCACTATGGTTCGTTATCATTGTTTTCACATTCGATTGAGTTTCATCCAACGCTTCTTCTGTAGTTGTTAAATCACTATTCCAGTCTTCTGGTTGGAAGAGTTGATCTATTTCATTTTCAAACATTCCGTCCATAGAAATATTATCATATTCAGAATTTTGCAATGGCTGGTTTTTTATATCCTCCACTGGCCGATTTTGGATTTCTTCAGATTCCTCACTCTCTCCTGATATTATTATCATCGAATTTGGTAATGAACAGTCATCATCCATTGTTTTAATATGATACTTTGTCTCAGAAGGTCCTCTTCTAATAATCATAGGTATACTTTTTTAATTGTATTCATCTTTTCAAATTCTGTTTGTTCACTTGTTTTTCTGTAATCACTCAATATATTTACTTTAATACGACTTCTCATTTCACGAGATAAAATAAACTATACTTTCAAGTTGAATTTTAGCTCTTATATATCTACAATACTGCAATGTAAACAAGTTATTTTCAAGATGGGTTCTGTCACCCCCGCATTACCATTTCAATTTATTTTAATGAGAACATGTTCCCAGTGTGTTCTTCCAAATACATGCTGGTACTAGGTACTTATTCATCCTTGAAACAATCCATTTCTTCTGAAATGACATACATAAATTTAAATCTCATCGACATCTTCTGTGTTATTCCAAAAATGGTATCCTGCTTTCTTTGCAGACTAGTCTCACATCAGAATTTTATTTCAATGATTACATTTTCCCAGTGTTCTTCCAAATACATGCGGGTACTACTTATTCATCCTTAAACAATCCATTTCTTCTGAAATGATATACATAAATTTAAATCTCATCGAATCTTCCGTGTTATTCCAAACATGGTAACTTGCTTTCTTTGCAGAATAGTCTCACATCAGAATTTTATTTCAATTAATTTCAATGATTACATGTTCCCAGTCTGTTTTTCCAACTACATACGGGTACTACTTATTCATCCTTAAACAATCCATTTCTTCTGAAACGACATACATAAATTTATCGAATATTCCGTGTTATTCCAAAAATGGTATCCTGCTTTCTTTGCAGACTAGTCTCGCATCAGAATTTTATATTCACCGCGAATTAAAACATTTTAATTGCTCCAGCATACTGATCAATGAAAACGAATTATTATTAAATGGAAAACTTTTTAAATTGGTTAAAATAATAACTTGTTCAATCTTTTATATGATTTTATCTACACAGTTACATTTCTATTAATATTTCGCATCCAGACAAGGCCTAAAAATGATTCACAATTAAAAATAAGCTCTGGTGTAACACACCTACTAGCTTCCATTTCTACTCAAATTAATAATAATTCACTCACTACTCTTCACTACATATAGTGTAATTGACTACTACTCTGTATACCCCCTCCTATTAAATGTAGTTACTTTCGGTGCACCCTGTATATACCCCACTCTTATTATATGTCGGAGCATATTGAATTTTAACGTACCATTCGTATACTGATGTTTCCAATGAGCACATACATACTTTCGCAACCCTCTGTATATATCCCACTCCTATTATATGTCATTACCCTGTATAATTTTTATTTTCCGACACTGCATATTAGAGAAGTCAGTTGCGGTCATTCGTACCTTACTTATTTGGTTCCCCATTACATAGATTGCGAAAGTAGGTCAGTTACTTACCTTCCGTAAATCCCCATTATAGATTGCGGAAGTAGGTCAGTACTTGCTTCAAAGCTACCCCATTTTATATCTACTTGTGTATTCTATTGTAAGTTATCAGATCTTCATCAACGTAAGTTAACAGCTATAACTTTAAATTGAAAGTCATGTAACATTTTTGGTCACTTATTAATTGTGGGTCAATGTGAAGCTTATATTTTTCTATCTACTTGTATTTTCTATTTTACCAGATGCCTGGAGAAAAAATATGTAGTGTTGCTATTTGCAAAAGCAATTCGAAAAAGGCCAAAGAAACTGGAGAAGACATCATGTTTTTTTCGTTTCCAAAGGACCCAGAGGTTAGGAAAGAATGGATACGGAAATGTTACAGAAAAGACAACTTTTCTGTTGAAAATAAAAGAGTGTGCAGCAAACATTTTGAATCAGATGACTTTGAAGTTGAGTTGAAAGCCAGATTAATGGGCATTCAAGCTAAAAAATTGAAAAATACAGGTAATACTTGCAGATGAGCCCCATTTAGGAATGATTTATGCGTTTTTGTTTGTTTTTAGCGATTCCTTCATTGTTACTGCTACCCCAGGTCAGCTGTCATACAAAACCTTTGTTGTCGAAACGATCTACAAGAGCAGAAAAAAAGGAGAGACCAGCCTGGGTGGAAAGTTTAATAACCGAAACAAGCAAAGTTGACGAACATGGTAAGAGCTGCAAGTTTTGAAATTGAATATTATGTGTATTGACTTCAATTTTGTAGAGCTAGAGTTACTGGAACCAGAGGTACAACAGACACAAGAGAGGGAAGATGTCTACACTGAGTCATCCTGCAGTAAAAACTATGATGTACTGGAGCAGCTACACATCTTACAGCAAGAAAATCTTCAGTTAAGGGATAAAGTTCAGCAGCACGAAGAAAATGGTGAAGTGCTTAAAAATCCGGCTAGAGACTCCTCTCAAGGGTGATTCGACCCCAAGTTTATGCTGCACAAGTGTTATAGGAAGGTTGTAAAAGTTGAGGGCGCCACTACCTTTTTGACGATAAAAAGTACTAAAAAAAAACTAAGGCGGAAAAGGTAGAAACGCCTTGTAAAATTTAAATAAAAGGTAATAATAAAAGTGACTTATAATTACCCCGGGCGATATCTCCCTCAACTTTTATAGTTGAGGATTTATAATAAAATAAAAAAAGAATTGATAAAAAATTTTTGATTTATTCTGCCACAGGAAATGAATAGAGCAATTTGTACTTTTATAGGTACTTAGCTTAGATGAAGTGGTTTCCTGAAGAAGTCAGGTCTTGATCTGAACTGATGTGTCCTGGTCTAGGGCGGTATTTTGTTCTAGGGCTGTATCCCGGGGTTCTATCCTTGTCTAGGGCTTATATCATAGCCTGGGTCTTGGGGTTATATCCTTGGGGTTATATCCTCGGGGTTATATTCTTGAGTAGAGTAACTACACCAATACTGTGACACAAACCGGTTTTCAGAACCTGTTTAGCCGGTTTTGAGAACCTGTTTGTAGAGCCGCTTTTTTAGTTGTTAACCTTCAGTTTATTTATATACGTCAAATGAACGGATTGACCTCTAGACACCACTGGATACCAAATACGTAAGTTAACCTCCAATTGATGTAGGTAGAGCGTTATTGAACTTTCTCGCTACCTATTACATAACCGGTAACCAGATACAAATTAGTTGAACCTCTAGTTTGAATACACTACTACTGGATACCAAATACGTAAGTTAACCTCCAATTGATGTATGTGGAGCGTTATTAAATTTCGTCGCTACCTATTACATAACTGGTAACCAGATACAAATTAGTTGAACCTCTAGTTTGAATACACTACTATTGGAAACCAAATACGTAAGTTAACCTCCAATTGATGTATGTCTAGCGTTATTAAACTTTTTCTATTACATAACTGGTAACCAGATACAAATTAGTTGAACCTCTAGTTTGAATACACTACTACTGGATACCAAATACGTAAGTTAACCTCCAATTGATGTATGTAGAGCGTTATTAAATTTTGTCGCTACCTATTACATAACTGGTAACCAGATACAAATTAGTTGAACCTCTAGTTTAAATACACTACTACTGGATACCAAATACGTAAGTTAACCTCCAATTGATGTATGTAGAGCGTTATTAAATTTTGTCGCTACCTATTACATAACTGGTAACCAGATACAAATAAGTTGAACCTCTAGTTTGAATACACTACTATTGGAAACCAAATACGTAAGTTAACCTCCAATTGATGTATGTCTAGCGTTATTAAACTTTGTCGCTACCTATTACATAACTGGTAACCAGATACAAATTAGTTGAACCTCTAGTTTGAATACACTACTACTGGATACCAAATACGTAAGTTAACCTCCAATTGATGTATGTAGAGCGTTATTAAATTTTGACGCTACCTATTACATAACTGGTAACCAGATACAAATTAGTTGAACCTCTAGTTTGAATACACTACTACTGGATACCAAATACGTAAGTTAACCTCCAATTGATCTATGTAGAGCGTTATTAAATTTTGTCGCTACCTATTACATAACTGGTAACCAGATACAAATTAGTTGAACCTCTAGTTTGAATACACTACTATTGGAAACCAAATACGTAAGTTAACCTCCAATTGATGTATGTCTAGCGTTATTAAACTTTGTCGCTACCTATTACATAACTGGTAACCAGATACAAATTAGTTGAACCTCTAGTTTGAATACACTACCACTGGATACCAAATACGTTACTACCAACACAATATTCATATCAAAGATGCAAGGTAAAAAATGGTTAATATTAAAAAAATTACCTGAAAATAGTTATACCCCAGTATTTGTAGATACCTTTTTACATGAGGACAGACCTATTACCTACTATACATTTATTAAATATTTATAACGAAAAACTATTTTGCATAAACATATAGATTGTCTAGAAAACAATTAAATGTTATCGCCAAGAATTTATAACACTATCCATACGAGAGAAAGATGATTAGTTTATCATAAATTAGAAGTATTTTCAATAACCACTCTGTAATTTTTAAAATTTATTCAGACAGTAAAAAAAATCCGAGGTTATACTTTTATGAGGATTAAAATTTTGCATATAAAACACATACTCACTGGAGTTTCATTCAACATTTTTTACATAGGAAAGCTTGGTTAACACTTTAGAAAAATAAAAAACATTAACAGTCATATTTAAAAAATAAACTGAAGATTGGAAGAAATTGCGTTGGTTTAAATACAAAATATTTTGATACAAAACCACCTTCAATAAGGTCAGACATAAAATTCCCAGACTGATTAAGTGAATAAACGTTTTCAATGCCAGAGCGATGTAGCTTCCAGTTTTTTTTTGGTGAAGGTAAGTCCCTTTTAAGAGAAAGTTGTTGAAATTTCTGTATATATATATAGACACAGAAAATCATTTCAGTGTAGTTCCAGTTTTAGTAAAAATTTAAAAATGAATTGTGAGGGGAAGATAGAAGAAATAGAAGAACAGGAAAATTGGGATGACGAACCTGATTCTCCGACGTACATTCCAAATGTTGAAGCAAGGAATGTGATAAGAAAGGTTCCGCCAAAGCTATCAAAATCTGCGAAGAAAAAATGGAGGTTGTCTGAACGAAAACGGCTGAACGAAATAGCCAGCCAGCCAGCCAGAGAAGGGAAAAATTAGGTAAATATAATAGTATAGTTGAGGAGATTTACCGTGGCAAGGTAGTCAATGATACATTTATGATGACTAACGCCGCCTTACATCTCCTCAACTATATATTGATTTAATATTTTACGTCAAGTTTAAAAAATTGCATGTTGCATTAGAATTATTTCTGTAATGCATCAAATTCATCCTAGAGTCGTAAATATTAACAAAATTCTAAGAATATATCTGTTTTTTTAATTCTAAACCCTTCGAAAGTTAGTTTAAAAATAAATTGGAATTTTACAACAGTAGTAGAATAGCGAGTCTTTAGATAAATTACAGTTCATGCATAGTACCGGAATAATTATTGTTGAGAGAGAAATAGAAATATTATGTTTTATGTGGTGAATTTTTACATCAAACTCAGACTAGAGTTAGAAATATTATCAAAATTCTGGAAATATATATGTTAAAATTGTATTATAATATATTTCCATACCTCATACTTTAGCAAAAATATCAGTATTGTATATCTAAAATGTCATCTCAAAATTTCTTATTAGTGAGTGAATTGTAACTTATCGCGTGTATTTTAAACCATAATAAAATCTCCTCTCTCTATTTCTCATTATCTCGAAACCGACATTCCGGCCGGAGGCGCTAATGTCTTGAATCAATTTAAAATATTTTCATAGGCCAGGTATAAACATGAGCATTTTTAAACACTAAAATGTTGTCACGACTTTGTTAAATGAATATTTTTACAGAATTTTCTTGGCGTGAACGTGTACTATTTCACTTCCTTTTCCCGTTTTCTTGAATATTTGGAATAAATTGATAAGAACGGAATGAAAAAAAAAAAATGGCATGCTGTTTTATGATTGTTTATTGAGTTTTGTATTTGGTTGCCAGTTTCAAAAATATGTAATTGTTGCTCCAAAGCTTAGCGATTTAACTCCTCTAATTTCTTCTTCTCTTTTCTCATATTTGCTAGCTGTTTTTGCATATTTGCAACCTGTTCATCAATCGTTTTAATGAGTTGTTCCCGATTACTGCACTCATTAACGATTAAAGTTAATTGATCGTCAAGTGCAGTTAACTCCACATCATTCTTAGTAAAAAATTCGAGACTCCTATAATTTTTTTCCTTTATATCTTTTAGATGTGGAGGAATCTGCTTCAATGAGGAGGGGGAGGTGGAGGAGGGGGAGAAGGAGGACGAGGACGAGGAGGACGGACCAACAGGATCAGACGAAAAAAAAGCTTCGATTTCTGAAGAACTCAAATCGATGATAGGCTATAAGAAAAATACATATGTAAATAAAAAAAAAATGATTATAGTTGGAAATACTTACTTGATTTTCTTTCGACATTTGCTCCAACGGCTGCAAATTCGGCAAAACTTTTTGCTTCTTAGGTGTAACTAACACGTTAGAATGTACGTTGACGCGTTTTGAAACCATGTTAAAAATATTATCTTGTTTCGAAGAACACTGTGTTTGAGAATGTGTTGAAAATTGAAGTGCGTCGGCTTAAATACAATCTCTGTAGACATAAAAAAACAAGTATATACTTTCAAAGGTTACTCGGGGAAAAATATGAGGTGAAACAAGTTTTTTGTTGTTACTTATTATACAATTGGTAACAAGACAAAAATTGACCGACCTTTAGTCATTGGTACTTTTTCGCTACCAATTAAATAAGTGGTAACGATTTAATCTGTAACTCTGAATAACAAGTAATCAAGTTAAAGTGAAGGGCAACAATCTCTGTAGACATAAAAAAAAAACAAGTATATACTTTCAAAAGATACTCAGGAAAAAATATGAGGTGAAACAAGTATTTTGTTGTTACTAATTGCACGGTAACGAGACAAAAGTTAACTGACCTTTATGGTCATTGGTGCTTTTCGCTGCCACATAAGTGGTAGCAATGTTTAAGTCTGTTAATATTGAAAACAAGTAATCAAGTGAAGGTTAAGGATAAAAAGTTGAAACTGCAGTTTTTAAGATCACGTGATCATATTGGAGTTATATAAAACCCGGTTGAAATAACAGAAGGTATCAGTAGTATTCACAGTGCTTACAAGTAGTATCAAAGTGAGAAAGTGACAACAAATCAAAAGGTAAATATACTGTTATTTCAATGATATCAATTCCGTAAACAATATGTATTTCCAGTGAAAAATGGATATGCAAGCTATAAATAAACATCTTCTTTTAGAAGTAGAAGATAAATCGATTGTGAAACTGAATACATTAGCTAAGGATAGTCCTTATAAAATTACCACCGCTAGAATAGTGAACTCAAAATATGGAGAAGTAGTTTTAGTAGAGTTGAATGACAACGCAGTTTTTTTACCGACACGATCAACGAAATTTTTGAAAGATTTTTTGGTAGAGTTGGGAAACGGGAAATATTCCCTAGTGTACATTGGACAAAAGGATACCGGTAAAGGAAATCCAGCGGAATTGTTTAAATTTGTAAATAGTAACCTATAATTATGTCAGATAAAATATTTAGTGATGTAAGTAAATTAATTGAAAAATTTTCTGAAAAATATCCTGATTTTACAGTACAGGAAAGTAAAGTATGGTTGCATCATGTAAAGATTGCTATTAACTTATGCTCTGAAAAAATCCGTTCTAGTATATCTATTGGTAAAAAAAAGAAAAGGTCAACCAAATTAGGTCATTTGAAATCTATATATATAAAATTAGAGATAATAGGTAAGGAAAGCACAGATACAGTCAAGTGGGAAGATTTAATTTCAATATATAATAATAGAGTAACAACTGGAGTAATAATAAACCTAAAACATTTAGATGCGGACGAATTTTTGATAGATTCTTTTAAAATATTTTATAGAAAAATAGTTGATGCTTTACAAAACTATAACTTAATTAAAGTAAATACAACATTCTGTGCAGAGTTTATGAAGCAAAATTTGAATAAAAACATAACAGATATAAAATACTTCCATACTGAGAATAGTGTGATAGATAATTCAACTAATATATATGAATGGTTCATGGATCGTGTAGTAGTCTTTATCGGAATTAAATTGTCAGAATTTCAAGAAAAAGATTCAGGATGGGCTTTAAAAAGAGTTGTATCACTATCAGTCAATATTAATAAATTAGAAATAGGAAACGGTTCATCTTTCATTTCATTACCACATTTTATAGCAAATAAAGAGGCTTGTATAAACGTACATAATTATAATGACGAAGCTTGTTTTTATTGGAGTATTGTAAGTGCTCTGTATCCTGTTAGAAATAAAAATTCAAATCGTTTAACATCATATCCGCATTATAGTCAAGTATTGAAATTAGAAGGACTTGAAATTCCAATGCAATTTAATAAAATTCATCTTTTTGAAAAGATTAATAAACTATCTGTTAATGTTTACGGTTTGGAATTGATCGGGAAAAATTATAACGTAATTCCATTACGTTTAACAAAAGACAAAAAAACAAATCATATTAATTTATTATTAATTCAAAATATATACTTTCCTAAACTAAACGATTATGATGCTCCTGATCCATTAGACGATGAACGTATTGAAATAAAATACCATTATTGCTGGATTAAAAATTTATCTAGGTTATTAAATGTACAATTAAATAAAGATGGTCATAAGAAGTTTATATGTGAAAGATGTTTAAATTATTTTTCTAATCAGGAAGTGTTAACTAATCATTCAAATTTATGTGAAAAAATCAATGATTCCAAAATAAACATTCCAAAAGAGAAAATTGTAAAGTTCAAAAATTTTTCAAATAAACAACGAACACCTTTTGTTATTTATGCTGATTTTGAATGTATGTTACAACCTCTTGAACATAATTTCCAGAAAACAACTAAATATCAAAAACATATCGCGTATAGCTGCGGATATTACGTTAAATGTGAATATGATAATTCTCTTTCATACTTTAACAGTTATCGTGGAATAGATTGTATGCAATGGTTTGCGCATGAAATGGAAATATGTGCTGAAATAATTTATTCTAAATTTAAAAATATAATTCCTATGGATGAAAATAGGACAACAGTAAATGCTAAAATATGTCATATTTGTGAAACTGAATTTACAAATGTTGATATTATTGTTCGCGATCATAATCATTTCACAGGCGAGTTTAGAGGTTTTGCACATAAAATGTGCAACGTAAATTTTAGAAAAAAATTTTGTGTCCCCACTATTTTTCATAATTTGAGTGGCTATGATTCAAATTTCATTATAAGAGATCTTGCTAAACTAGGTAGAATTTCATTGTTACCAATCAATAAAGAAAAGTATATTTCGTTTACTAATCATATGTCGAATAATATTAAATTCAGGTTTATAGATTCAATTCGCTTTCTGAATTCCTCACTTGATAGTTTGGTGAAAAATTTAGATGAGAAAAACTTGAACAATACAAAACATGAATTCAGAGACTGCAGTGATGAACAGTTCAAACTTTTAACAAAAAAAGGAGTATTTTGCTATGACTATATAGATAAATTGGAAAAACTTGAAGAAACTGAATTACCCGAGCCAAATGAATTTTATAATAAACTCTGCGATGAAGAAATCACTGAGGAGCGATATAAACATGCTCAGAATGTATGGCAATTGTTTAATATTCAAAATTTAGGTCAATACTCTGATTTGTACCTGAAAACTGATATAATGCTTTTATCAGATGTATTTGAGAATTTTCGAAATATTGGGTATTCCACTAGCGGCTTAGATCCAGCTTGGTACTATACCATTCCTGGATATTCATGGGACTGTATGTTAAAATATACTAAGTGCAAATTAGAACTATTACAGGATGTTGATATGATACTGTTTGTTGAAAATGCAATCCGGGGAGGAATAAGTCAATGCTGCTGTCGATATTCCGAAGCTAACAATAAATATATGAGGGAATATGATAATTCGAAGCCGGACAAGTTTAGACTTTATCTGGATATCAATGCACTGTACGGATGGGCAATGTGTCAACCACTGCCATATGGAAATTTTGAGTGGGTTGACACAAACATTAATGTTAGTGACATACCTGACGACAGTCCCGAAGGATACATTTTGGAAGTGGATTTGGATTATCCGGAGGATCTGCATGATATTCATAGAGATTTTCCTTTTTGTTCTGAACATCGAGTACCCAAAGGCTCCAAATTACCGAAACTGTTGACCACTCTGTATAACAAAAACAAATATATCATTCATTTTCGGGCTTTAAAACAAGCTCTAGCACATGGGTTGGTGTTGACAAAAATTCATAGGGTACTTAAATTCTCACAATCAACGTGGTTGAAACCTTATGTAGATTCAAATACAAGCTTTAGGTAAAAGGCTAAAAATGAATTCGAAAAAGGTTACTTTAAACTCAACGTAAATTCAATATATGGAAAAACAATGGAAAATATTAGAAAACATCGGATTGTTAAATTGGTTAGTCAATGGGAGGGAAGGTATGGAGCAAAAAACTTGATAGCTAGTCCAAAGTTTACTGGAAGAACTGTATTCGATGAATAAAGTCAGTTAATGGCAATCGAATTGAAGAAAGCAGAACTTTATTTCAACAAACCCTTCTACATAGGAATGTCTATTTTAGATATTTCTAAAACTTTTATGTATGAGTTTCACTATGATTTCATGTTACCTCAATTAAAGGATTATTGTAAAATTTTATATACTGATACCGACAGTTTTATTTATGAAATTCAATGTAATGATATTTTCGAGGAAGTGATAAAACCTAACATTAACAGATTTGATACTAGCGAATATGGTGTTAATAATCCGTACAATATGCTACTTTGTAATAAAAAAGTCCCTGGTTTGATGAAAGATGAGGCAAATGGTAGAATTATTACTCATTTTGTAGGATTAAGATCGAAAATGTATAGTTATAAGGTACAGGATTCAAAATTGGTTAAAAAATCAAAGGGTGTTAAGTCAAGCATCATTGAAAATAAGATGACATTCGATGACTACATCAACTGTTTAAGGGAAAACAAAGATAAAATTATTTCGCAACGTACAATTCGTTCATATGCTCATAATGTTTACAGCATAGAGCAAACAAAAGTGGGTTTGAATGGATTAGACGATAAGCGTTGTATATTACATGATTCAATCAATACTTTACCTTGGGGTCATTAAAGTTTAAAGTAGTTATATGTATTTGTATGTATCAATAAACTTTATAAATATATTTCAGTGTATGTATAAATAAACTATAAATATATTTCAGTGTATGTATAAATAAACTTTATAAATATATTTTAGTGTATGTATCAATAAAATTTATAAATATATTTCAGTGTTTTTTTTTCTCGTTAGTATTCAAAACACATTCAGTATGGTTACATGTCCACAGAAAATGTATTCAGGTGGGAAAATAATTCATTTGACTAATAACATCTTCATAGTGGTTAGCATATCTCATGAATTGAACTTTGAACCATGTGTTAGAATATTCGGAAAGGATAATACTATTGAATTGACTGAAGTGGAATGGTATGAACTTCTATCTTCAATTCAAGCTGTAACAAATGACTATACCATATATGGAACAAATTTTGAATGGAAAATAGTGACAGATCATTCCAGTATTTATTTGGAATCTGATTGTATAATGGAATTATGGAAATTACATCCATTAATAACGTATAATTTGGAGCTACTGAAGAATCAACAATTTTATAGTTGTTTTAAAATTTTAAAACTTGGTGTGGATAGTGAGAACATTGTAAACTCAGCTCTCAACATAATGGACTCTGTGAAATATATAAATTGTGTAACATACAGCTTGGCTCTGGAAGTGATTTATAAATATCCTCATATGTTGAAGAATGAAGAAAGTAAGATTCAATGAAAATGTTCACATTCACTTATTGATCACCTGGGCTTTCGCTTACAAAAGCACCCGAAAATGCGAATTGAGATATCACGATGACTTGAGATTTCAACGTCGAATACAGGAAGCTGCTATTATTATTAATCCTATATTAGATGTAAGTCACAGAAATAAAGTATATCGACGAATAAATAATTTAAATTAACTCTTTCTGTTTTTTTTTTCAATGAAACAAAATTATTACAATTTATACAATACTATTTTTATTTATCCATGATTGAGAGTTCATTCCAAGCCACTTAACTAATAACCGATCACCTTTTTTTCTCAACACTTTTTCAATTAGAAAAACATCCGGATATTTCACTTTTTGTAGCTCTTCTGAATAGAATGCCCCTCGAATTTTTTTTTTTCTCATCTTCCAAAATGTAAGTAGTGGGATTGGTGAGTTTAACAGATTTAATCTTGAAAACCTCAGTAGTCCAGTTGGGAGTGTATCCTTTTTTAAACACGTGTCGATATTTGCTGATACGAACATAATCACCTTTTCTAAATTTTGCTGGTTTGGGATCAATGGTTTTGATGTTGTTGAATACAACAATATATTTGGCATTTTTATCATTAATTTTACTGGGTATTTCACCCGTTGTAGAGTGTCTGGTATTGTTATATTTTGCAGAAATTTCTGGAAAAATATTTAACCATTTATAAGAACCTTCCATACTAAATCGCTTCCATAATAGTGTTTTCAACGTTCGAATTACTCTTTCTGCAATACTAGCCTTGAGATTTGAAAATGTACTGTAGTGATTGATATTGTATGTTTGCATTAATCGTTGAAATTCTTTGTTGTAAAATTCAGTTCCATTATCGGTTTGTAGATTAGCAGGTGTGGTCTTCATTTTACTCAGTATAATTCTCATAGCATTTGTAATTTCTTTTCCTGTTTTCCTCTTGACAGGTTCCACCCAAACATATTTACCAAATGCATTGATTACAACTAAAATATAATTATATCCCTTGTTTTCTTTGGCATGTGGTGACATAATGGCCAAGTCTGCCTGGATCAAATCGTGTAGACCCTTCAAAATAACATGTCGTCTTCTATAATTTATTCGAGCTGGAGCATGTAATTCTTGTATTACTTGTGCTTTAGACATTTTTTACTAACGGACACTTTAACAATAGTTCAATGCAGATAGCAGCTGGCGTTCCTAATTTAAACTTAATTATATCTCCTTTTATAATATTTTTGGTAGCTAGTTGATTGAATTTAGATTCAATATCATTTATTAGCACCACTCCGTCTGCTGTATAATGTGATACACTTTCAATTATGCAAGCAAACTTAAATTTGAAAGCAATACCCCCATTATCTAGTACATAATACTCTTTATTCAAACTTTGTTTCTTCTCACCTCGCAAACGAACTAGACATTTAACATGATAATCAAATGAGTCGCAAATATAAAATGGAGCAGTTAGTTCAGCCGGACTCAAATAATGTTCATTGAACTTGTTGAGAGGCATGTTTGAAATAAAACTAACACTGAATAAATGTGTATTTATACACTTTTTTCTAGAGGAACTTGAATAACAAATTGAACATAACAATCACTTCTCATCGACCCTTGGGAATGAAGTTCAAACTCTATTCTATCTCCTTTAGTTACAATTTGATTTTCTAGTAACTGATTAATGGGGTTGTTATGATTTTTATATGAAACAAATAAAGGTGATGGATAGCATTGAATACTTTCAACCTTTCCGGTTATCGGAAAAGTGTACACAGTGGTTAAATCATCTAATACATAATTAGTTTTACTTAAATTTGGGTTGTTTTTTCCATGAATGTAAAGTATACATTTACTATGATACTTAGATGGTTGACATATGTAAAATGGAACATCTTGAGGTTTACTTTCGTCGATAGTAAGAAAATGTTGATTAAACTTGTTGATAGGCATGATGTAAACTGAGCAGTTGCGGAGTAAATGCTCCATTTATAGGATTATTTTTCCTTCACGTAATTCTTCTATAATCGAAACTATTTCGTTATTATGAGCAGAACTACCTGCATTCTTTGAACTCAAAAGTAATTTCAATCTTTCAACTATTTCATTGTAGTCATCAAAATATTTGTAGTCTACGGGCTTTGACGAATATTTCATCATTGTCATTCCCTTTCCCCTCCTTGCCATATTTCTAGTAATTACATTTCTCAGCATAGCGGAAGTTTGCGTACCAGATCTTGCTCTTACAGGTGGCTTAAGTTTCGGTTTTATAATGAAAAGATATTTATCTTTGATATCATTGGCAAATTTCTTAATAGGCAAGTCAGGATCATAATTTCGATGGATAGCGTTTGTTCGTTTTATGATATCCACGTAATTGTCAATATCTTTCTGATTCTGTAATGTAGGATTTTTCAAAAACAGTAAATCGTACAGACCTACAGTACCAGGGTATTTAATATTTTTAACTGAAATATTTGCACCTTCAAAATCTACTTCAGAATCCCCGATATAAAACTTTTCTTCGATAGGATCGTGAAATAAACCCAAATCATGATCATATTTACCATTTACGTCACGTACCATTCCTTCAATATACTCTCGAGGCAGAGGACTTTTGAATTGATCAAAATATTCGCGATACACCTCAGGATTGGATAAAGTTTGATAAAATTGAGAAAGGGTATCATCAATGAATTGGTCGTCGCGACTCTTATCAATCTCATCATCATTATGATCGATTTGAGATTGAAACACTTCTTCGGGTGCAGGTATCATATTCTCTAGCTGAGTGCTATTGAATAGTGGTCGAGCAGGGGGAGTAGTTAGATACGCTAATTTATTATATTTGGTGATTTGCGATTTAGGTGTTATAGGTGACATTGATTTTCTTTCTTCTTTAATCGATTGTTGAATTGGTTCCTTTAAAGCGGACACCAATTCCTCAAGTGGTCGCGTAATTGGTTGGTATGATTGTTCTAACTGAGATTGAGATTGAACTATATCACTTTTCAAACTCTTATATTTTTTCTTTAAAGCCTGGCGTGCCTTTACGAGTTGTTTCGCTAATTGTGTCTCCATGGTTACTACTAGGTGTATGTTCCCATCAATACTATTTATATACTAACAAAAATATCAAACCCTTTTCTATATCGACCAGACGTCATTGTACAATCTTTATCAATTGTGAGAAATCCAAATTTATCTTGCCAACAAAACGAACATACAGTTTTCAAATCTTGAAATGAAATATCAACGTTAACGTGATCATCATAAATGTGTTTCAAATTGGTCATATCTTGTTGAAAGACTATTAAGAGATTTGCATTATCTCTAATTAGCTGTTTGGGTATTGCCGAATATGTTTGACATAAATAGAAGCAGTCTGTGTATTTGTGTCGACCAAAACAAAAATAACTTTGCATTATGTTCTGATTACATGTAGCAACATCGTCAAAAATTATTATAGAATTATCTTTAATTAAGTCTGGAGAAATAACATCTTCTGCATTATCATATTCTTCATAGCCAATCTCTTTTATGGGTGGAATTAGATTTCTTAGATAAGTATATTTTGGTTGCTGTAGACTTTTCGAGTAAACATACACATTTTCAAATCTCAAACCATTAGGATGATCAATTAAGGATAACATAACATTTGTTTTTCCACATCCACTAGGACCAATAATTAGCCCTCTTTTCGAATCTCCTCCAAACATTGCACCATGTTTTCCAATTTGTTTCACCACTCCATCATCATAATTTTTAATGGGTAGTGAAAGTTGTTGTTTATGAATCTTCATGTTGACTGAGGGTATATAAGCACATGTCACTATATATAAGAACTTAGAATGAAACGAACCAGAAAAGTAGGAAGAGGTTTCATTAATACTCTCATCAACAAGCTTCCTGTTGAACTGCATCTACCTGGGTACGAATTTTGTGGTCCTGGTACTCGGTTAGAGGAGAGACTACGACAAGGAGACTTGGGAATTAATCCTTTGGATCAAGCGTGCAAAGAGCACGACATTGCTTATTCTCAAAATAAAGATTTGAGTAAGCGACATCTGGCAGATAAGATTTTAGAAAACAAAGCTTGGGAAAGAGTAAAGGCGAAAGACGCTAAAACAGGTGAAAAAGCGGCTGCTTGGTTTGTTACTACAGCTATGAAAGCTAAGCGTAAAATTGGAATGGGAATGAAAAAAAAGAGAGTTGGGAAAAAACGTACCATTCGAACTCCAAAAAAGGGTGGTTTCTTACCATTACTGTTACCATTACTAGGAGCATTAGGAGCTATTGGGGGCGGTGCAGCTGGAATTGCAAAAGCAGTGAATGATGCTAAAGCCAATCGTGAACAACTAACTGAACAAAAAAGACATAACGCAGCAATGGAGCAAGCGGTAAAAGTAGGTCAAGGTTTCTATCTACGACCCTATGAAGGATATGGTTTGAAAAAAAAAAGTTTGGAATCCAAAAAAATTTCGCTGAGCTTACCACGTCATGCGATGACAAATATTGAGCTAGAAGAGTATGCAAAATATATCCCTAATTTTCGTGGTGTTTTCATGCGGGATACGTTACCTAGTAAAATAAAAAAAGTGGAACTCACTGGACTGCTTACACTAAACATGACAAGCATGTGATTTATTTTGATAGTTACGGTAATTTACCCCCTCCATTAGAATTAGTTAGATATTTTAAGAGTGATGGGTTGGTTGATATAAACTATAATTATGATGTGCTACAATCATTTAATTCACATCAGTGCGGTCAATATTGTCTACGGTTTTTATTTAGTCACTCAGTTGGATCATTATGTCATACACATTCACTTTGATTGGAGAATCATTAGTTTTAAGTGATGATTTTAATCCCCCTATTTATTTAGACGAAAATGCTGACTATGAAATAGGTTTAACAAATTTTGATAGTTTTAATAGTATTAGTAACGTACATGAGCAAAATAATGTGTTGGTGTGGGGTGATCATGATGAATATAAATTTGAAATTCCTGTTGGAGCATACGAAATTAATGATATAATACAAATTATTGAACGGGAACTGATTCAGACTGGAGTTAGTATTCGTATTAGAGCAGATCCACGAACATCAACACTTACAATTAAAAGTAGTGTTTGGATTAATTTTGACATTGATAATTCTATAGGTCATCTTTTGGGATTTCCCAGACGAAAACTAAGTCCAAATGTAATTCATACTTCTAAAAGTGTCAACATTTTACAAGTGAATACCATTTGTATTGACTGTAACATTGCGGTTGGTTCTTTCCTCAATGGAAAACCAGTTCACATTATTCATCAATTTTTCCCACAAGTTCCAAATGGGTATAAAATAGTGGAACAACCACTAACAATACTCTATTATCCAGTAAACATCAAAACTATCAACAACATTACTGTGAGAATTCTCAATCAGGTTGGAACTTTGATCAATTTTCGCAAAGAAACTATAACGGTTCGACTACATCTGCGAAGAATAGAATAATGGTTTGGCGGTTTTCGGAACATCCATATCAACCATATAAAAGGCAATTCGAACGTCGAAAAAACAGTGCAACACTGGTGACTGATCGGTTAACATCAGAAAATCGTAAATTTTCACAGTCTGTTGGATTTCAAGTTTTAGTATAATGGAAATGTTACACGTTTCGGGTGAACCATTTATTGATAATACCATTGAAGATTATCAGTTCCATACCTACCAACCTTATACTTCTAGTAATTTAAATTATAATGATGAAATCAGAGTTCCTATTCAAGATTTGGATGCATACACACTACCATGTAATAGTTATCTTTATTTAGAAGGTAAAATCTTGACTGATCAAGACAAAGTACCCACAAAATTTCAACTTATCAACAACGGTATTGCTTATTTGTTTCGAGAACTACGATATGAATTGAATGGTGTTGTAATAGATTCTGTTAGAAATGTAGGTTTGGTTTCCACAATAAAAAATTATTTGTCGCTCACTGACAATGAGAGTAAATTACTGCAAAACGGAGGATGGTTTCCCAAAGATGGTAAGATTCTTCTTGATGGCAATGGAAACTTTAATGTTTGCATACCGTTGAAAGTATGGTGTGGATTATTCGAGGATTTTCGCAAAATTGTACTTAATATGAGACAGGAGTTGGTGTTAATTCGCGATAAAGATGATATAGATGCGGTTATCGCGAACGATATTAGCGAAAAGCCGAAAATTCAAATTAATAAATTATCTTGGAATGTTCCTCATATAACACCTAACTTACGAGAACAACTTCGTTTAAATAAAATTATTCAAAGCAATGTCGATCTCCCTATCAAGTTTCGAAGTTGGGAAATAATCGAATATTCCACTTTAAATGATTCGACACGTCATACTTGGCCTGTCAAAACTTCAACTAAATTAGAAAGTCCTCGACATATCATAGTAGCACTGCAGGCTGGTCGTAAGGGAGAATTATTGAAAGATATGAGTCAATTTGATCATTGTACATTAACGAATATGCGCGTCTTTCTTAATTCAGAACGTTATCCTTATCATGATTTAAATTTGGACTTTGATACTAACCGTTTCGCAACGTTGTATGAAATGTTTGCTAATTTTCAAGAATCCTATTATCACATTCAAACAAATCAACCAATATTCACACCTGAGGAATTCAAACAAAAAGCTCCCATTGTTCATATCGATTGTTCTCGGCAAAAGGAAATCATTCAAAGTGGATCTGTTGTTCTTCGTATTGAATTTGAAACGAAAAAGTCAGTAGGTAATAATGTAACGGCGTATTGCTTAATTTTACATGAAAAAGAGTTTATGTATAATGTTTATGTTACCTCCAGATTTACACAAACAGGCTACTTGGTTAATGACAAATCATCATTACATAAATTGGGACGCCGGATTTACACCTGTTCATACTTTTGGTGTCTTGTTTCAAGATTTGCTTACCAACGTTGAAGCGGTTTATGTCAAAGGTAAAGAAAAGGCAAATTATTTAAGAACATTTTCGACAGTTCCCGTTTATGAATTTGATGAACAACCGAAATTGGAACATATGGATCCATCATGTTTTTACCATATGAATGATAAATGTATATGTGCAGTAACAAATGTATATTTTTTGTATAATAACTATTTAATGCATAAATAAAACAATAATTAAATTTCATTAATTTTTTATTTCATAATTACATTTTTATTTTTCCTGTTCTTCCTCCCCATCATTCTTCAAGCGAAGTAACTCCGGCAGTAAGTGATTGTATTCGTACATCCATCTATCCAAATTTAAGTGTTTTAATAATTGTATTAAACATACAATACAAATCACACCTTTCGCGAAATATTTGCAAGCGTCAGCTCCTTGTCTATACCTATCCGCGTGCTGCATACACTCTTCGTGTGTGTATTTTCTTCCCATTCCATATACTGCTTCCCGCTCATACACTTTTTCTCGTTCATTCAAGTCAAATACTAACGTTTGCACTGCTGCTTTCAATTCTTCCATTTTGTAAACAGTTTTAACTTTCAGAGTCTTATTTGCTCGAAATTTATACAGCTTTTCCCCACCACTTTTTGATGATGGTGTTGGGTATATAAGTAGGAGGAGTTGGGTATAAAAATTAAACATTTCACAACATGACTAAGTTTTTGTGCAAGAAATCGTTTCATGATTTCACTACCGAAGAATTTAAAGAGCTTCCGATTGAATACCTAATAGAGAATGTGAGACCTTTCGTTTTGCTGGATATTTGGCATAAACTTCCATATGCCTTTCAATCCAACTTTCAATTGCAAATACGATTACCTTGTTTTGTTCACTATAATCGTCCTGATTAGATAACTCATTGGGATGGACCTGCCAGTGCACAAGAAAATTGTCATTTTTGTAAATATGCACTGAAATTATAAATTGTACTATTTGATGAATAAATAAAACACTTAAAATATTTTACTGATTTTTTATTTTATGATAACATATTATTTTCTTCCTCGTATTGTTCATAGACACCATCCTCCTCCTCCTCCTCCTCCTCATTCTTCAAGCGAAGTTCCTCCGGAAGTAAGTGATTGTATTCATACATCCATCTTTCCAAATCTAAGTGTTTCAATAACTGCATTAAACATACAATGCAAATTAATCCTTTTACAAAATTTTTGCAAGCGTCAGCTCCTTTTCTGTACTTCTTCGCCTGCTGCATACACTCTTCTACTGTGTATATCCTTCCCCTACCATATATCTGCTCCCGATCAAACATTCTTTCATGTTTGTTAAAGTCATATACTAAACTTTGCACTGCTTCTTTCACTTCTTCCATTTTGTAAACAAACACTTTTTAACGTTCAGAAATCTTATTGCATCGAAATTTATACAGCTTTTCCCCACCACTTGCATTTCAGCTTTTTCCCACTACTTTATTGAAAAACAAAATGAGATCTAAAAATCCCAAGCGTCACCTCAAAAAAGGTCACACAAAAACCTGTTTCAAGGTTCCACAAAGTTAGTGATCAAGGTGAACATGGTCAAACTGGATCTACAAACAGGTTCAAATTACTCGGTATCCAGTGGTGTCTAGAGGTCAATCCGTTCATTTGACGTATATAAATAAACTGAAGGTTAACAACTAAAAAAGCGGCTCTACAAACAGGTTCTCAAAACCGGCTAAACAGGTT
>CANOBC010000030.1:0-13000 GCA_947563755.1 Lochmaea crataegi
GGATTTTCGAAATTTTCATGACTCCGTTTGAAGGCGAAATAATGATTTTATCTCAAAACTGATTGTGCCAGTCGATTTTTTGCCCAAAAAACCCCTCTTTACGAATTTTAGCATTTTTTATAATTTTTTTGTCGAAAATTTAGAACAAAGGGGGTAGCTATGGAAATATTTTGCGATACAATTTTCTAACTCCCATAATCCTTGGAAATATGGACTTAAAATCCACTTAAAGATGTAAAATTGTCCCCTCTATCGATTGGTGAAGACTAGAACGTTCTATCTTTCCTATTAGTCGAGTTATGAGTATTTTTTGTTTGGAAAAGTGGATTTTCGAAATTTTCATGACTCCGTTTGAAGGCGAAATAATGATTTTATCTCAAAACTGATTGTGCCAGTCGATTTTTTGCCCAAAAAAACCCCTCTTTACGAATTTTTAGCATTTTTTATAATTTTTTTGTCGAAAATTTAGAACAAAGGGGGTAGCTATGGAAATATTTTGCGATACAATTTCCTAACTCCCATAATCCTTGGAAATATGGACTTAAATTTCGCTTAAATATGTAAAATTGTCCCCCCTATCGATTGGTGAAGTCTAGAACGTTCTATCTTTCCTATTAGTCGAGTTATGAGTATTTTTTGTTTTGAAAAGTGGATTTTCGAAAATTTCATGACTCTATTTGAAGGCGAAATAATGATTTTATCACAAAACTGATGGTGCCAGTCATTTTTTTGGCCAAAAAAACCCCTCTCTACAAATTTTTAGCATTTTTTATAATTTTTTTGTCGAAAATTTAGAACAAAGGGGGTAGCTATGGAAATATTTTGCGATACAAATTGATTTTTTCTAACTCCCATAATCCTTGGAAATATGGACTCAAAATTCACTTAAATATGTAAAATTGTCCCCTCTATCGATTGGTGAAGACTAGAACGGATTGGTGAAGACTAGAACGTTCTATCTTTCCTATTAGTCGAGTTATGAGTATTTTTTGTTTTGAAAAGTGGATTTTCGAAAATTTCATGACTCTATTTGAAGGCGAAATAATGATTTTATCACAAAACTGATTGTGCCAGTCAATTTTTTGGCCAAAAAAACCCCTCTTTACGAATTTTTAGCATTTTTTATAATTTTTTTGTCGAAAATTTAGAACAAAGGGAAATATTTTGCGATACAGATTGATTTTTTCTAACTCCCATAATCCTTGGAAATATGGACTCAAAATTCACTAAAATATGTAAAATTGCCCCCTCTATCGATTGGTCAAGACTAGAACGTTCTATCTTTCCTATTAGTCGAGTTATGAGTATTTTTTGTTTTGAAAAGTGGATTTTCGAAAATTTCATGACTCTATTTGAAGGCGAAATGATGATTTTATCACAAAACTGATTGTGCCAGTCGATTTTTTGGCCAAAAAAACCCCTCTTTGCGAATTTTTAGCATTTTTTATAATTTTTTTGTCGAAAATTTAGAACAAAGGGGGTAGCTATGGAAATATTTTGCGATACAAATTGATTTTTTCTAACTCCCATATGCCTTGGAAATATGGACTTAAAATTCACTTAAAGATGTAAAATTGTCCCCTCTATCGATTGGTGAAGACTAGAACGTTCTATCTTTCCTATTAGTCGAGTTATGAGTATTTTTTGTTTTGAAAAGTGGATTTTCGAAATTTTCATGACTCCATTTGAAGGCGAAATAATGATTTTATCACAAAACTGATTGTGCCAGTCAATTTTTTGCCCAAAAAAACCCCTCTTTACGAATTTTTAGCATTTTTTATAATTTTTTTGTCGAAAATTCAGAACAAAGGGGGTAGCTATGGAAATATTTTGCGATACAATTTTCTAACTCCCATAATCCTTGGAAATATGGACTCAAAATTCACTAAAATATGTAAAATTGTCCCCTCTATCGATTGGTGAAGACTAGAACGTTCTATCTTTCCTATTAGTCGAGTTATGAGTATTTTTTGTTTTGAAAAGTGGATTTTCGAAAATTTCATGACTCTATTTGAAGGCGAAATAATGATTTTATCACAAAACTGATTGTGCCAGTCGATTTTTAGGCCAAAGAAACCCCTCTTTGAGAATTTTTAGCATTTTTTATAATTTTTTTGTCGAAAATTTAGAACAAAGGGGGTAGCTATGGAAATATTTTGCGATACAATTTTCTAACTCCCATAATCCTTGGAAATATGGACTCAAAATTCACTTAAAGATGTAAAATTGTCCCCTCTATCGATTGGTGAAGACTAGAACGTTCTATCTTTCCTATTAGTCGAGTTATGAGTATTTTTTGTTTTGAAAAGTGGATTTTCGAAAATTTCATGACTCTATTTGAAGGCGAAATGATGATTTTATCACAAAACTGATTGTGCCAGTCGATTTTTTGGCCAAAAAAACCCCTCTTTACAAATTTTTAGCATTTTTTATAATTTTTTTGTCGAAAATTTAGAACAAAGGGAAATATTTTGCGATACAGATTGATTTTTTCTAACTCCCATAATCCTTGGAAATATGGACTCAAAATTCACTAAAATATGTAAAATTGCCCCCTCTATCGATTGGTCAAGACTAGAACGTTCTATCTTTCCTATTAGTCGAGTTATGAGTATTTTTTGTTTTGAAAAGTGGATTTTCGAAAATTTCATGACTCTATTTGAAGGCGAAATGATGATTTTATCACAAAACTGATTGTGCCAGTCGATTTTTTGGCCAAAAAAACCCCTCTTTGCGAATTTTTAGCATTTTTTATAATTTTTTTGTCGAAAATTTAGAACAAAGGGGGTAGCTATGGAAATATTTTGCGATACAAATTGATTTTTTCTAACTCCCATATGCCTTGGAAATATGGACTTAAAATTCACTTAAAGATGTAAAATTGTCCCCTCTATCGATTGGTGAAGACTAGAACGTTCTATCTTTCCTATTAGTCGAGTTATGAGTATTTTTTGTTTTGAAAAGTGGATTTTCGAAAATTTCATGACTCTATTTGAAGGCGAAATAATGATTTTATCACAAAACTGATTGTGCCAGTCAATTTTTTGGCCAAAAAAACCCCTCTTTACGAATTTTTAGCATTTTTTATAATTTTTTTGTCGAAAATTTAGAACAAAGGGAAATATTTTGCGATACAGATTGATTTTTTCTAACTCCCATAATCCTTGGAAATATGGACTCAAAATTCACTAAAATATGTAAAATTGCCCCCTCTATCGATTGGTCAAGACTAGAACGTTCTATCTTTCCTATTAGTCGAGTTATGAGTATTTTTTGTTTTGAAAAGTGGATTTTCGAAAATTTCATGACTCTATTTGAAGGCGAAATGATGATTTTATCACAAAACTGATTGTGCCAGTCGATTTTTTGGCCAAAAAAACCCCTCTTTGCGAATTTTTAGCATTTTTTATAATTTTTTTGTCGAAAATTTAGAACAAAGGGGGTAGCTATGGAAATATTTTGCGATACAAATTGATTTTTTCTAACTCCCATATGCCTTGGAAATATGGACTTAAAATTCACTTAAAGATGTAAAATTGTCCCCTCTATCGATTGGTGAAGACTAGAACGTTCTATCTTTCCTATTAGTCGAGTTATGAGTATTTTTTGTTTTGAAAAGTGGATTTTCGAAATTTTCATGACTCCATTTGAAGGCGAAATAATGATTTTATCACAAAACTGATTGTGCCAGTCAATTTTTTGCCCAAAAAAACCCCTCTTTACGAATTTTTAGCATTTTTTATAATTTTTTTGTCGAAAATTCAGAACAAAGGGGGTAGCTATGGAAATATTTTGCGATACAATTTTCTAACTCCCATAATCCTTGGAAATATGGACTCAAAATTCACTAAAATATGTAAAATTGTCCCCTCTATCGATTGGTGAAGACTAGAACGTTCTATCTTTCCTATTAGTCGAGTTATGAGTATTTTTTGTTTTGAAAAGTGGATTTTCGAAAATTTCATGACTCTATTTGAAGGCGAAATAATGATTTTATCACAAAACTGATTGTGCCAGTCGATTTTTAGGCCAAAGAAACCCCTCTTTGAGAATTTTTAGCATTTTTTATAATTTTTTTGTCGAAAATTTAGAACAAAGGGGGTAGCTATGGAAATATTTTGCGATACAATTTTCTAACTCCCATAATCCTTGGAAATATGGACTCAAAATTCACTTAAAGATGTAAAATTGTCCCCTCTATCGATTGGTGAAGACTAGAACGTTCTATCTTTCCTATTAGTCGAGTTATGAGTATTTTTTGTTTTGAAAAGTGGATTTTCGAAAATTTCATGACTCTATTTGAAGGCGAAATGATGATTTTATCACAAAACTGATTGTGCCAGTCGATTTTTTGGCCAAAAAAACCCCTCTTTACAAATTTTTAGCATTTTTTATAATTTTTTTGTCGAAAATTTAGAACAAAGGGAAATATTTTGCGATACAGATTGATTTTTTCTAACTCCCATAATCCTTGGAAATATGGACTCAAAATTCACTAAAATATGTAAAATTGCCCCCTCTATCGATTGGTCAAGACTAGAACGTTCTATCTTTCCTATTAGTCGAGTTATGAGTATTTTTTGTTTTGAAAAGTGGATTTTCGAAAATTTCATGACTCTATTTGAAGGCGAAATGATGATTTTATCACAAAACTGATTGTGCCAGTCGATTTTTTGGCCAAAAAAACCCCTCTTTGCGAATTTTTAGCATTTTTTATAATTTTTTTGTCGAAAATTTAGAACAAAGGGGGTAGCTATGGAAATATTTTGCGATACAAATTGATTTTTTCTAACTCCCATATGCCTTGGAAATATGGACTTAAAATTCACTTAAAGATGTAAAATTGTCCCCTCTATCGATTGGTGAAGACTAGAACGTTCTATCTTTTCTATTAGTCGAGTTATGAGTATTTTTTGTTTTGAAAAGTGGATTTTCGAAAATTTCATGACTCTATTTGAAGGCGAAATAATGATTTTATCACAAAACTGATTGTGCCAGTCAATTTTTTGGCCAAAAAAACCCCTCTTTACGAATTTTTAGCATTTTTTATAATTTTTTTGTCGAAAATTTAGAACAAAGGGAAATATTTTGCGATACAGATTGATTTTTTCTAACTCCCATAATCCTTGGAAATATGGACTCAAAATTCACTAAAATATGTAAAATTGCCCCCTCTATCGATTGGTCAAGACTAGAACGTTCTATCTTTCCTATTAGTCGAGTTATGAGTATTTTTTGTTTTGAAAAGTGGATTTTCGAAAATTTCATGACTCTATTTGAAGGCGAAATGATGATTTTATCACAAAACTGATTGTGCCAGTCGATTTTTTGGCCAAAAAAACCCCTCTTTGCGAATTTTTAGCATTTTTTATAATTTTTTTGTCGAAAATTTAGAACAAAGGGGGTAGCTATGGAAATATTTTGCGATACAAATTGATTTTTTCTAACTCCCATATGCCTTGGAAATATGGACTTAAAATTCACTTAAAGATGTAAAATTGTCCCCTCTATCGATTGGTGAAGACTAGAACGTTCTATCTTTCCTATTAGTCGAGTTATGAGTATTTTTTGTTTTGAAAAGTGGATTTTCGAAATTTTCATGACTCCATTTGAAGGCGAAATAATGATTTTATCACAAAACTGATTGTGCCAGTCAATTTTTTGCCCAAAAAAACCCCTCTTTACGAATTTTTAGCATTTTTTATAATTTTTTTGTCGAAAATTCAGAACAAAGGGGGTAGCTATGGAAATATTTTGCGATACAATTTTCTAACTCCCATAATCCTTGGAAATATGGACTCAAAATTCACTAAAATATGTAAAATTGTCCCCTCTATCGATTGGTGAAGACTAGAACGTTCTATCTTTCCTATTAGTCGAGTTATGAGTATTTTTTGTTTTGAAAAGTGGATTTTCGAAAATTTCATGACTCTATTTGAAGGCGAAATAATGATTTTATCACAAAACTGATTGTGCCAGTCGATTTTTAGGCCAAAGAAACCCCTCTTTGAGAATTTTTAGCATTTTTTATAATTTTTTTGTCGAAAATTTAGAACAAAGGGGGTAGCTATGGAAATATTTTGCGATACAATTTTCTAACTCCCATAATCCTTGGAAATATGGACTCAAAATTCACTTAAAGATGTAAAATTGTCCCCTCTATCGATTGGTGAAGACTAGAACGTTCTATCTTTCCTATTAGTCGAGTTATGAGTATTTTTTGTTTTGAAAAGTGGATTTTCGAAAATTTCATGACTCTATTTGAAGGCGAAATGATGATTTTATCACAAAACTGATTGTGCCAGTCGATTTTTTGGCCAAAAAAACCCCTCTTTACAAATTTTTAGCATTTTTTATAATTTTTTTGTCGAAAATTTAGAACAAAGGGAAATATTTTGCGATACAGATTGATTTTTTCTAACTCCCATAATCCTTGGAAATATGGACTCAAAATTCACTAAAATATGTAAAATTGCCCCCTCTATCGATTGGTCAAGACTAGAACGTTCTATCTTTCCTATTAGTCGAGTTATGAGTATTTTTTGTTTTGAAAAGTGGATTTTCGAAAATTTCATGACTCTATTTGAAGGCGAAATGATGATTTTATCACAAAACTGATTGTGCCAGTCGATTTTTTGGCCAAAAAAACCCCTCTTTGCGAATTTTTAGCATTTTTTATAATTTTTTTGTCGAAAATTTAGAACAAAGGGGGTAGCTATGGAAATATTTTGCGATACAAATTGATTTTTTCTAACTCCCATATGCCTTGGAAATATGGACTTAAAATTCACTTAAAGATGTAAAATTGTCCCCTCTATCGATTGGTGAAGACTAGAACGTTCTATCTTTCCTATTAGTCGAGTTATGAGTATTTTTTGTTTTGAAAAGTGGATTTTCGAAATTTTCATGACTCCATTTGAAGGCGAAATAATGATTTTATCACAAAACTGATTGTGCCAGTCAATTTTTTGCCCAAAAAAACCCCTCTTTACGAATTTTTAGCATTTTTTATAATTTTTTTGTCGAAAATTTAGAACAAAGGGGGTAGCTATGGAAATATTTTGCGATACAATTTTCTAACTCCCATAATCCTTGGAAATATGGACTCAAAATTCACTAAAATATGTAAAATTGTCCCCTCTATCGATTGGTGAAGACTAGAACGTTCTATCTTTCCTATTAGTCGAGTTATGAGTATTTTTTGTTTTGAAAAGTGGATTTTCGAAAATTTCATGACTCTATTTGAAGGCGAAATAATGATTTTATCACAAAACTGATTGTGCCAGTCGATTTTTAGGCCAAAGAAACCCCTCTTTGAGAATTTTTAGCATTTTTTATAATTTTTTTGTCGAAAATTTAGAACAAAGGGGGTAGCTATGGAAATATTTTGCGATACAATTTTCTAACTCCCATAATCCTTGGAAATATGGACTCAAAATTCACTTAAAGATGTAAAATTGTCCCCTCTATCGATTGGTGAAGACTAGAACGTTCTATCTTTCCTATTAGTCGAGTTATGAGTATTTTTTGTTTTGAAAAGTGGATTTTCGAAAATTTCATGACTCTATTTGAAGGCGAAATGATGATTTTATCACAAAACTGATTGTGCCAGTCGATTTTTTGGCCAAAAAAACCCCTCTTTGCGAATTTTTAGCATTTTTTATAATTTTTTTGTCGAAAATTTAGAACAAAGGGAAATATTTTGCGATACAAATTGATTTTTTCTAACTCCCTTAATCCTTGGAAATATGGACTCAAAATTCACCAAAAGATGTAAAATTGTCCCCTCTATCGATTGGTCAAGACTAGAACGTTCTATCTTTCCTATTAGTCGAGTTATGAGTATTTTTTGTTTTGAAAAGTGGATTTTCGAAATTTTCATGACTCCATTTGAAGGCGAAATAATGATTTTATCACAAAACTGATTGTGCCAGTCAATTTTTAGGCCAAAGAAACCCCTGTTTACGAATTTTTAGCATTTTTTATAATTTTTTTGTCGAAAATTTAGAACAAAGGGGGTAGCTATGGAAATATTTTGCGATACAAATTGATTTTTTCTAACTCCCATAATCCTTGGAAATATGGACTTAAAATTCACCTCAAGATGTAAAATTGTCCCCTCTATCGATTGGTGAAGACTAGAACGTTCTATCTTTCCTATTAGTCGAGTTATGAGTATTTTTTGTTTGGAAAAGTGGATTTTCGAAATTTTCATGACTCCATTTGAAGGCGAAATAATGATTTTATCACAAAACTGATTGTGCCAGTCAATTTTTAGGCCAAAGAAACCCCTCTTTACGAATTTTTAGCATTTTTTATAATTTTTTTGTCGAAAATTTAGAACAAAGGGGGTAGCTATGGAAATATTTTGCGATACAAATTGATTTTTTCTAACTCCCATAATCCTTGGAAATATGGACTTAAAATTCACTTAAAGATGTGAAATTGTCCCCTATATCGATTGGTGAAGACTAGAACGTTCTATCTTTCCTATTAGTCGAGTTATGAGTATTTTTTGTTTGGAAAAGTGGATTTTCGAAATTTTCATGACTCCATTTGAAGGCGAAATAATGATTTTATCTCAAGACTGATTGTGCCAGTCGATTTTTTGCCCAAAAAAACCCCTCTTTACGAATTTTTAGCATTTTTTATAATTTTTTTGTCGAAAATTTAGAACAAAGGGGGTAGCTATGGAAATATTTTGCGATACAATTTTCTAACTCCCATAATCCTTGGAAATATGGACTCAAAATTCACTAAAATATGTAAAATTGTCCCCTCTATCGATTGGTGAAGACTAGAACGTTCTATCTTTCCTATTAGTCGAGTTATGAGTATTTTTTGTTTTGAAAAGTGGATTTTCGAAAATTTCATGACTCTATTTGAAGGCGAAATAATGATTTTATCACAAAACTGATTGTGCCAGTCAATTTTTTGGCCAAAAAAACCCCTCTTTACGAATTTTTAGCATTTTTTATAATTTTTTTGTCGAAAATTTAGAACAAAGGGAAATATTTTGCGATACAGATTGATTTTTTCTAACTCCCATAATCCTTGGGAATATGGACTCAAAATTCACTAAAATATGTAAAATTGCCCCCTCTATCGATTGGTCAAGACTAGAACGTTCTATCTTTCCTATTAGTCGAGTTATGAGTATTTTTTGTTTTGAAAAGTGGATTTTCGAAATTTTCATGACTCCATTTGAAGGCGAAATAATGATTTTATCACAAAACTGATTGTGCCAGTCAATTTTTAGGCCAAAGAAACCCCTCTTTGAGAATTTTTAGCATTTTTTATAATTTTTTTGTCGAAAATTTAGAACAAAGGGGGTAGCTATGGAAATATTTTGCGATACAATTTTCTAACTCCCATAATCCTTGGAAATATGGACTCAAAATTCACTTAAAGATGTAAAATTGTCCCCTCTATCGATTGGTGAAGACTAGAACGTTCTATCTTTCCTATTAGTCGAGTTATGAGTATTTTTTGTTTTGAAAAGTGGATTTTCGAAAATTTCATGACTCTATTTGAAGGCGAAATGATGATTTTATCACAAAACTGATTGTGCCAGTCGATTTTTTGGCCAAAAAAACCCCTCTTTGCGAATTTTTAGCATTTTTTATAATTTTTTTGTCGAAAATTTAGAACAAAGGGAAATATTTTGCGATACAAATTGATTTTTTCTAACTCCCTTAATCCTTGGAAATATGGACTCAAAATTCACCAAAAGATGTAAAATTGTCCCCTCTATCGATTGGTCAAGACTAGAACGTTCTATCTTTCCTATTAGTCGAGTTATGAGTATTTTTTGTTTTGAAAAGTGGATTTTCGAAATTTTCATGACTCCATTTGAAGGCGAAATAATGATTTTATCACAAAACTGATTGTGCCAGTCAATTTTCAGGCCAAAGAAACCCCTCTTCACGAATTTTTAGCATTTTTTATAATTTTTTTGTCGAAAATTTAGAACAAAGGGGGTAGCTATGGAAATATTTTGCGATACAAATTGATTTTTTCTAACTCCCATAATCCTTGGAAATATGGACTTAAAATTCACCTCAAGATGTAAAATTGTCCCCTCTATCGATTGGTGAAGACTAGAACGTTCTATCTTTCCTATTAGTCGAGTTATGAGTATTTTTTGTTTGGAAAAGTGGATTTTCGAAATTTTCATGACTCCATTTGAAGGCGAAATAATGATTTTATCACAAAACTGATTGTGCCAGTCAATTTTTAGGCCAAAGAAACCCCTCTTTACGAATTTTTAGCATTTTTTATAATTTTTTTGTCGAAAATTTAGAACAAAGGGGGTAGCTATGGAAATATTTTACGATACAAATTGATTTTTTCTAACTCCCATAATCCTTGGAAATATGGACTTAAAATTCACTTAAAGATGTAAAATTGTCCCCTCTATCGATTGGTGAAGACTAGAACGTTCTATCTTTCCTATTAGTCGAGTTATGAGTATTTTTTGTTTGGAAAAGTGGATTTTCGAAATTTTCATGACTCCATTTGAAGGCGAAATAATGATTTTATCTCAAAACTGATTGTGCCAGTCGATTTTTTGCCCAAAAAAACCCCTCTTTACGAATTTTTAGCATTTTTTATAATTTTTTTGTCGAAAATTTAGAACAAAGGGGGTAGCTATGGAAATATTTTGCGATACAATTTTCTAACTCCCATAATCCTTGGAAATATGGACTCAAAATTCACTAAAATATGTAAAATTGTCCCCTCTATCGATTGGTGAAGACTAGAACGTTCTATCTTTCCTATTAGTCGAGTTATGAGTATTTTTTGTTTTGAAAAGTGGATTTTCGAAAATTTCATGACTCTATTTGAAGGCGAAATAATGATTTTATCACAAAACTGATTGTGCCAGTCAATTTTTTGGCCAAAAAAACCCCTCTTTACGAATTTTTAGCATTTTTTATAATTTTTTTGTCGAAAATTTAGAACAAAGGGAAATATTTTGCGATACAGATTGATTTTTTCTAACTCCCATAATCCTTGGGAATATGGACTCAAAATTCACTAAAATATGTAAAATTGCCCCCTCTATCGATTGGTCAAGACTAGAACGTTCTATCTTTCCTATTAGTCGAGTTATGAGTATTTTTTGTTTTGAAAAGTGGATTTTCGAAATTTTCATGACTCCATTTGAAGGCGAAATAATGATTTTATCACAAAACTGATTGTGCCAGTCAATTTTTAGGCCAAAGAAACCCCTCTTTACGAATTTTTAGCATTTTTTATAATTTTTTTGTCGAAAATTTAGAACAAAGGGGGTAGCTATGGAAATATTTTGCGATACAAATTGATTTTTTCTAACTCCCATAATCCTTGGAAATATGGACTTAAAATTCACTTAAAGATGTAAAATTGTCCCCTCTATCGATTGGTGAAGACTAGAACGTTCTATCTTTCCTATTAGTCGAGTTATGAGTATTTTTTGTTTGGAAAAGTGGATTTTCGAAATTTTCATGACTCCATTTGAAGGCGAAATAATGATTTTATCACAAAACTGATTGTGCCAGTCAATTTTTAGGCCAAAGAAACCCCTCTTTACGAATTTTTAGCATTTTTTATAATTTTTTTGTCGAAAATTTAGAACAAAGGGGGTAGCTATGGAAATATTTTGCGATACAAATTGATTTTTTCTAACTCCCATAATCCTTGGAAATATGGACTTAAAATTCACTCAAAGATGTAAAATTGTCCCCTCTATCGATTGGTGAAGACTAGAACGTTCTATCTTTCCTATTAGTCGAGTTATGAGTATTTTTTGTTTGGAAAAGTGGATTTTCGAAATTTTCATGACTCCATTTGAAGGCGAAATAATGATTTTATCTCAAAACTGATTGTGCCAGTCGATTTTTTGCCCAAAAAAACCCCTCTTTACGAATTTTTAGCATTTTTTATAATTTTTTTGTCGAAAATTTAGAACAAAGGGGGTAGCTATGGAAATATTTTGCTATACAATTTTCTAACTCCCATAATCCTTGGAAATATGGACTCAAAATTCACTAAAATATGTAAAATTGTCCCCTCTATCGATTGGTGAAGACTAGAACGTTCTATCTTTCCTATTAGTCGAGTTATGAGTATTTTTTGTTTTGAAAAGTGGATTTTCGAAAATTTCATGACTCTATTTGAAGGCGAAATAATGATTTTATCACAAAACTGATTATGCCAGTCAATTTTTTGGCCAAAAAAACCCCTCTTTACGAATTTTTAGCATTTTTTATAATTTTTTTGTCGAAAATTTAGAACAAAGGGAAATATTTTGCGATACAGATTGATTTTTTCTAACTCCCATAATCCTTGGAAATATGGACTCAAAATTCACTAAAATATGTAAAATTGCCCCCTCTATCGATTGGTCAAGACTAGAACGTTCTATCTTTCCTATTAGTCGAGTTATGAGTATTTTTTGTTTTGAAAAGTGGATTTTCGAAAATTTCATGACTCTATTTGAAGGCGAAATGATGATTTTATCACAAAACTGATTGTGCCAGTCGATTTTTTGGCCAAAAAAACCCCTCTTTGCGAATTTTTAGCATTTTTTATGATTTTTTTGTCGAAAATTTAGAACAAAGGGGGTAGCTATGGAAATATTTTGCGATACAAATTGATTTTTTCTAACTCCCAGATGCCTTGGAAATATGGACTTAAAATTCACTTAAAGATGTAAAATTGTCCCCTCTATCGATTGGTGAAGACTAGAACGTTCTATCTTTCCTATTAGTCGAGTTATGAGTATTTTTTGTTTTGAAAAGTGGATTTTCGAAATTTTCATGACTCCATTTGAAGGCGAAATAATGATTTTATCACAAAACTGATTGTGCCAGTCAATTTTTTGCCCAAAAAAACCCCTCTTTACGAATTTTTAGCATTTTTTATAATTTTTTTGTCGAAAATTTAGAACAAAGGGGGTAGCTATGGAAATATTTTGCGATACAATTTTCTAACTCCCATAATCCTTGGAAATATG
>CANOBC010000031.1:0-29487 GCA_947563755.1 Lochmaea crataegi
AATTTTTCAAAAATTTTGACCATTTTTAACAATTATTGACCATTTTTGACAATTTTTCAAAAATTTTGACAATTTTCAACAACTATTCACCATTTTTGACATTTTTTATAATTATTGACAATTTTTTCAAAATTTTAACAATTTTTGACCATTTTTCAAAATTTTAACAATTATTAACCATTTTTGACAATTATTGACTATTTTTGACAACTTTCAAAAATTATGACAATTATTGTAAACTTTTCAAAATATTTAACAATATTTGATCATTTTTCAAAATTTTAGACCATTTTTCAAAATTATTGTCCATTTTCGATAATTATTGACAATTGTAGACAATTATGGACCATTTTTCCAAATTTTTGACCATTTTTCAAAATTATTGACCATTTTTGACAGTTCTTCAAAAAATTTAACAATTTTTGACAATCATCATCTATTTTTCAAAATTTTGACAATTTTTAACAATAATAATCCATTTTTGATAGTTTTTGACGATTATTGGCCATTTTTGACAATTTTTCAAAAACTTTAACAATTTTTGACAATTATCAACTATTTTTCAAAATTTTGACAATTTTTAACAATAATTGTCCATTTTTGACAATTTTTGACCATTTTTGATAGTTTTTGACAATTATTGGCCATTTTTGACAATTTTTCAAAATTATTAACCATTCTTGATAGTTTTTGACAAGTATCGACCATTTTTCAAAATTTTAATAATTTTTGACAATTATTGACCAATTTTGACAATAATTGTCCATTTTTGACAGTTTTTAAAAATAATTTACAATTTTTAACCATTTTTGATAGTTTTTGACCATTTTTGACAATTTTTCAAAATTTTAGACCATTTTTCAAAATTATTGTCCATTTTTGATAATTATTGACAATTGTTGACAATTATGGATCATTTTTCCAAAATTTTGACCATTTTTGACCATATTTCAAAAACTTTAACAATTTTTGACAATCTTCAACTATTTTTCAAACTTTTGATAATTTTTAATAAAAATTGTCCATTTTTGACAATTTTTGATAGTTTTTGACAATTATTGGCCATTTTTGACAATTTTTCAAAAAATTCAACAATTTTTAAAAAATTTTGACCCTTTTTCAAAATTATTGATTATTTTTGATAGTTTTTGACAATTATCGACCATTTTTCAGAATTTTAACAATTATTGACCAATTTTGACAATAATTGGCCATTTTTGACAGTTTTTAACAATCTTTGACCATTTTTGACAATTTTTGAAAAATTTTGACCTTTTTCAAAATTTTTTTAAAGTTTTTGACAATTATCGACCATTTTTGACAATTTTTGAAATTTTTTCACCATTTTTCAAAAAATTTTTAAAAATCTTGACAATTATCGACCATTTTTCAAAATTTTAACAATTATTGACAATTTTTGATAATTTTTGGCAATTATTAACCATTTTTGACAAAAATTGTCCATTTTTAACAGTTTTTGACCATTATTGACCATATTTCAAAATTTTTGACAAAAATTGTCCATTTTTAACAGTTTTTGACCATTATTGACCATATTTCAAAATTTTTGACAATTTTCATATAATTTTATTTTATTTTTAATCTGATAAATTGTTAAATATTCACCAATTGAGTTAATTCGGGGGCGTGGTTTGATTAAATAAGCGAGCGAAAAAGATTTTTTTTTGCACTAGAGCGTAAAGTAACAATCCTCGGCATTTTTCGACTTTACAATTTCATTTGAATATAGTAATTGCGCGACTGTAGAAAAAATATTTTTAATACTTTACTGAAAAGGTTACCTTTTCGTCCAAATATCTAAACCATAAAACGTCATTTTTTGACACAATCGGATAAAAAAAAAATTTCTAAGCTGTACGATAAATAGTCACTTCTCTTAATCAGACACCCAGTACAGTTACTCATTACTCACTCTGTATAATATAACTATTATTTCTCAATGAACCAATATTATGAATTAACAACATTCTACAGTTAAAAATTCTTAAAAAGTTATTTGAGAATTTCTAAAAGCATAGCATCAAAATTTTTTGTTCAGAAACTTTTTCCGAAACCTCCCTTACAAGATGACAAACGTGTTTACTATTATCGACACCAAAGTATCGTGGACTTTTCCTACTAAAAGCATTATCCTAAAACGTTTTTTTCCTATTCCTTAGAAGAAGGAAAAACTGGACAGCAACTGCTACCCCATTTATATATTTATTCGTTAAAAGTTTGTTCGTGTAGACGTTTCCTAAAAGTTATGGAATTATTTAAGTTCTTGCATTCAACAGTTACCCCTAGGGATGAGAAATCAGAGATCGTAGCCAAAGCTTTAATTTTCGTTGAAAACTGTCATGGGGCAAATTAGGAAGTTTGCATCGAGAAAGTTCGGCACTTAAGAAGGGAAAATCCTTGTATAGCTCGTATAAGGGTTCAGAGAATGTGATACCGAATATAATATATATTTAGGTTAAGGTATTTTATTGACCGTAAAAGATATAAAATGGTGGAAAAATATTTTTCTGGAATCAAAAACAAAAAAGAATGGGAGGAGTATTTCATAAAAACACTAACAAGATCAGAGGAGATAGATGAAGAAAATGAGAAAGATGAAGAAAACGAACTACAGCAACATGAAGAAGTACAAACAGTCAGAACCGAAGAAAACGAAGTTATGGAAGCAATAAATAAAGTAAAACATGATAAAGCAGCGGGTCCAGATGGTATCGTTAATGAAATGTTAGAGCAAGGAGGGTATGAAATGGGGATGGCAATAGTACAGTTATGGGAAACCGAAATCATGCCGCAAGAATGGAATGAAGGGTTGTTAGTACCAATTTTAAAGAAGGATGATCCAAGGATATTCTCGAACTATAGAGGAATTACATTATTAAACACTGCATATAAGATCAAAACAAAACAAGACCTATTATATTAAAACTTACCACGGGAAACAAGAAAACAGAAATACTTGATAACGCCAAAAATCTGAAGGGAACAAACATATGGATGGACAATGATTATGCCAAGGAAGTACTGGAAGAACGAAAATTATGAATACCATTTCTGAAAGATGCTAGAGTTAAGGGAAATTGTTAATAATCAATATTAAGACATACAATGTTGAAGATCTAAATAACACGGAAAAAGAGCAACGACTGACAGGTCTCCAAATAGCCTCGCAGAGACGAGACAAATATCGAAAAAGTATAAGAATGACAAAAAACTAGTCGAAAAAGATACAAATAAGGATAATTATAACGGAAGAGGCAATGAAGCAACAATACAAAGGAAAAAATAGATGGACAGTTTGGAAAATAGGAACTTGGAATGTAAGGAGTTTTGCGGGTAAAGAGCAAGAGTTGAAGGAAGAATCAAATTAAATTTGGATATCTTAGGAATTACAGAAACAAAAATGAAAGGAAATGGCGAAAAAACATTGAATGGAGGAAACATATTTATATACAGCGGAGTCGATCATAACCAAAGAGCAAGAGAAGGAGTTGGGTGTATATTGAAAACTACAATCCAAAAATACATAAGAAACTGGACAGGGATTAGCAAAAACATTTTAAGAATCGAAATGAACATGGAGGAACAGTTAAAGACAACCATAGTAGTAGTGTATGGAGATGACGAAAAAAAGACCAATTTTGGGAGCAATTAACAGAAACAATTGAACTTGCAACAGGAAGATTATTAATAATTGGGTACCTCAACAGTAGAGTTGGAAAAAGAGACGAAGAATCAGGACAAACAATTGGAATGCAAGGAGAAGACACAAGAAATAGAAATGGGCGAAGATTAATTGATTTTTTCTTGACGAACGAACTTATAATAACAAACACAAACAATTCTGGAATAAATTCGGGGAAAAAATGGAAAGAGACAGTTATGGCAATCGAAAATTGTTTTACAAGACAGATCAGGCAAGCAACATAATTTCACCAATACAGCTACGAAACAAGGAAAAATATTGATAGAAACGAAGGAGATAATGGCACGATGGAAAGAATATTTCGAAGAAACACTAAATACAAAGGCTGTTAGGGAAACCGAAATGATAGGTAGCTGTGAAGAATCGGAAACAAAGCGGAACGACCATATAAATTTCCAACTAGAAGATGTGAAAATGGTAGTAGGAGAGTTAAAAAGAGGCAAAGCAGCGGGCCATAATGGAATTAAAGCAGAAATGTTGATGGATCTTTCGGCTATCTTTCGAAAGCGGCAATTTTACTTTACGCTCGAAAAACACACATAATTTTTTCTACAGTCGCTCTTTTAATAATTAAAACAGTTTTTTTTATAATCGTCATTTTCGCTATTCATCATGATTAACCTTAAAAAGATGGGGATGTTAAAAAATAATCGATTTTTATATTATACCATTTTTCATAATTATTGACCATTTTTGATAATTATTGACAATTTTTAACAATTATGGACCATTTTTCCAAATTTTTGACCATTTTTGACAATTATTGACCATTTTTGACCATATATCAAAATTTTTGACAATTTTTCAAAAACTTTAACAATTTTTGAAAATTATCAACGATTTTGCAAAATTTTGACAATTTTTAACAATAATTGTCCATTTTTGACAGTTTTTGACAATTTTTGATAGTTTTTGACAATTATTGACCATTTTTGACAATTTTTCAAAATTTTTGACCATTTTTGATAGTTTTTGACAATTATCGACCATTTTTCAAAATTTTAACAATTTTTGACAATTATTGACCAATTTTGTCAATAATTGTCCATTTTTGACAGTTTTTAAAAACAATTGATAATTATTGACCATTTTTGATAATTATTGACAATTATGGACCATTTTTCCAAATTTTTGACCATATTTCAAAAACTTTAACAATTTTTGACAATTATCAACTATTTTTCAAAATTTTGACCTTTTTTTTTACAATAATTGTCCATTTTTGATCATTTTTGATAGTTTTTGACAATTTTTCAAAAATTTTCAAAATTACACTTTTTTCTACATCGCGCGTAAAATGACTAATTACTATATTCACATGAAATCGTAAAGTCGACAAATGCCGAGGATTGTTACTTTACGCTCTAGCGCAAAAAAGGAATCTTTTTCGTTCGCTTATTTAATGAAACCACGCCCTCCGAATTAACTCAATTGGTGAATAATTAACAGATTATCAGATTAAAAATTGAATAAAATTGTCAAAAATTTTGAAATATGGTCAAAAATGGTCAATTATTGTCAAAGACTGTTAAAAATGGACAATTTTTGCCAAAAACTGTCAAAAATGGTCAATAATTGTCAAAAATGGTAAATAATTGTCAAAAACTATCAAAAATTTTAAAATTTTTTTGAAAAATGGTCAAAAATTTTCAAAAACGGTCAATAATTGTCAAAAACTATCAAAAATGGTCAAAAATTGTCAAAAATAGACAATTATTGTTAAAAATTGTCAAAATTTTGATAAATAGTTGATAATTGTCAAAAATTGTTAAAGTTTTTGATGATATGATGATACTTTGAAATATGGTCAAAAATGGTCAATAATTGTCAAAAATGGTCAAAAATTTAGAAAAATGGTCCATAATTTTCAACAATTGTCAATAATTATCAAAAATGGTCAATAATTGTGAATTATTTTTAAAAACTGTAAAAAATGGACAATTATTGTCAATAATTGTCAAAATTGTTGCAATTTTGAAGAATGGTCGACAATTGTAAAAAACTATCAAAAATGGTCAATGATTTTGAAAATTATTGACAATAATTTTCCATTTTTGACAGTTTTTAACTATTTTTGATAGTTTTTCACAATTATTGGCCATTTTTGACAATTTTTCTAAAATTTCAACAATTCTTCAAAATTTTTGACCATTTTTGACAATTATTGACCATTTTTGAAAGTTTTTGACAAAAATTGCCCATTTTTAACAGTTTTTGATAAAAATTGTCCATTTTTAACAATTTTTGACAATAATTGACAATAATTGACAATAATTGACAATAATTGACAATTTTTGACAATTTTTGACCATATTTCAAAATTTTTGACAGTTTTCATATAATTTTATTTAATTTTTAATCTGATAAATTGTTAATTATTCACCAATTGAGTTAATTCGGAAAAAGATTCCTTTTTTTTGAGCTAGAGCGTAAAGTAACAATCCTCGACATTTGTCGACTTTACGATTTCATTTGAATATAGTAATTAGTCATTTTACGCGCGACTGTAGAAAAAAGTGTATTATGAATGTTTTGAGAATGCTTCGTGGTGCGAACCTTTTCATTATTGACACCCAACGATGGAGACATCCTGTAGAATCTGCCGACAATAAAGTACAAAACGACAAGTTCTATAATCTAGAATTTCAAATAACTAGTTGATAAGTAAGTGTGCTAAAAGGGGGTATGTAAAGTAAAAGCGATAACAAGCGGGATGTATTGTATATATATATATATATATATATTATATATTATAGATAGTAGGAGTATTTCATTCGACACTCCTTGCTCGAGCTACAGAATCGCGTAATCAGTGGTGGTGGGGAACACATTGTCGACTTATCTTGAAGGCTCACACTTTTCCCTCTTTTCTTATCCTCGGCGAGCTGGAACATTATCTTTAGAATGTGCCTTCTTGGATTAACTTGCTTCTGTAGATACTTATAGTGTTAAGACGAGAAAGATAATATTGGGGAGAGAATTATTTTATTATTTTATTTTGAGATGTTCAGAAGTTGTAGAATTCTAAACTAATAACGTTTTTTTCGGTTTTTATTAACTTTACGACTTCTCTATAAAAAACTGAAATAAATACATGTAAAGGATATTTACATTTCTGTCCAAAGGTAACTTTCCTATGTTGAAAAAAGGATAAAGTTGTTCCTGAAATACTACAAAAAAACGTAAATGAAATATTGTTTTCAATATAAAATATCTTTTTCTACAGTCGCGCGTAAAATGACTAATTCGTATATTCAAATGAAATCGTAAAGTCGACAAATGCCGAGGATTGTTACTTTACGCTCTAGCGCAAAAAAAGGAATCTTTTTCGCTCGCTCATTTAATCAAACCACGCTCTCCGAATTAACTCAATTGGTGAATAATTAACAGATTAAAAATTATATGAAAATTGTCAAAAATTTTGAAATATGGTCAGTAATTGTCAAAAATTGTCAATTATTGTCAAAAACTGTTAAAAATGGACAATTTTTGTCAAAACCTGTCAAAAACGGTCAATAATTGTTAAAATTTTGAAAAATGGTTGATAATTATCAAAAACTATCAGAAATGGTCAATAATTTTGAAAAATGTTCAAAAATTTTGATAAATTGTCAAAACTTTTGAAAAATTATCAAAAATGGACAATTATTGTTAAAAATTGTCAAAATTTTGAAAAATAGTTGATAATTGTCAAAAATTGTTAAAGTTTTTGAAATATGGTCAAAAATGGTCAAAAATTTGGAAAAATGGTCCATAATTGTCAATAATTATCAAAAATGGTCTAAAATTTTGAAAAACTGTCAAAACCTATTAAAAATGGCAAAAAATTGTCAAAAATGGACGATTATTGACAAAATTGATCAATAATTGTCAAAATTTGTTAAAATTTTGAAAAATTGTCGATAATGGTCAAAAACTATCAAAAATGGTCAATAATTTTGAAAAACTGTCAAAAATGGCCAATAATTGTCAAAAACCATCAAAAATGGTCAAAAATTGTTCAATGACTGTCAAAAATGGACAATTATTGCTAAAATTTGTCAAAATTTTAAAAAATAATTAATAATTGTCAAAAATTGTTGAAGTTTTTGAAAAATTGTAAAACATTTTGAACAAATGGTCAATAATATTAAAAAACTGTCAATAATTGTTAAAAATGGTAAGAATTTTTGAAAAATGGTCAATAATAATTGCCAGAACTTGTCAAAGATGGTCAAAAATGATCAAAAATGGTCAATAATTGTTAAAATTTGAAAAAATGGTCAAAAATTGTCAAAATTTTTGAAAAATTGTCGAAAATGAGCAATAATTGTCAAAAATGGTCAAAAATTTGGAAAAATAGTCTAAAATTTTGACAAATTGTCAAAAAACTATCAAAATTGGTTAAAAATTGTCAATTATTGTTAGAAACTGTTAAAAATGGACAATTATTGTCAAAAACTATCAAAAATGGTCAATAATTTTGAAAAATGGTCAAAAATTTTGAAGAATTGTTGAAATTTTAGGAAAATTGTCAAAAATGGCCAATAATTGTCAAAAACTATCAAAAATGGTCAAAAATTGTCAGACTGTCAAAAATGGACAATTATTGTTAAAATTTCTCAAAATTTCGAAAAATAGTTGATAATTGTCAAAAATTGTTAAAGTTTTTGAAAAATTGTCAAAAATCTTGAAATATGGTCACAAATTTTGAAAAATGTTCCATAATTGTCAATAATTATCAAAAATGGTCAATAATTTTGAAAAATTGTCAAAAATGGCCAATAATTGTCAAAAACTATCGAAAATGGTCAAAAATTGTCAAAGACTGTCAAAAATGGACAATTATTGCTAAAATTTGTCAAAATTTTGAAAAATAATTAATAATTGTCAAAAATTGTTGAAGTTTTTGAAAAATTGTAAAACATTTTGAAAAAATGGTCAATAATAATAAAAAACTGTCAATAATTGTTAAAAATTGTAAGAATTTTTGAAAAATGGTCATTAATAACTTGTCAAAGATGGTCAAAAATGATCAAAAATGGTCAATAATTGTTAAAATTTGAAAAAATGGTCAAAATTTTTGAAAAATTGTCGAAAATGATCAATAATTGTCAAAAATCGTCAATAATTGTCAAAAATGGTCAAAAATTTGGAAAAATGGTCTAAAATTTTGAAAAATTGTCAAAAAACTATCAAAAATGGTTGAAAATTGTCAATTATTGTTAAAAACTGTTAAAAATGGACAATTATTGTCAAAAACTATCAAAAATGGTCAAAAATTTTGAAGAATTGTTAAAATTTTAGAAAAATTGTCAAAAATGGCCAATAATTGTCAAAAACTATCAAAAATGGACAATTATTGTTAAAATTTGTCAAAATTTTGAAAAATAGTTGATAATTGTCAAAAATTGTCAAAATTTTTGAAATATGGTCAAAAATGGTCAAAATTTTTGAAATATGGTCCATAATTGCCAACAATTGTCAAATATGGTCAATAGTTTTGAAAAATGGTCAAAAATTGTTAAAATTTTTGAAAAATTGTTAAAAATCGCCAATAATTGTCAAAAACTATCAAAAATGGTCAAAAATTGTCAAAGACTGTCAAAAATGGACAATTATTGCTAAAATTTGTCAAAATTTTGAAAAATAATTAATAATTGTCAATTGTTGAAGTTTTTGAAAAATTGTAAAACGCTCCGCGTCGCGCGGCAACATTCTTTCTCAAGCGGCAATCTGTTACTTTACGCTCTAAATACAAAAATAACTATTTTGTAATCACCAGATCTGCAATTTTCATTCTAATCCCCGAAGGGTCTCGTAATCTCTATGCAATCTGTAAAACATTACCGAAAAACCATTGTTTAATGGTTCCAGATAACCGCGACATGAAATCGAGCCCCGAAGGATCGGGGCGAAGCACCTGAGACCACAAACCGGGGGACCGAGAGGGTGGAGCACTTTAATCACAAGTTTTACCAACCTGTAATCATATATACGGAGACTTTATTGAAACACTATAATTTTCTCTTGCCAACATTATAATAATACTGTTAATTATTATTATTATCAAGTATAGTTCGTACACGACATTGTACGTATATATATGGTTTAAATTAAATTTTAAAAAATACAGTCGGTTGTTTTAAGAACGAAAGCTTTGAAGTTTCCGTTATTTTTTTCCAAAAATTAGATGGACTTATTTAATTTCGCAAGGGTGCGAAAGAGGGGGAGAGAGGGGTCCAGCCGGTCGGTACGGCGGCACCGAGTTTTCCTGAACACGAACGAACCAACAGGTTGGTTAAGTTTTTTGTGTACCATTTTTTTGACAAATTTTTTATTAAATTCGAAAAATTATAAGGTATTTTCTAAAAAAACTTTTGTTGGAATTTGCTATTATGTCCTGGACTAGGCTTACAATTAATGAAAAAATTCCCAGTAACCGTACAAATATGGTAAAGGAACAAAATCTGTCACTAACGAATTCCCCTTGGATATTCTGGATTCGCTATGATTTAGGGGGAGGGGGGTGAGACACGGAATACGAGAGAAACTCCATTTCGCGCGCGACCCCAATCTTGTAAAGCCCGAGGGCCCTGTTTGTTGAGGCAGGCATAGTGATGTAGCTTATTTACTTAATAATCATCAATCGTCATTACGTATGTACTGAGCAATTTTTAATATCTAGAAACCGCTTCTGAAAGAACACTTCTGATTTCTTATTTACGAAATTGAAATACATAATTATTTATTACAGAAATAATATTCAAGATGGGAAAATTAGAAAATTTCTCTTTTTTTTCACTCTCGTATTAAATAAGAAAAGAAGCTTCTTTACTAATACACCGCCGCCTCTTCTAATGAATCTCATTTTGCCTCGTTGGATATCATATGGAACGCCGGGATAATGTGTAAGGTGATAGGGATATAGCTGAGGGAAAAGTGACACCTGACGAGGCGTATCCCACTTCTGAAATGGATCTTGCCAAAGGCATCGTGGTTGGTTTTAGGCTGACAGTTACGTTTATCGTGCATCTTGGGAGAATTACGCTTTGATTATAATTACTAGATGTGTATTTGAATGTCAAAGATATTTTTCGTAAAATTAATTTATTTTGGAAAACAATTCTCATGATACTAATTTTTTTTTTTAAACTGACGTTTCTATTTATCTGCTTAACGAAAGAATCAATTTTTTATCATAAAACACAGACTTTTTCCATTCATCAATTTTTTTTCCGCCAAACATTTATCATCGTCGATGGACGTCTGTACGTAGAGCAGCAGCGCCCCGACGCCGACGATGCGTTTCAGAGATTGAAATCGCAGTAACAAAACCGAAAAACGGCTTTCACGGCCTACTGGTTCCAATCAGAGTTTCCTTTCTTATCAATCGTATAGAGCCGAAAACTCCATTTAGAAAATTCATTCAGATGGGAAGGATAATATTGCCTGTGCAGTGTATACGCACCCCACCAGACACTTTTTTTCTTATTCAAATTTTTTTTTTTAGGTAACCAGGACCGACTTTCAAATCTTTAAAAAATGATGTTCGTAATTTATCAATTTTTGAATCGGTTATTTCATTCTAAAATTAAGTTAGCAACAGCAGATACTACCAAAAACAGTGTCGTAGTGATTGTGGAAAATTTCACTCTATAATTTGGAAAAAATCAAAATCAAGTGTATAGAAACAGTTTGTTGAATTTTTTGACGAAAAGTTGTAAAATTCTTATAGAAATTTTGCATTTTTCACAGGTATATCATTATGTTTACCTTTTCAACTGTCAAAAAATTTCAACTTGAAAATCGAGGCGCCTCGAAAAAATTTCCGGAATTTTTTTTAGTAACTAGTCAAAATTAAGGCATCTGATTGGTTACAAAGTAGAGGTGTGAAATTTTTACTTATATAATATCACAAGAGCTTAAATTATTTCCGGAAATTTTCTTGAGGGCACGAATATTTTGAAAATTAATAATAATTTTCTTAAAATATTCGTGAGCGAAAAAGAAAATTTCACTCCATAATTTGGAAAAAATCAAAATCACGTGTATGGAAACAGTTTGTTGAATTTTTTGACGAAAAGTTGTAAAATTCTTATGGAAATTTTGCATTTTTCACAGGTATATCTACATTATTTAATGGTTGTATATCATAATGTTTACCTTTTCAACTGTCAAAAAATTTCCACTTGAAAATCGAGGCGCCTCGAAAAAATTTCCGGAATTTTTTTTAGTAACTAGTCAAAATTAAGGCATCTTATTGGTTACAAAGTAGAGGTGTGAAATTTTTACTTATATAATGTCACAAGAGCTTAAATTATTTCCGGAAATTTTCTTGAGGGCACGAATATTTTGAAAATTAATAATAATTTTCTTAAAATATTCGTTACGAAAAAGAAAATTTCACTCCATAATTTGGAAAAAATCAAAATCAAGTGTATGGAAACAGTTTGTTGAATTTTTTGACGAAAAGTTGTAAAATTCTTATAGACATTTTGCATTTTTCACAGGTATATTTACATTATTTAACGGTTGCAGATCATTATGTTTACCTTTTCAACTGTCAAAAAATTTCAACTTGAAAATCGAGGCGCCTCGAAAAAATTTCCGGAATTTTTTTTAGTAACTAGTCAAAATTAAGGCATCTTATTGGTTACAAAGTAGAGGTGTGAAATTTTTACTTATAATATCACAAGAGCTTAAATTATTTCCGGAAATTTTCTTGAGGGCACGAATATTTTGAAAATTAATAATAATTTTCTTAAAATATTCGTGAGCGAAAAAGAAAATTTCACTCCATAATTTGGAAAAAATCAAAATCAAGTGTATGGAAACAGTTTGTTGAATTTTTTGACGAAAAGTTGTAAAATTCTTATAGAAATTTTGCATTTTTCACAGGTATATCATTATGTTTACCTTTTCAACTGTCAAAAAATTTCCACTTGAAAATCGAGGCGCCTCGAAAAAATTTCCGGAATTTTTTTTAGTAACTAGTCAAAATTAAGGCATCTGATTGGTTACAAAGTAGAGGTGTGAAATTTTTACTTATAATATCACAAGAGCTTAAATTATTTCCGGAAATTTTCTTGAGGGCACGAATATTTTGAAAATTAATAATAATTTTCTTGAAATATTCGTGAGCGAAAAAGAAAATTTCACTCCATAATTTGGAAAAAATCAAAATCACGTGTATGGAAACAGTTTGTTGAATTTTTGACGAAAAGTTGTAAAATTCTTGTAGAAATTTTGCATTTTTCACAGGTATATCTACATTATTTAATCGTTGTTACCTTTTCAACTGTCAAAAAATTTCCACTTGAAAATCGAGGCGCCTCGAAAAAATTTCCGGAATTTTTTTTAGTAACTAGTCAAAATTAAGGCATCTTATTGGTTACAAAGTAGAGGTGTGAAATTTTTACTTATATAATGTCACAAGAGCTTAAATTATTTCCGGAAATTTTCTTGAGGGCACGAATATTTTGAAAATTAATAAAAATTTTCTTAAAATATTCGTTACCGAAAAAGAAAATTTCACTCCATAATTTGGAAAAAATCAAAATCACGTGTATGGAAACAGTTTGTTGAATTTTTTGACGAAAAGTTGTAAAATTCTTATGGAAATTTTGCATTTTTCACAGGTATATCTACATTATTTAATGGTTGTATATCATAATGTTTACCTTTTCAACTGTCAAAAAATTTCCGCTTGAAAATCGAGGCGCCTCGAAAAAATTTCCGGAATTTTTTTTAGTAACTAGTCAAAATTAAGGCATCTTATTGGTTACAAAGTAGAGGTGTGAAATTTTTACTTATATAATGTCACAAGAGCTTAAATTATTTCCGGAAATTTTCTTGAGGGCACGAATATTTTGAAAATTAATAATAATTTTCTTAAAATATTCGTGAGCGAAAAAGAAAATTTCTCTCCATAATTTGGAAAAAAATCAAAATCAAGTGTATGGAAACAGTTTGTTGAATTTTTTGACGAAAAGTTGTAAAATTCTTATGGAAATTTTGCATTTTTCACAGGTATATCTACATTATTTAATGGTTGTATATCATAATGTTTACCTTTTCAACTGTCAAAAAAATTTCCGCTTGAAAATCGAGGCGCCTCGAAAAATTTTGCGGAATTTTTTTTAGTAACTAGTCAAAATTAAGGCATCTTATTGGTTACAAAGTAGAGGTGTGAAATTTTTACTTATATAATGTCACAAGAGCTTAAATTATTTCCGGAAATTTTCTTGAGGGCACGAATATTTTGAAAATTAATAAAAATTTTCTTAAAATATTCGTGACCGAAAAAGAAAATTTCACTCCATAATTTGGAAAAAATCAAAATCACGTGTATGGAAACAGTTTGTTGAATTTTTTGACGAAAAGTTGTAAAATTCTTATGGAAATTTTGCATTTTTCACAGGTATATCTACATTATTTAATGGTTGTATATCATAATGTTTACCTTTTCAACTGTCAAAAAATTTCCGCTTGAAAATCGAGGCGCCTCGAAAAAATTTCCGGAATTTTTTTTAGTAACTAGTCAAAATTAAGGCATCTTATTGGTTACAAAGTAGAGGTGTGAAATTTTTACTTATAATATCACAAGAGCTTAAATTATTTCCGGAAATTTTCTTGAGGGCACGAATATTTTGAAAATTAATAATAATTTTCTTAAAATATTCGTGAGCGAAAAAGAAAATTTCTCTCCATAATTTGGAAAAAAATCAAAATCAAGTGTATGGAAACAGTTTGTTGAATTTTTTGACGAAAAGTTGTAAAATTCTTATAGAAATTTTGCATTTTTCACAGGTATATTTACATTATTTAACGGTTGCAGATAATTATGTTTACCTTTTCAACTGTCAAAAAATTTCCACTTGAAAATCGAGGCGCCTCGAAAAAATTTCCGGAATTTTTTTTAGTAACTAGTCAAAATTAAGGCATCTTATTGGTTACAAAGTAGAGGTGTGAAATTTTTACTTATATAATGTCACAAGAGCTTAAATTATTTCCGGAAATTTTCTTGAGGGCACGAATATTTTGAAAATTAATAAAAATTTTCTTAAAATATTCGTTACCGAAAAAGAAAATTTCACTCCATAATTTGGAAAAAATCAAAATCACGTGTATGGAAACAGTTTGTTGAATTTTTTGACGAAAAGTTGTAAAATTCTTATGGAAATTTTGCATTTTTCACAGGTATATCTACATTATTTAATGGTTGTATATCATAATGTTTACCTTTTCAACTGTCAAAAAATTTCCGCTTGAAAATCGAGGCGCCTCGAAAAAATTTCCGGAATTTTTTTTAGTAACTAGTCAAAATTAAGGCATCTTATTGGTTACAAAGTAGAGGTGTGAAATTTTTACTTATATAATGTCACAAGAGCTTAAATTATTTCCGGAAATTTTCTTGAGGGCACGAATATTTTGAAAATTAATAAAAATTTTCTTAAAATATTCGTTACCGAAAAAGAAAATTTCACTCCATAATTTGGAAAAAATCAAAATCACGTGTATGGAAACAGTTTGTTGAATTTTTTGACGAAAAGTTGTAAAATTCTTATGGAAATTTTGCATTTTTCACAGGTATATCTACATTATTTAATGGTTGTATATCATAATGTTTACCTTTTCAACTGTCAAAAAATTTCCGCTTGAAAATCGAGGCGCCTCGAAAAAATTTCCGGAATTTTTTTTAGTAACTAGTCAAAATTAAGGCATCTTATTGGTTACAAAGTAGAGGTGTGAAATTTTTACTTATATAATATCACAAGAGCTTAAATTATTTCCGGAAATTTTCTTGAGCGCACGAATATTTTGAAAATTAATAATAATTTTCTCAAAATACTCGTGACCGAAAAAGAAAATTTCACTCCATAATTTGGAAAAAATCAAAATCAAGTGTATGGAAACAGTTTGTTGAATTTTTTGACGAAAAGTTGTAAAATTCTTATAGAAATTTTGCATTTTTCACAGGTATATCATTATGTTTACCTTTTCAACTGTCAAAAAATTTCCACTTGAAAATCGAGGCGCCTCGAAAAAATTTCCGGAATTTTTTTTAGTAACTAGTCAAAATTAAGGCATCTTATTGGTTACAAAGTAGAGGTGTGAAATTTTTACTTATATAATATCACAAAAGCTTAAATTATTTCCGGAAATTTTCTTGAGGGCACGAATATTTTGAAAATTAATAATAATTTTCTTAAAATATTCGTGAGCGAAAAAGAAAATTTCTCTCCATAATTTGGAAAAAAATCAAAATCAAGTGTATGGAAACAGTTTGTTGAATTTTTTGACGAAAAGTTGTAAAATTCTTATGGAAATTTTGCATTTTTCACAGGTATATCTACATTATTTAATGGTTGTATATCATAATGTTTACCTTTTCAACTGTCAAAAAAATTTCCGCTTGAAAATCGAGGCGCCTCGAAAAATTTTGCGGAATTTTTTTTAGTAACTAGTCAAAATTAAGGCATCTTATTGGTTACAAAGTAGAGGTGTGAAATTTTTACTTATATAATGTCACAAGAGCTTAAATTATTTCCGGAAATTTTCTTGAGGGCACGAATATTTTGAAAATTAATAAAAATTTTCTTAAAATATTCGTGACCGAAAAAGAAAATTTCACTCCATAATTTGGAAAAAATCAAAATCACGTGTATGGAAACAGTTTGTTGAATTTTTTGACGAAAAGTTGTAAAATTCTTATGGAAATTTTGCATTTTTCACAGGTATATCTACATTATTTAATGGTTGTATATCATAATGTTTACCTTTTCAACTGTCAAAAAATTTCCGCTTGAAAATCGAGGCGCCTCGAAAAAATTTCCGGAATTTTTTTTAGTAACTAGTCAAAATTAAGGCATCTTATTGGTTACAAAGTAGAGGTGTGAAATTTTTACTTATAATATCACAAGAGCTTAAATTATTTCCGGAAATTTTCTTGAGGGCACGAATATTTTGAAAATTAATAATAATTTTCTTAAAATATTCGTGAGCGAAAAAGAAAATTTCTCTCCATAATTTGGAAAAAAATCAAAATCAAGTGAATGGAAACAGTTTGTTGAATTTTTTGACGAAAAGTTGTAAAATTCTTATAGAAATTTTGCATTTTTCACAGGTATATTTATATTATTTAACGGTTGTATATCATTATGTTTACCTTTTCAACTGTCAAAAAATTTCCACTTGAAAATCGAGGCGCCTCGAAAAAATTTCCGGAATTTTTTTTAGTAACTAGTCAAAATTAAGGCATCTTATTGGTTACAAAGTAGAGGTGTGAAATTTTTACTTATATAATGTCACAAGAGCTTAAATTATTTCCGGAAATTTTCTTGAGGGCACGAATATTTTGAAAATTAATAATAATTTTCTTAAAATATTCGTGAGCGAAAAAGAAAATTTCTCTCCATAATTTGGAAAAAAATCAAAATCAAGTGTATGGAAACAGTTTGTTGAATTTTTGACGAAAAGTTGTAAAATTCTTATAGAAATTTTGCATTTTTCACAGATATATCTACATTATTTAATGGTTGTATATCATTATGTTTACCTTTTCAACTGTCAAAAAAATTTCCGCTTGAAAATCGAGGCGCCTCGAAAAATTTTGCGGAAATTTTTTTAGTAACTAGTCAAAATTAAGGCATCTTATTGGTTACAAAGTAGAGGTGTGAAATTTTTACTTATATAATATCACAAGAGCTTAAATTATTTCCGGAAATTTTCTTGAGGGCACGAATATTTTGAAAATTAATAATAATTTTCTTAAAATATTCGTGAGCGAAAAAGAAAATTTCTCTCCATAATTTGGAAAAAAATCAAAATCAAGTGTATGGAAACAGTTTGTTGAATTTTTTGACGAAAAGTTGTAAAATTCTTATAGAAATTTTGCATTTTTCACAGGTATATTTATATTATTTAACGGTTGTATATCATTATGTTTACCTTTTCAACTGTCAAAAAAATTTCCGCTTGAAAATCGGGGCGCCTCGAAAAATTTTGCGGAAATTTTTTTAGTAACTAGTCAAAATTAAGGCATCTTATTGGTTACAAAGTAGAGGTGTGAAATTTTTACTTATATAATGTCACAAGAGCTTAAATTATTTCCGGAAATTTTCTTGAGGGCACGAATATTTTGAAAATTAATAATAATTTTCTTAAAATATTCGTGAGCGAAAAAGAAAATTTCTCTCCATAATTTGGAAAAAAATCAAAATCAAGTGTATGGAAACAGTTTGTTGAATTTTTTGACGAAAAGTTGTAAAATTCTTATAGAAATTTTGCATTTTTCACAGGTATATTTATATTATTTAACGGTTGTATATCATTATGTTTACCTTTTCAACTGTCAAAAAAATTTCCGCTTGAAAATCGGGGCGCCTCGAAAAATTTTGCGGAAATTTTTTTAGTAACTAGTCAAAATTAAGGCATCTTATTGGTTACAAAGTAGAGGTGTGAAATTTTTACTTATATAATGTCACAAGAGCTTAAATTATTTCCGGAAATTTTCTTGAGGGCACGAATATTTTGAAAATTAATAATAATTTTCTTAAAATATTCGTGAGCGAAAAAGAAAATTTCTCTCCATAATTTGGAAAAAAATCAAAATCAAGTGTATGGAAACAGTTTGTTGAATTTTTTGACGAAAAGTTGTAAAATTCTTATGGAAATTTTGCATTTTTCACAGGTATATCTACATTATTTAATGGTTGTATATCATAATGTTTACCTTTTCAACTGTCAAAAAAATTTCCGCTTGAAAATCGAGGCGCCTCGAAAAATTTTGCGGAATTTTTTTTAGTAACTAGTCAAAATTAAGGCATCTTATTGGTTACAAAGTAGAGGTGTGAAATTTTTACTTATATAATGTCACAAGAGCTTAAATTATTTCCGGAAATTTTCTTGAGGGCACGAATATTTTGAAAATTAATAAAAATTTTCTTAAAATATTCGTGACCGAAAAAGAAAATTTCACTCCATAATTTGGAAAAAATCAAAATCACGTGTATGGAAACAGTTTGTTGAATTTTTTGACGAAAAGTTGTAAAATTCTTATGGAAATTTTGCATTTTTCACAGGTATATCTACATTATTTAATGGTTGTATATCATAATGTTTACCTTTTCAACTGTCAAAAAATTTCCGCTTGAAAATCGAGGCGCCTCGAAAAAATTTCCGGAATTTTTTTTAGTAACTAGTCAAAATTAAGGCATCTTATTGGTTACAAAGTAGAGGTGTGAAATTTTTACTTATAATATCACAAGAGCTTAAATTATTTCCGGAAATTTTCTTGAGGGCACGAATATTTTGAAAATTAATAATAATTTTCTTAAAATATTCGTGAGCGAAAAAGAAAATTTCTCTCCATAATTTGGAAAAAAATCAAAATCAAGTGTATGGAAACAGTTTGTTGAATTTTTTGACGAAAAGTTGTAAAATTCTTATAGAAATTTTGCATTTTTCACAGGTATATTTATATTATTTAACGGTTGTATATCATTATGTTTACCTTTTCAACTGTCAAAAAATTTCCACTTGAAAATCGAGGCGCCTCGAAAAAATTTCCGGAATTTTTTTTAGTAACTAGTCAAAATTAAGGCATCTTATTGGTTACAAAGTAGAGGTGTGAAATTTTTACTTATATAATGTCACAAGAGCTTAAATTATTTCCGGAAATTTTCTTGAGGGCACGAATATTTTGAAAATTAATAATAATTTTCTTAAAATATTCGTGAGCGAAAAAGAAAATTTCTCTCCATAATTTGGAAAAAAATCAAAATCAAGTGTATGGAAACAGTTTGTTGAATTTTTGACGAAAAGTTGTAAAATTCTTATAGAAATTTTGCATTTTTCACAGATATATCTACATTATTTAATGGTTGTATATCATTATGTTTACCTTTTCAACTGTCAAAAAAATTTCCGCTTGAAAATCGAGGCGCCTCGAAAAATTTTGCGGAAATTTTTTTAGTAACTAGTCAAAATTAAGGCATCTTATTGGTTACAAAGTAGAGGTGTGAAATTTTTACTTATATAATATCACAAGAGCTTAAATTATTTCCGGAAATTTTCTTGAGGGCACGAATATTTTGAAAATTAATAATAATTTTCTTAAAATATTCGTGAGCGAAAAAGAAAATTTCACTCCATAATTTGGAAAAAATCAAAATCAAGTGAATGGAAACAGTTTGTTGAATTTTTTGACGAAAAGTTGTAAAATTCTTATAGAAATTTTGCATTTTTCACAGATATATCTACATTATTTAATGTTTGCAGATAATTATGTTTACCTTTTCAACTGTCAAAAAATTTCCGCTTGAAAATCGAGGCGCCTCGAAAAAATTTCCGGAAATTTTTTTAGTAACTAGTCAAAATTAAGGCATCTTATTGGTTACAAAGTAGAGGTGTGAAATTTTTACTTATATAATATCACAAGAGCTTAAATTATTTCCGGAAATTTTCTTGAGGGCACGAATATTTTGAAAATTAATAATAATTTTCTTAAAATATTCGTGAGCGAAAAAGAAAATTTCACTCCATAATTTGGAAAAAATCAAAATCAAGTGAATGGAAACAGTTTGTTGAATTTTTTGACGAAAAGTTGTAAAATTCTTATGGAAATTTTGCATTATTCACAGGTATATCTACATTATTTAATGGTTGTATATCATAATGTTTACCTTTTCAACTGTCAAAAAATTTCCACTTGAAAATCGAGGCGCCTCGAAAAAATTTCCGGAATTTTTTTTAGTAACTAGTCAAAATTAAGGCATCTTATTGGTTACAAAGTAGAGGTGTGAAATTTTTACTTATATAATATCACAAGAGCTTAAATTATTTCCGGAAATTTTCTTGAGGGCACGAATATTTTGAAAATGAATAATAATTTTCTTAAAATATTCGTGAGCGAAAAAGAAAATTTCACTCTATAATTTGGAAAAAATCAAAATCACGTGTATGGAAACAGTTTGTTGAATTTTTTGACGAAAAGTTGTAAAATTCTTATAGAAATTTTGCATTTTTCACAGGTATATCTACATTATTTAATCGTTGTTACCTTTTCAACTGTCAAAAAATTTCCACTTGAAAATCGAGGCGCCTCGAAAAAATTTCCGGAATTTTTTTTAGTAACTAGTCAAAATTAAGGCATCTTATTGGTTACAAAGTAGAGGTGTGAAATTTTTACTTATATAATATCACAAAAGCTTAAATTATTTCCGGAAATTTTCTTGAGGGCACGAATATTTTGAAAATTAATAATACTTTTCTTAAAATATTCGTTAGCGAAAAAGAAAAAATTTCACTCCATAATTTGGAAAAAATCAAAATCAAGTATATGGAAACAGTTTGTTGAATTTTTTGACGAAAAGTTGTAAAATTCTTATAGAAATTTTGCATTTTTCACAGTTATATTTACATTATTTAATGGTTGCAGATCATTATGTTTACCTTTTCAACTGTCAAAAAATTTCCACTTGAAAATCGAGGCGCCTCGAAAAAATTTCCGGAATTTTTTTTAGTAACTAGTCAAAATTAAGGCATCTTATTGGTTACAAAGTAGAGGTGTGAAATTTTTACTTATATAATATCACAAAAGCTTAAATTATTTCCGGAAATTTTCTTGAGGGCACGAATATTTTGAAAATTAATAATACTTTTCTTAAAATATTCGTTAGCGAAAAAGAAAAAATTTCACTCCATAATTTGGAAAAAATCAAAATCAAGTATATGGAAACAGTTTGTTGAATTTTTTGACGAAAAGTTGTAAAATTCTTATAGAAATTTTGCATTTTTCACAGTTATATTTACATTATTTAATGGTTGCAGATCATTATGTTTACCTTTTCAACTGTCAAAAAATTTCCACTTGAAAATCGAGGCGCCTCGAAAAAATTTCCGGAATTTTTTTTAGTAACTAGTCAAAATTAAGGCATCTTATTGGTTACAAAGTAGAGGTGTGAAATTTTTACTTATATAATATCACAAAAGCTTAAATTATTTCCGGAAATTTTCTTGAGGGCACGAATATTTTGAAAATTAATAATAATTTTCTTAAAATATTCGTGAGCGAAAAAGAAAATTTCACTCTATAATTTGGAAAAAATCAAAATCACGTGTATGGAAACAGTTTGTTGAATTTTTTGACGAAAAGTTGTAAAATTCTTATGGAAATTTTGCATTATTCACAGGTATATCTACATTATTTAATGGTTGTATATCATAATGTTTACCTTTTCAACTGTCAAAAAATTTCCACTTGAAAATCGAGGCGCCTCGAAAAAATTTCCGGAATTTTTTTTAATAACTAGTCAAAATTAAGGCATCTTATTGTTTAAAAAGTAGAGGTGTGAAATTTTCACTTTAATAATATAACTTTGATGTGTTACTTTTTTTTTTGAAAAACTCCGTTTATTTAAAAATATTAGATGACGGTCCTGGTTTCGTTTAAATCTGGTCTTCACGTCATAAAACCCATCAGCATCTGCATAAAATGTACGAAAACAGTAATATCCACTCCATTTTACGAAAAAAAAGAGACAAAAAGATATGTAATAATTTCGCGTTTAAATACGGACAAATGCCGCGAGATGGATTTCGACAATATGTCGTTTTTTTTTCAGTTGGTTTCCGTGCGCTACGGCGGTGATTTATGAAAGAAATTCCGAGATATATATTTGCGAGATTTCAGGGGTGTGATTGCTCAATTAATCATGGGAATTGTAATTTTAAAATAATTCGTTGTAAACGGAAGAATTATGGCAACCGGGAGAATAACGGGAATTATTCGAAAAGGTAGATTTCTATTTAAATAATTCAAGAAGCTTGTGTGTGAAGATTATTTATGGAGAAAAAAAAAACAATTTCAACTTTTGTTATTTATTGATAAACTACTTATTTTTTTCCCCAGATTTGGGTAATTGAAATTTTTAATTAAATATTGTTATTACATTAAAAAGCGTATTCGTCTCAATACACACTTTATTAGTTAACAGACAAATGCAACCACAACTGTACAATAACAACCCAACTATCTCTGGATAGTCTCGATATCATCTATTTTCGTCCCTCGCTCAGGGTGGCAGGTATCTGAAGGGTAAGCCATCCTACAGAGGCGTACTCTCCTTACAATATATCAACTTAAAACTCATTGTGTAGCCCTAAAACACAATAAATAGACTAGTAGTTGGAAGTATACAAGCAGACTTCAGTTAGTAAAGTCATTTCTAGCGTATAAGAGAGACCACAATAAACATAAAATTTAAATTCTTCGTGCGTGAGCTCTGGAACTGACTATATAAGAAGACGCCGTAAAAAAGTGAAATATGTCGGCGATGGCTGTAGGGATATAAAGGACACGTTTTAGCACTCTTGAAGGAGGAATCGAACAAAAACGAACGGAGTTCGTTGGAGATTCTTAGAGTTTTTTCACTGGATCAGGGTAACTCAATCGAAAACAATGGAATTTAATTGAAAAAATCTTATATACTTCACGGGATGTAAGTATATTTACTAGTCATAGTTTGGCATTGATTTCATTGTAAAATTCTTTCTTTTTATCAAGTGCAAGTAGTACCACCCGGGTTGGGGTCAATATATGGGTTTAGCCTATTGTTATCCATTCACAAACACTGAAGGTAGGATACTCGTAAAAAGGAAAGAATTTTATTTTAACAGAATAAAAATTAGGCATTATGTACGTAGTATTGGGTACACTTATTTTTTATTGAACATTATACAGAAATTAAATTATAAAAAATCACAATATTCTTCGTCATCTGAGATTTCCAGACCTACGCCTATGGCCGACACCGAAATTGAGCCGAACTGGACGGAATTCCCCATTTTATTACTCTATACCTTTCTGAAATAGACTATAGAGGAATTGGATGTATCATAAATAAAGAATTAGAACAAGAAATAATGAACTGTTTTGACAGTTTTTGACAATAATTGTTCATTTTCAACAGTTTTTAACAATAATTGACAATTTTTAACCATTTTTGATAGTTTTTGACCATTTTGACCATTTTTGACAATTTTTCAAAATTTTAGACCATTTTTCAAAATTATTGACTATTTTTGATAATTATTGACAATTGTTGACAATTATGGACCATTTTTCCAAATTTTTGACCATTTTTGATAATTATTGACCATTTTTGACAATTATTAACCATTTTTGACAATTATTGACCATTTTGACTGTTTTTCAAATTAGTGACCATTTTTCCCAATTTTTGATCATTTTTCAAAATGTTGACAATTTTTAACCATTTTTGACAGTTTTTGACAATAATTGTTCATTTTTAACAGTTTTTAACAATAATTGACAATTTTTAACCATTTTTGATAGTTTTTGACCATTTTTGACAATTTTTCAAAATTTTAGACCATTTTTCAAAATTATTGACCATTTTTGATAATTATTGACAATTGTTGACAATTATGGACCATTTTTCCAAATTTTTGACCATTTTTGACAATTATTGACTATAATTCAAAATTTTTGACAATTTTCCAAAAACTTTAACAGTTTTTGACAATTATCAACTATTTTTCAAAAATTTTGACAATTTTCAACAATAATTGTCCATTTTTGACAGTTTTTGACCATTATTATAGTTTTTGACAATTATTGGCCATTTTAGACAATTTTTCAAAATTATTGACTTTTTGATAATTATTGACAATTGTTGACAATTATGGACCATTTTTCCAAATTTTTGACCATTTTTGATAATTATTGACCATTTTTGACAATTATTAACCATTTTTGACAATTATTGACCATTTTGACTGTTTTTCAAATTAGTGACCATTTTTCCCAATTTTTAATCATTTTTCAAAATGTTGACAATTTTTAACCATTTTTGACAGTTTTTGACAATAATTGTTCATTTTTAACAGTTTTTAACAATAATTGACAATTTTTAACCATTTTTGATAGTTTTTGACCATTTTTGACAATTTTTCAAAATTTTAGACCATTTTTCAAAATTTGACCATTTTTGATAATTATTGACCATTTTTGATAATTATTGACAATTGTTGACAATTATGGACCATTTTTCCAAATTTTTGACCATTTTTGACAATTATTGACTATAATTCAAAATTTTTGACAATTTTCCAAAAACTTCAACAGTTTTTGACAATTATCAACTATTTTTCAAAAATTTTGACAATTTTCAACAATAATTGTCCATTTTTGACAGTTTTTGACCATTATTATAGTTTTTGACAATTATTGGCCATTTTAGACAATTTTTCAAAATTTCTAACAGTTATTCAAAATTTTTGATAATTTGTGTATCATAAATAAATAATTAGAACAAGAAATAATGAACTGGAGAGGAGGGCCTGAACGAATATTAATTCAACTTAATGATGAGAACAAAAACAAAAAAGTCTTTATAATAGTGTATGGACCAAATGAAGACGACACAGTACAAAATAAAAAACAATCAACATCGACAACAGAAGAAGCGCAAGGAAAAATAATAATTTAAGGAGATTTTAACTGCAGGGTTGAAGGATATGCAACAGTAATTGGGACACGTGGAGAAAGCTGTAGAAACAGCAATGGAGTAAGAATGTTAGATTTCTGCGAGATGCATCAATTGATTGTGACGAATACATTTTTTGAACACAAAATTTACAAGGGAAGACAAAGATAGAAATGAGAAATCCATAATCGATTATGTGTTAATGGAAAGAGAAAACAGAAAAAGTGTACTGAATACAAAAGTGAGACGATATTGGTAGTGACCATTACTTGGTTGTCTCAAAAATAAGAAAAGTTAAAACAAAAAAACTGAAAGTAGTATAAAACCAACCAAAAAAAAATAGAAAAAACGTACAAACTTAGGGAAACTGAAATTGCTGGAAGAAATTAATAAGAAATTTGAAAATATTTCAGAAAATATCAATTTGAATACTATATGGGATAATTTTAAAAATATATTTCTAGAGACTGCTAGAGAGATCTGTGGAAGTAGGGTAGAAGGAAAACTAATTACAAAAAACAAACCGCCTGGTGGTCTGAAGAAATAAAGAATCAAATAAAAATAAAAAGTGGAAACTGTATGAAAAGTGGATATTATGAGCGATATAAATTAGAGAGATAAAGAGTGAAAAAATTAATATCGACTGCAAAGAGAAACAAGTGGATTGAATTTGGTGACAAAATGGAGACAAACAGTATCTAAAACTAACCAGAAATTATTCTATAGATTTATATAACATTAAAAACATTAAGAAAGGGAAAAACAGAGGATAAAAGCAAAGGTGGAGAAATTATAACGGGAGATAACCAAAGATGGAAAGAATATTTTCAAGAATTACTAGGAGTAGACGAAGACCGTAAAGAGGAGGAAGTAATAAACGAACAAGCCGACCACTTCTTGGTTTTGACGAAACTAAGTCTAGAAATAAAATATAACAAGAAAAGAAGAGGTAGGAAAAGGTGGAACCTAAAACAACTGAAAAATGAAGAGATGAGGAGAAAATATGAGGCGGAATTGAACGAAGGAATTAGATGAATACAAGAAGGAAATAATATAGAAGAAAATTGGGAATGTATAAAAAACAGTATTAAAAATGCAGCAGAAAAAACTGTTGGCCAACGAGAAAATAAAAGGAGAAATGACTGGTTTGACGAAATAAAAGTAATCGTAAAACAAAAGCCAGACAACGATGGATAGGATCAGGGACTGAACAAGATTATGAAATATACAAAGAATTAAGGAATAATGGATAATACAAAAAATGGAAGAAATTGAGCTAAATAACAAAGACAATTCTAAGTTATTTGCAAATATAAAAAGTAAAGGAAAAACAACCAATGTAGCAAAAATAGAACTGGAAAAATGGGAGAGTCATTTTAAAAACCTACCGAATGAGGCAAAAATATTAGCAAGAAATAAAAAGGAATTGTCTTAGTTTGTTCAAGAAGACATTACCACATAATATTATTGCTAAATATAAGAAAAATATGCAATGTTAAATAATGGAATGTTTTACCCTAAACCATTGAAAAATGGTATTGGGGTTTATTTGCATTTTTTAGTACCAATTCTGGAAGAAGTTATTCCACTCGCTTGTTGGTTCATTCAAAATAGAGTTTTTGAAGGCATCTTCTGGGGAATGCAACCTTTGACGCTATTCTTTCTTAATTTTTGGAAAAGTAAAAAGTTGTTAGTACTGTTTGGAGGATGATCTTGCAGAGGAATTGTTGCTACATTATCTGCTTATCTTTTTGAAAACAGTTCGAGAACAGATAACTTTTGTCGGTTTTGGTTCATCTCGGAACACCGAAATAGCTCATTCCCATTTACCACCAATGACACCAATTGACTTTTTGTGCATTGCGGCTCCTTTTTCGAAGACAGCCGGAACAAAAAGCAATAATTTAGAAACTTAGCTATACCCTTCCCAACAAAAAGAGAAAAAAAAACACATATTTAAGGATTCTACTTGTAAAATAGAACAAATGGGGATCAATTCAAGTCAACTGCGTTATTCCGATCGTGTTTTGTTTTCAACATGACCTGCCAATTTGGCTGTTTGTCTTTTAAACGATGCGTGCACGAGAAGGAAGTGCTGCCCTTATTGGTATAGCAGGATAATAAATTCGTTGTTTTTTTCTATTAAGGGATACGGTTAAAATGCCAAAGGCGATCGGCTGTATTTTTTCTCTATTTTTTTTAATGTTACAGAACATTTTTGTTGAGATAACGTCGTTTGGAACGATGAAGTTTATTAAAATAATATTTTGTTTGAATTATTTTAGTTGTTGGTTATAAAAATATTCTACAGTCGGGTTTTAATACAACAAAATAGTTATTTATGTTTATCGAGCGTAAAGTAACAGATGTCAAAATTTTGACAACTTTTGACGATTATTGACCATTTCTCTAGACCATTTTTCAAAATTTTAACAATTATTGACCATTTTTGACAATTATTGACCATTTTTGACAATTAATTATTGACCATTTTGACAGTTTTTCAAATTAGTGACCATTTTCCCAAATTTTTGACCATTTTTCAAAATGTTGACAATTTTTAACCATTTTCGACAGTTTTTGGCAATAATTGTCTATTTTTAACAGTTTTTAACAATAATTTTTGTCAATTTTTCAAAATTTTAGAACCTTTTTCAAAATTTTTGACCATTTTTGACAATCATTGACCATTTTTGACCATATTTCAGAATTTTTGACAATTTTTTAGAAACTAACAATTTTTGACAATTATCAACTATTTTACAAAATTTTGACAATTTTTAACAATAGGTAATTGTCCATTTTTGACAGTTTTTGACAATTTTTTATAGTTTTTGACAATTATTGGACTTTTTGACAATTTTTTCAAAATTATTGACCATCTTTGATAGTTTTTGACAATTATCGACTATTTTTCAAAATTTTAACAATTATTTACCAATTTTGACAATAATTGTCCATTTTGACAGTTTTTAAAAATAATTGACAATTTTTCAAAATTTTAGACCATTTTTCGAAATTATTGACCATTTTTGATAATTATTGACAATAGTTGACTATTATGGACCATTTTCCAAATTTTTGACCATTTTTGACAATTATTGACCATTTTTGACCATATTTCAAAGTATCATCATACCGTCCCATAAGTCTATTATCAATTATTTATTATGTTGAAAAATAATCGATTTTTAGTAAATCGATTTTATAAATTACGTGTTTAAATCGATTTTCGGAAACGGCTCGTATTAGTTATTGACTATTTTTCAAAATTTTGACAACTTTTGAGGATTATTGACCATTTCTCAAAATTTTGACAATTATTGACCATTTTTTAGAATTTTAACAATTATTGACCATTTTTGACAATTACTTACCATTTTGACTGTTTTTCAAATTAGTGACCATTTTTCCAAATTTTTTACCATTTTTGAAAATGATGACAATTTTTAACCATTTTCGACAGTTTTTGGCAATAATTGTCCATTTTTAACAGTTTTTAACAATAATTTTTGTCAATTTTTCAAAATTTTAGAACCTTTTTCAAAAATTTTGACCATTTTTGACAATCATTGACCATATTTCAGAATTTTTGACAATTTTTTAGAAACTAACAATTTTTGACAATTATCAACTATTTTTCAAAATTTTGACAATTTTTAACAATAGGTAATTGTCCATTTTTGACAGTTTTTGACAATTTTTTATAGTTTTTGACAATTTTTTCAAAATTATTGACCATCTTTGATAGTTTTTGACAATTATCGACTATTTTTCAAAATTTTAACAATTATTTACCAATTTTGACAATAATTGTTCATTTTTAACAGTTTTTAACAATAATTGACAATTTTGATAGTTTTTGACCATTTTTGACAATTTTTCAAAATTTTAGACCATTTTTCAAAATTATTGACCATTTTTGATAATTATGGACCATTTTTCCAAATTTTTGACAATTATTGACTATAATTCAAAATTTTTGACAATTTTTCAAAAACTTTAACAATTTTTGACAATTATCAACTATTTTTCAAAAATTTTGACAATTTTCAACAATAATTGTCCATTTTTGACAGTTTTTGACCATTTTTTATAGTTTTTGACAATTATTGGCCATTTTAGACAATTTTTCAAAATTTCTAACAGTTATTCAAAATTTTTGACAATTTTTCAAAATTTTTGACCTATTTCAAAATTATTGCCCATTTTTGATAGTTTTTGACAATTATCGACCACTTTACAATATTTTAACAATCTTTGACAATT
>CANOBC010000032.1:0-15805 GCA_947563755.1 Lochmaea crataegi
TATGAGAAGTAGAGAATGGAAAATGGTCGAATTGCAAGCTAGTTCTTGTTTTCAGGTATATATAAGTGAGTTTGTCAATTATTAAGTTATCTTGTGATCTTTATAGTAGAATTGATAGGTTTTGAGTGATTCCGAGTTCCATTGACCCTTTGGGGGAGTTGTAACTTGAGATTCCGCGTATTTGGATGGTATAACGTCGAATTGTGTCTTTTGCGTTGTTTTAGACTCTATTGAGACTTCTTACGTGTTTTTGTCTGTATATGAGAAGTAGAGAATGGAAAATGGTCGAAATTCAAGCTAGTTCTTGTTTTCAGCTTTATTTGAGTGAGTTTGTCAATTATTGAGTTATCTTGTGATCTTTATAGTAGAATTGAGAAGTTTTGAGTGATTCCGAGTTCCATTGACCCTTTGGGGGAGTTGTAACTTGAGATTCCGCGTATTTGGATGGTATATCGTCGAATTGTGTGTTTTGCGTTGTTTGAGACTCTATTGAGACTTCTTAGGTGTTTTTGTCTGTATATGAGAAGTAGAGAAAGGAAAATGGTCGAATTGCAAGCTAGTTCTTGTTTTCAGGTATATTTGAGTGAGTTTGTCAACTATTAAGTTATCTTGTGATCTTTATAGTAGAATTGGGAAGTTTTGAGTGATTCCGAGTTCCATTGACCCTTTGGGGGAGCTGTAACTTGAGATTCCGCGTATTTGGATGGTATAACGTCGAATTGTGTGTTTTGCGTTGTTTGAGACTCTATTGAGACTTCTTACGTGTTTTTGTCTGTATTTGAGAGGTAGAGAATGGAAAATGGTCGAATTGCAAGCTAGTTCTTGTTTTCAGGTATATTTAAGTGAGTTTGTCAATTATTAAGTTATCTTGTGATCTTTATAGTAGAATTCAGAAGTTTTGAGTGATTCCGAGTTCCATTGACCCTTTGGGGGAGTTGTAACTTGAGATTCCGTGTATTTGGATGGTATAACGTCGAATTGTTTGTTTTGCGTTGTTTTAGACTCTATTGAGACTTCTTACGTGTTTTTGTCTGCATTTGAGAGGTAGAGAATGGAAAATGGTCGAAATTCAAGCTAGTTCTTGTTTTCAGCTTTATTTGAGTGAGTTTGTCAATTATTGAGTTATCTTGTGATCTTTATAGTAGAATTGAGAAGTTTTGAGTGATTCCGAGTTCCATTGACCCTTTGGGGGAGTTGTAACTTGAGATTCCGCGTATTTGGATGGTATAACGTCGAATTGTGTGTTTTGCGTTGTTTTAGACTCTATTGAGACTTCTTACGTGTTTTTGTCTGTATATGAGAAGTAGAGAATGGAAAATGGTCGAATTGCAAGCTAGTTCTTGTTTTCAGGTATATATAAGTGAGTTTGTCAATTATTAAGTTATCTTGTGATCTTTATAGTAGAATTGATAGGTTTTGAGTGATTCCGAGTTCCATTGACCCTTTGGGGGAGTTGTAACTTGAGATTCCGCGTATTTGGATGGTATAACGTCGAATTGTGTGTTTTGCGTTGTTTTAGACTCTATTGAGACTTCTTACGTGTTTATGTCTGTCTATGAGAGGTAGAAAATGGAAAATGGTCGAATTGCAAGCTAGTTCTTGTTTTCAGGTATATTTGAGTGAGTTTGTCAATTATTGAGTTATCTTGTGATCTTTATAGTAGAATTGAGATGTTTTGAGTGATTCCGAGTTCCATTGACCCTATGGGGGAGTTGTAACTTGAGATTCCGCGTATTTGGATGGTATAACGTCGAATTGTGTCTTTTGCGTTGTTTTAGACTCTATTGAGACTTCCTACGTGTTTTTGTCTGTATATGAGAAGTAGAGAATGGAAAATGGTCGAAATTCAAGCTAGTTCTTGTTTTCAGCTTTATTTGAGTGAGTTTGTCAATTATTGAGTTATCTTGTGATCTTTATAGTAGAATTGAGAAGTTTTCAGTGATTCCGAGTTCCATTGACCCTTTGGGGGAGTTGTAACTTGAGATTCCGCGTATTTGGATGGTATAACGTCGAATTGTGTGTTTTGCCTTGTTTTAGACCCTATTGAGACTTCTTACGTGTTTTTGTCTGTATATGAGAAGTAGAGAATGGAAAATGGTCGAATTGCAACCTAGTTCTTGTTTTCAGGTATATTTGAGTGAGTTTGTCAATTATTAGGTTATCTTGTGATCTTTATAGTAGAATTGGGAAGTTTTGAGTGATTCCGATTTCCATTGACCCTTTGGGGGAGTTGTAACTTGAGATTCCGCGTATTTGGATGGTATAACGTCGAATTGTGTGTTTTGCGTTGTTTTAGACTCTATTGAGACTTCTTACGTGTTTTTGTCTGTATATGAGAAGTAGAGAATGGAAAATGGTCGAATTGCAAGCTAGTTCTTGTTTTCAGGTATATATAAGTGAGTTTGTCAATTATTAAGTTATCTTGTGATCTTTATAGTAGAATTGATAGGTTTTGAGTGATTCCGAGTTCCATTGACCGTTTGGGGGAGTTGTAACTTGAGATTCCGCGTATTTGGATGGTATAACGTCGAATTGTGTGTTTTGCGTTGTTTTAGACTCTATTGAGACTTCTTACGTGTTTATGTCTGTCTATGAGAGGTAGAAAATGGAAAATGGTCGAATTGCAAGCTAGTTCTTGTTTTCAGGTATATTTGAGTGAGTTTGTCAATTATTGAGTTATCTTGTGATCTTTATAGTAGAATTGAGATGTTTTGAGTGATTCCGAGTTCCATTGACCCTTTGGGGGAGTTGTAACTTGAGATTCCGCGTATTTGGATGGTATAACGTCGAATTGTGTCTTTTGCGTTGTTTTAGACTCTATTGAGACTTCTTACGTGTTTTTGTCTGTATATGAGAAGTAGAGAATGGAAAATGGTCGAAATTCAAGCTAGTTCTTGTTTTCAGCTTTATTTGAGTGAGTTTGTCAATTATTGAGTTATCTTGTGATCTTTATAGTAGAATTGAGAAGTTTTGAGTGATTCCGAGTTCCATTGACCCTTTGGGGGAGTTGTAACTTGAGATTCCGCGTATTTGGATGGTATAACGTCGAATTGTGTGTTTTGCGTTGTTTGAGACTCCATTGAGACTTCTTAGGTGTTTTTGTCTGTATATGAGAAGTAGAGAATGGAAAATGGTCGAATTGCAAGCTAGTTCTTGTTTTCAGGTATATTTGAGTGAGTTTGTCAACTATTAAGTTATCTTGTGATCTTTATAGTAGAATTGGGAAGTTTTGAGTGATTCCGAGTTCCATTGACCCTTTGGGGGAGTTGTAACTTGAGATTCCGCGTATTTGGATGGTATAACGTCGAATTGTGTGTTTTGCGTTGTTTGAGACTCTATTGAGACTTCTTACGTGTTTTTGTCTGTATTTGAGAGGTAGAGAATGGAAAATGGTCGAATTGCAAGCTAGTTCTTGTTTTCAGGTATATTTAAGTGAGTTTGTCAATTATTAAGTTATCTTGTGATCTTTATAGTAGAATTGAGAAGTTTTGAGTGATTCCGAGTTCCATTGACCCTTTGGGGGAGTTGTAACTTGAGATTCCGCGTATTTGGATGGTATAACGTCGAATTGTGTGTTTTGCGTTGTTTGAGACTCTATTGAGACTTCTTACGTGTTTTTGTCTGTATTTGAGAGGTAGAGAATGGAAAATGGTCGAATTGCAAGCTAGTTCTTGTTTTCAGGTATATTTGAGTGAGTTTGTCAATTATTAAGTTATCTTGTGATTTTTATAGTAGAATTCAGAAGTTTTGAGTGATTCCGAGTTCCATTGACCCTTTGGGGGAGTTGTAACTTGAGATTCCGTGTATTTGGATGGTATAACGTCGAATTGTTTGTTTTGCGTTGTTTTAGACTCTATTGAGACTTCTTACGTGTTTTTCTCTGCATTTGAGAGGTAGAGAATGGAAAATGGTCGAAATTCAAGCTAGTTCTTGTTTTCAGCTTTATTTGAGTGAGTTTGTCAATTATTGAGTTATCTTGTGATCTTTATAGTAGAATTGAGAAGTTTTGAGTGATTCCGAGTTCCATTGACCCTTTGGGGGAGTTGTAACTTGAGATTCCGCGTATTTGGATGGTATAACGTCGAATTGTGTGTTTTGCGTTGCTTTAGACTCTATTGAGACTTCTTACGTGTTTTTTGTCTGTATATGAGAAGTAGAGAATGGAAAATGGTCGAATTGCAAGCTAGTTCTTGTTTTCAGGTATATATAAGTGAGTTTGTCAATTATTAAGTTATCTTGTGATCTTTATAGTAGAATTGATAGGTTTTGAGTGATTCCGAGTTCCATTGACCCTTTGGGGGAGTTGTAACTTGAGATTCCGCGTATTTGGATGGTATAACGTCGAATTGTGTGTTTTGCGTTGTTTTAGACTCTATTGAGACTTCTTACGTGTTTATGTCTGTCTATGAGAGGTAGAAAATGGAAAATGGTCGAATTGCAAGCTAGTTCTTGTTTTCAGGTATATTTGAGTGAGTTTGTCAATTATTGAGTTATCTTGTGATCTTTATAGTAGAATTGAGATGTTTTGAGTGATTCCGAGTTCCATTGACCCTTTGGGGGAGTTGTAACTTGAGATTCCGCGTATTTGGATGGTATAACGTCGAATTGTGTCTTTTGCGTTGTTTTAGACTCTATTGAGACTTCCTACGTGTTTTTGTCTGTATATGAGAAGTAGAGAATGGAAAATGGTCGAAATTCAAGCTAGTTCTTGTTTTCAGCTTTATTTGAGTGAGTTTGTCAATTATTGAGTTATCTTGTGATCTTTATAGTAGAATTGAGAAGTTTTCAGTGATTCCGAGTTCCATTGACCCTTTGGGGGAGTTGTAACTTGAGATTCCGCGTATTTGGATGGTATAACGTCGAATTGTGTGTTTTGCCTTGTTTTAGACCCTATTGAGACTTCTTACGTGTTTTTGTCTGTATATGAGAAGTAGAGAATGGAAAATGGTCGAATTGCAACCTAGTTCTTGTTTTCAGGTATATTTGAGTGAGTTTGTCAATTATTAGGTTATCTTGTGATCTTTATAGTAGAATTGGGAAGTTTTGAGTGATTCCGATTTCCATTGACCCTTTGGGGGAGTTGTAACTTGAGATTCCGCGTATTTGGATGGTATAACGTCGAATTGTGTGTTTTGCGTTGTTTTAGACTCTATTGAGACTTCTTACGTGTTTTTGTCTGTATATGAGAAGTAGAGAATGGAAAATGGTCGAATTGCAAGCTAGTTCTTGTTTTCAGGTATATATAAGTGAGTTTGTCAATTATTAAGTTATCTTGTGATCTTTATAGTAGAATTGATAGGTTTTGAGTGATTCCGAGTTCCATTGACCGTTTGGGGGAGTTGTAACTTGAGATTCCGCGTATTTGGATGGTATAACGTCGAATTGTGTGTTTTGCGTTGTTTTAGACTCTATTGAGACTTCTTACGTGTTTATGTCTGTCTATGAGAGGTAGAAAATGGAAAATGGTCGAATTGCAAGCTAGTTCTTGTTTTCAGGTATATTTGAGTGAGTTTGTCAATTATTGAGTTATCTTGTGATCTTTATAGTAGAATTGAGATGTTTTGAGTGATTCCGAGTTCCATTGACCCTTTGGGGGAGTTGTAACTTGAGATTCCGCGTATTTGGATGGTATAACGTCGAATTGTGTCTTTTGCGTTGTTTTAGACTCTATTGAGACTTCTTACGTGTTTTTGTCTGTATATGAGAAGTAGAGAATGGAAAATGGTCGAAATTCAAGCTAGTTCTTGTTTTCAGCTTTATTTGAGTGAGTTTGTCAATTATTGAGTTATCTTGTGATCTTTATAGTAGAATTGAGAAGTTTTGAGTGATTCCGAGTTCCATTGACCCTTTGGGGGAGTTGTAACTTGAGATTCCGCGTATTTGGATGGTATAACGTCGAATTGTGTGTTTTGCGTTGTTTGAGACTCCATTGAGACTTCTTAGGTGTTTTTGTCTGTATATGAGAAGTAGAGAATGGAAAATGGTCGAATTGCAAGCTAGTTCTTGTTTTCAGGTATATTTGAGTGAGTTTGTCAACTATTAAGTTATCTTGTGATCTTTATAGTAGAATTGGGAAGTTTTGAGTGATTCCGAGTTCCATTGACCCTTTGGGGGAGTTGTAACTTGAGATTCCGCGTATTTGGATGGTATAACGTCGAATTGTGTGTTTTGCGTTGTTTGAGACTCTATTGAGACTTCTTACGTGTTTTTGTCTGTATTTGAGAGGTAGAGAATGGAAAATGGTCGAATTGCAAGCTAGTTCTTGTTTTCAGGTATATTTAAGTGAGTTTGTCAATTATTAAGTTATCTTGTGATCTTTATAGTAGAATTGAGAAGTTTTGAGTGATTCCGAGTTCCATTGACCCTTTGGGGGAGTTGTAACTTGAGATTCCGCGTATTTGGATGGTATAACGTCGAATTGTGTGTTTTGCGTTGTTTCAGACTCTATTGAGACTTCTTACGTGTTTATGTCTGTCTATGAGAGGTAGAAAATGGAAAATGGTCGAATTGCAAGCTAGTTCTTGTTTTCAGGTATATTTGAGTGAGTTTGTCAATTATTAAGTTATCTTGTGATTTTTATAGTAGAATTCAGAAGTTTTGAGTGATTCCGAGTTCCATTGACCCTTTGGGGGAGTTGTAACTTGAGATTCCGTGTATTTGGATGGTATAACGTCGAATTGTTTGTTTTGCGTTGTTTTAGACTCTATTGAGACTTCTTACGTGTTTTTGTCTGCATTTGGGAGGTAGAGAATGGAAAATGGTCGAAATTCAAGCTAGTTCTTGTTTTCAGCTTTATTTGAGTGAGTTTGTTAATTATTGAGTTATCTTGTGATCTTTATAGTAGAATTGAGAAGTTTTGAGTGATTCCGAGTTCCATTGACCCTTTGGGGGAGTTGTAACTTGAGATTCCGCGTATTTGGATGGTATAACATCGAATTGTGTGTTTTGCGTTGTTTTAGACTCTATCGAGACTTCTTACGTGTTTTTGTCTGTATATGAGAAGTAGAGAATGGAAAATGGTCGAATTGCAAGCTAGTTCTTGTTTTCAGGTATATATAAGTGAGTTTGTCAATTATTAAGTTATCTTGTGATCTTTATAGTAGAATTGATAGGTTTTGAGTGATTCCGAGTTCCATTGACCCTTTGGGGGAGTTGTAACTTGAGATTTCGCGTATTTGGATGGTATAACGTCGAATTGTGTGTTTTGCGTTGTTTTAGACTCTATTGAGACTTCTTACGTGTTTATGTCTGTCTATGAGAGGTAGAAAATGGAAAATGGTCGAATTGCAAGCTAGTTCTTGTTTTCAGGTATATTTGAGTGAGTTTGTCAATTATTGAGTTATCTTGTGATCTTTATAGTAGAATTGAGATGTTTTGAGTGATTCCGAGTTCCATTGACCCTTTGGGGGAGTTGTAACTTGAGATTCCGCGTATTTGGATGGTATAACGTCGAATTGTGTCTTTTGCGTTGTCTTAGACTCTATTGAGACTTCTTACGTGTTTTTGTCTGTATATGAGAAGTAGAGAATGGAAAATGGTCGAAATTCAAGCTAGTTCTTGTTTTCAGCTTTATTTGAGTGAGTTTGTCAATTATTGAGTTATCTTGTGATCTTTATAGTAGAATTGAGAAGTTTTGAGTGATTCCGAGTTCCATTGACCCTTTGGGGGAGTTGTAACTTGAGATTCCGCGTATTTGGATGGTATAACGTCGAATTGTGTGTTTTGCGTTGTTTGAGACTCTATTGAGACTTCTTAGGTGTTTTTGTCTGTATATGAGAAGTAGAGAATGGAAAATGGTCGAATTGCAAGCTAGTTCTTGTTTTCAGGTATATTTGAGTGAGTTTGTCAACTATTAAGTTATCTTGTGATCTTTATAGTAGAATTGGGAAGTTTTGAGTGATTCCGAGTTCCATTGACCCTTTGGGGGAGTTGTAACTTGAGATTCCGCGTATTTGGATGGTATAACGTCGAATTGTGTGTTTTGCGTTGTTTGAGACTCTATTGAGACTTCTTACGTGTTTTTGTCTGTATTTGAGAGGTAGAGAATGGAAAATGGTCGAATTGCAAGCTAGTTCTTGTTTTCAGGTATATTTAAGTGAGTTTGTCAATTATTGAGTTATCTTGTGATCTTTATAGTAGAATTGAGAAGTTTTGAGTGATTCCGAGTTCCATTGACCCTTTGGGGGAGTTGTAACTTGAGGTTCCGCGTATTTGGATGGTATAACGTCGAATTGTGTGTTTTGCGTTGTTTTAGACCCTATTGAGACTTCTTACGTGTTTTTGTCTGTATATGAGAAGTAGAGAATGGAAAATGGTCGAATTGCAAGCTAGTTCTTGTTTTCAGGTATATATAAGTGAGTTTGTCAATTATTAAGTTATCTTGTGATCTTTATAGTAGAATTGGGAAGTTTTGAGTGATTCCGAGTTCCATTGACCCTTTGGGGAAGTTGTAACTTGAGATTCCGCGTATTTGGATGGTATAACGTCGAATCGTGTGTTTTGCGTTGTTTGAGACTCTATTGAGACTTCTTAGGTGTTTTTGAATGTATATGAGAAGTAGAGAATGGAAAATGGTCGAATTGCAAGCTAGTTCTTGTTTTCAGGTATATTTGAGTGAGTTTGTCAATTATTAAGTTATCTTGTGATCTTTATAGTAGAATTGGGAAGTTTTGAGTGATTCCGAGTTCCATTGACCCTTTGGGGGAGTTGTAACTTGAGATTCCGCGTATTTGGATGGTATAACGTCGAATTGTGTGTTTTGCGTTGTTTTAGACTCAATTGAGACTTCTTACGTGTTTTTGTCTGTATATGAGAAGTAGAGAATGGAAAATGGTCGAATTGCAACCTAGTTCTTGTTTTCAGGTATATTTGAGTGAGTTTGTCAATTATTAGGTTATCTTGTGATCTTTATAGTAGAATTGGGAAGTTTTGAGTGATTCCGAGTTCCATTGACCCTTTGGGGGAGTTGTAACTTGAGATTCCGCGTATTTGGATGGTATAACGTCGAATTGTGTGTTTTGCGTTGTTTTAGACTCTATTGAGACTTCTTACGTGTTTATGTCTGCATTTGAGAGGTAGAGAATGGAAAATGGTCGAAATTCAAGCTAGTTCAAGCTAGTTCTTGTTTTCAGCTTTATTTGAGTGAGTTTGTCAATTATTGAGTTATCTTGTGATCTTTATAGTAGAATTGAGAAGTTTTGAGTGATTCCGAGTTCCATTGACCCTTTGGGGGAGTTGTAACTTGAGATTCCGCGTATTTGGATGGTATAACGTCGAATTGTGTGTTTTGCGTTGTTTTAGACCCTATTGAGACTTCTTACGTGTTTTTGTCTGTATATGAGAAGTAGAGAATGGAAAATGGTCGAATTGCAACCTAGTTCTTGTTTTCTGGTATATTTGAGTGAGTTTGTCAATTATTAAGTTATCTTGTGATCTTTATGGTAGAATTGGGAAGTTTTGAGTGATTCCGAGTTCCATTGACCCTTTGGGGGAGTTGTAACTTGAGATTCCGCGTATTTGGATGGTATAACGTCGAATTGTGTGTTTTGCGTTGTTTGAGACTCTATTGAGACTTCTTACGTGTTTTTGTCTGTATTTGAGAGGTAGAGAATGGAAAATGGTCAAATTGCAAGCTAGTTCTTGTTTTTAGGTATATTTAAGTGAGTTTGTCAATTATTAAGTTAGCTTGTGATCTTTATAGTAGAATTGAGATGTTTTTAGTGATTCCGAGTTCCATTGACCCTTTGGGGGAGTTGTGTTGATTATGGAATGAGATAACTTCGATGTTTTATGGACTGTATAATTGTTGGTAAAAATGAATGAAAATACTATTTCTTTTTATAGAAAATCAATGTAATTTTATATGACATTCAATCAATTATGTCTGTAGTTTTTTTTTTTTGACAGTTATATATTACTATGGTAACTTAACATAGACTGCCCGCCTTGAAAGTATGGCTTTCAATTATAAAGTATAACACCAAAAGTCCTATGAATAATATTATAAATAAAATAAACTCATCAGTGTCAATCAATAGGTAGAAAACAGATCTTTGTCAACGCCCTTTTCAAGGTATTCCCATTGGCTACGCGCACTGATACCACACGCGTCACACCGTCACGTCCAGGATGTAACGCTACAATTCTGCCCATGATCCAATGTAGTGGCTGTATGTGATCTTCAACAATGACCACGAGTCTGCCTACTGTTGGTTGCTCACTTGGCTGTTGAGTCCATTTACTACGTAGCTGTAGTTCGCTTAAGTACTCTCGTGACCACCTTGTCCAGAAATGTTGAGTTAATTTGGTTAACCTCTGGTAATGACTTAACCTGCTGTCCGGCATGGCCATGACGTCTACTTCCGGTAATGCCAACAATGAGTCTCCCACTAGGAAATGACCAGGTGTCAGAGGGATTAAATCGTTCGGATCCTGGGATATTGGTGATAGAGGTCTAGAATTCAAGCAAGCTTCAATCTGTACCAGTACCGTGTACATTTGTTCAAATCTGAGTGAGGAATTTCCTAAGATTCTTCGAAGATGAAATTTCGCAGATTTTACTGCTGCCTCCCATATACCTCCCTGATGGGGTGAATTTGCTGGTATAAATTTAAATTGAATATGTTCAATACTTAAAAAATTTTGAATTGTATTTTTATACGCTTGATTGTTAAGAAGTTCGTGAAGCTCAAGAAAATAATTGTTAGCACCAATGAAGTTGGAGCCATTATCTGAATATATCTCACAGGGTTTTCCTCTACGTGAAATAAATCTTTTAAGTACATTTAAAAAGGCTTCGGTAGAAAGATCCTTTGCCAAATCTATGTGCACAGCGCGCGTTGACAAGCATACAAAAATACAGATGTGTGCCTTCATTAATACTGGTTTGCGAATAGGTCCGTGCTTGATCAAAACTGGACCAGCATAATCAACGCCGCATTTAAAGAAAGGACGCGTTGGGATTGTTCTTGCTCTCGGTAAATCCCCCATTATAAACTTAGATGGTTTTGGTTTAACTTTAAAGCAAGTTACACAATTGCGCAACGTACGTTTTATTGCTCTTTTTCCATCTACTGGCCAAAAACGTAGCCGTAAAATGGAAAGTAAATTTTGAATACCCACGTGTAGATTTCTATGATGCTCGTGTTTAATGATAAGATCTGTGAGTTTATGAGATTTTGGCAAGATGATTGGAAATTTGTTTTCGAACATCAGATCTGAATTTCTGAGTCGTCCTCCTACTCTAAGGATCCCTGAGTTATCAATGAAGGGATTTAATTTTAAAATTTTGCTGCTAGAACTAATCGCTTTGTTGTCCCTTAGACAATGTATTTCTTCACTGAATGTTTCTGCTTGTGCTATCTTTATTAAAATGTTTAATGACTTGTCTAGTTCAGGGATTGTTAAATAATTGGGAAAACGCTTTCTTCGTAGAGAAAGGTCTTTGAATCTCAAACAATAAGCTACTGTGCGTTGCAATCGGTTCAAAGTTGAAAACCTTTGAAAAATATCTGAGTTCACAGGCTTAACTGCCAGTAATGACAATTCTGACTTTTTTATTTCAGGTAGACATTCGAATTCTACCCTTTCCTCAAAGAATGATCTATCTATATAATTTACTGCTTGATCAGTAAGAAAATCTGGGCCGATCCACCAAATATATGAATTTGAAAGGTTTGTTGCACTTATGCCGCGAGAAATTACATCAGCCGCGTTTTTTGCCGATGGAACATATTTCCAATCGTTAATGTTTGTTGACTCTAAAATTCTTGCGACACGATTTCCCACAAATGTTTTTAATCGACTAGGGTGAACCTTTAGCCATGACAAGACAATACTTGAATCACAAAAGTATGTAACCTTTGAAATTGTTAAATTTAAATGTTCTCTTATGCTAGAAACAAGACGTGCTAATAGCACTGCTGCCAAGAGTTCTAAGCGCGGTAATGTGTGTTTTTTCTGTGGTGCGACTTTGGACTTCGCGCATAATAAATAGGAAATAGCTGTACCCTCTCTTGGTTTTGATATCAAATAACAGCAAGCCCCGTATGCTTGTTCAGAACTGTCACTGAAACCTGCTAATTCTATCGTTTCAGGGTCCTTACATAAAACTTGCCTGTTTATTTTGATAGTGTTTATGGAACTTAAATCTAATAAATACTCACGCCAAACAGTTTGCAAATGTTCGGGTAGAGGTTTGTCCCAAGATAGCTGTTGCTGCCATAAGCGTTGCATAAATATTTTTCCCCGCACTACAACTGGACCTACGAGTCCCAAGGGATCAAATACCCTTCCTAATGTGGCTAAAACTGTTCTCTTTGTTAGTATTGTGGTGGTCAATACATATGAGTTTATATCTATTGAAAAACTTAACGTATCTGTTTTTGCATCCCATGCCAACCCTAATGTTTTTAAATGTTTGTCATGTAATTCTATATGGTTTTTGATGTTAATCTGATCAGTCGAAATAAAGTTCAAAATCTCATTGTTATTAGAACACCATTTTCGTAAATTCAGACCTGCGCTGCCAGAATGATATTTAATTCCTGATAAATTTTTATTGCTTCATTAATTGAGTTTACACTAAGTAAAAGGTCATCCATATAAAAATGTTTACGAATTATTTCACAAGTTTTGGGAAATTTATTGTTAAATTCATATGACAATTGCTGCAAAACCTTTGTGGCAAGATAAGATGCACTGGCAGTGCCATAAGTGACCGTGTTTAATTGGTAAATGTGTATGTCATTTTGTAAATCTGAGCGCCATATGATTAACTGAAATTTTCGTTGTTCTGGGTGTATTAAAATTTGTCTAAACATTTTTTCTATGTCGGCACTAATAACATATGAAAAAAGCCGTAGGTTTAAAACTATGTAAAATAATTCTTCTTGAATTTGTGGACCGACTAAAAGTGTTTCGTTTAATGACACGCCATTGTCAGCCTTGGCCGATGCGTCAAAGACCACTCTACATCTTGTAGTGGTGCTATTTTGCTTGAATACTGGGTGATGCGGTTAAAATGAAATAAGGTTGCAACATAGATTTTGTAAACTGATCCAAATTGCCTAATTTTGTCATGTGACCTAAACTTTCATACTCATTCATAAAATTACCATAATCCCTTTTTAATTCTGGATTTCTGTCTAGTCTTTTTTCTAAATAATGAAACCGTTTTAATGAATGAGTGAGAATGTCTCCGAAATTGTTTGGGTTTTTTGAAAATGGTAGGCTTACAACAAATCGCCCTGTGTTGTTACGAGTGGTTGTTAATTGAAAATATTCCTCACATTTTTGTGAATCTGGACTTAGGATAACCTCTTGCGGTATTTCCTCCGTTTCCCAGAATTTGGTTAATGTTTCATCTAAACTGATATCAGATATATTTCTAGCTAAATTACAAGAAAATGCTTTTGAAAAATTGTTTATACTGACTGAACCTGTTATCAGCCAACCAAAAACGGTCTCTTGTAGCAGAATATTTTCGTTCAATTTTATCTTCTTTGTTCCAATGAGTTGGTAGAAAATATCTGCAGATATAAGTAAATCTATTTGCCTAGCTTTGTAGAATTGTTGATCTGCTAGATTGTTAAATTTAAAATTTTGCGGAAACTGAACTTGTTTACAATCAAATGTGTTAGGTGGAATATTATTTGTTATGTTATCTACTATTAGACATGACAATTTCGTCTCAAACAAACCTAAACGTGATTTAATTTTTGTTTCTGTTTTTTCACAAATTTTTAAAACATTTTGTGTGACTCCTATGATCGTTGCATTTATCTTTTGTGTTTGTAATTTCAACTTATTGCATAATTCTGCAGTTATTAAATTTGTTTGACTCCCTGAATCTAAGAGTGCTCTGCAATTATGAGACACACCCTCATTGTCATATATTAATATTTCAGCAGTTGAAAGTAGAACTAATTTGTTTGTATCTGCCGCTCGCACAGGAGCTTGAGATACCATGACTGTGGTGTTCTGTCCACTACCCGAATTCGTACCTGAGAATTGGGGTTGTGACTCGTCTGTGTTCAAGTTATTGTACTGATCAACTATCGCGGTCGCTTCTGAATACACTGGCACGGATGTACTATTATGATTCTGAAAGGTTGTTGTATTTGATGTTTGTGCGTTTGTGTTATTTTTGTTAATATGTTTAGTTGTGTTAGAGCTATGTAGAATTGTATTGTGTTTTGCCTTGCATATTTTACAAGTATTCATTGATTTGCAGTTTACATAGTTATGTCCTTGTTTTAGACAATTAGTACATACTTTGAGTCTTTTGAGATGTGCATATTTTTCTTTAGTATCTAATGTATTGAATTGTTCACATGTATATAATAAATGGTTGTTTTTATTGCAATAATAGCATAAGAAATGTGAAGAAGTCTTTGTTATATTTGTAACCTGATAGTTTTGAAACTGATTAGGTGATTTTACAAATTGTTCTGAGCTTGATTTATATTTTTGAATATTGTGAATGCTATTTGATTGGGTTTGAGATATTTTCTTGTAAACTGTTTCGAATGAGGTACATTTTTTCAAAAAGAATTTTTTCATGTCTGCGTAAGTGGGTAAATCAGTTGGTTCTAATGTATCCTGCCATTCAAGATTTGTAGCTTGATCTAATTTTGAAGTTATGAGGCACAATAATACAGGTTCCCAAGCGTTAACGGACAAACCTAATTTCTCTAAAGCACTGACATGCAAATAAACTGTATCCATGAACTGTCTTAATGCTATAGGTGATGAACGTGTGATTTTTGGATACTCCATAATGGCCTCTATATGCGTATTCATTATCATTCTTTTATTTTGAAATCTTTCAATTAAGATGTTCCATGCTATTTCATAGTTTATGTCATTGACATCTAAATTTTGGATTAATTTTGATCCTTCATTTTTGAGGCAAGATTTTAAATGAAACATTTTTTGTATATTTGTCAACGTGTTGTTGTTGTGCACGAGCTGAGAAAATTGATCATAAAAACTAGGCCAAGTCTGATAGTCAACTGAGAAAACTGGAAGAGTTATCGGTGGCAATTTTAAATTTGACATGGTATTAGTAATTTGACTTTGCGATTGATGGGCTTGTTGGCTCTGAGAGTTATGTGAATGTAACATGTCTGATGCTTTCGATATTGCATCGTAAAAGTTATTTTCTAGATCTTCACGGTTCTCGGCTTCCGTTGGTTCTAGAAACTCTAACCTACTTTGTATATTTTCATACTGTTCAAAATAATTTTGAATTCTAGTTAATCTTGTCTGAATTTGTGAAATTTTATGTAAATTCTCTGTTTGCCCCAGAAAAGACTGAAATTTTGTTAACTGTGCCTTTTAAAACTCCCGACTATGTTTTAGTTGTTTTATTTCATCCGCCTTTTCTTCGGCGGTGGACATGATTTGCCTTTTTAGGTTGTGTTTATGTGACTTGAAAGAAAATAATAGGACAACCTAACTATTGTAATGTACACTGTACGATACAGACCAAAAACCTGCCTTATTTGATTCTATATGCTCTATTGTGATGAATTGGAACAGACTCACCGGCTTTATGTCTCCGGTGTCACCGATGTGGAATTCTTGAAATCTGGTTTATATCTGGATCGTCTGGACCATATTTTATGTTGATTATGGAATGAGATAACTTCGATGTTTTATGGACTGTATAATTGTTGGTAAAAATGAATGAAAATACTATTTCTTTTTATAGAAAATCAATGTAATTTTATATGACATTCAATCAATTATGTCTCTAGTTTTTTTTTTTGACAGTTATATATTACTATGGTAACTTAACAAG
>CANOBC010000033.1:0-63000 GCA_947563755.1 Lochmaea crataegi
GTACATGCTCTTTTATTATTCGAGCTATCGAGTTGAAACAAAAACCATTCGATTCGTAAAAATCGTACGAGTCTATAGAACCCAAAAAATGGGGGGGTCAACCTGAAAATATATACCGATAAAGTCGAAAATATGTGAGAGATGAAAATTTTTTTTTCCGAAAATTTTTTTAATACCCCCAGGCGAAAGACGGTATCGAACTTTCTTTGCCCCTAAATTTTCACCCCCCTACCCCACTTTTTTTCGGGGTACAAGACCCGCCAAAATATCAACTCGGAACGATAATATTCGGGCGATCTTCCTCATTTGTGGTGCTTATAATGCAAAATTTTTTTTTCAAAATTGACCCTCCCCCAAAATCCCCCCAACTATGGCCCCGAATTGATGGTGGAAACCGCGTATGGTGTTTTTAGGAATCGTTTATAACGGCATATTACGAAATTAGTGGAAATAATGTTCTAACCTCAAAATTTGGCGCCACCTGTGGCGCCCTCTATATAGACTTTTAATTTTTTTTAAAATTCAATTCCCATAGATTCGAACCAGCAAATTTTCGTGGGCGTAATGAAAATTTTTTAAAAAAATATTTTCATTTTTTTTTTAACTTTTTCCCCTTTTTCTCGAATTTTTAATCGTACTACCTATATATTTTATATAGTCTATGTGTAGGTCTCGACCTATACTTCAATTATGAATTTGGATATTTTTCCATATTTTCATAAATAAAAAAGTTACCTTTATATTTTCGTATATAACTCCAGTGGCAGTGCCGATGGGTAAAAATCATTATTTTTCCCGAAATCCGCATCACTTTTTCCTAATGGATCCACCATTGGATATTCTAACAAAAATTTTTTTAAATAAATTAACCCCCCCAACTACCCCCAAACATTTTTTTTATCTCCTCTATTACGTCAATCATAATCATTTTCGATCCTCTATATAAACTCTCTCTTGCAAATTTTCGTTTTTTTTTCCTTCATCGAAAAAAACCCAGCTCAAGTTGCCCGTTATGTATAAGTACCGGCATAGGGGGGTAAAATTTTGCCCAATCCTGAATTTCGTCAGAATTTCACCAAATTTGGTATGTGGCACCTTTTCGGGACCCCGAAAACGATGGGCATAATTTTCGTTCTTCAAAATCAATTTTTCCCATAAAAAACGAATTTTCAAAATTTTTATCAGGACCATCGAGGGGGGGTGAAAAAAAAATTTCGTCCGATTTTAATGAAATTTCAGGGAGGGGTGTTTTCGAGGTCAAGGATTCCGAAAAGTTCATCGGTTGAGACCTAAAAATTTTGAAATAACTCGAATTTTTTTGGAGAAATATACGTTTTTTTGGACATTTAACCCGATTTTCGGTTTTTCCAAACCAAAATACCTAATAATTGACCGTCTCGACAATACCTTCATTATACACCACTTTTTGGCTTTTTCTTGAAAAAACCGAATATTTTTCGAAATTTTTTTTACATACTCTTCTTGAAAATATCATTACGGCCAAACCGTGGAAGTTATGACGTTCATCTCTTGACCGTTCGATAGAGCAAGGATGGCTCTATTTATGTGACCATATTTGGTTTCTTCGATTTCATAAATAACAAAGTTATTAAAAGTCAAAGTTGCAAATTTTTTTTAAAACAAATTTTTCAAAAAAAAATTTATATCTCCTACGCTTATGGAATCGAAGAAAGCTAATATACAATAATCGAACGGGAGCGAGTTATTGCAGGTCAAAGTTGAAAATTTTTTCGAAAATTTTAATTTCAAAGGGGGAATACCCTTGATACAAAATTTCCAAAAGAAATTTTTGAATTCCGATTTCGTTGAAATTTTGCGTAAAGGGGTTTTTCGATATGGCCATTTCGAAAATTCAAAATCAGTTTTTCCAAAAAAAAATTGCTTTTCCGGAAAATTGGAAATTTTTTCCGAAATTTTGATTTTCCCGGAAAAGTATAACTTCTATCGAAAAATTTTTACGATTTTTACATTTCCCGGACCGGAATACAAAAAAAAGTATTTCTACAAAATTACCCTAAAAACTTCGTAAACGGGTCATTTTTTCGATTTTCCGTCAAATTTTTGTCCAAAAAAATGACATTTTGACATTTGGGTTGACGTAACTTCAAAACTATAACAAATATGTCAATTTTCTTTTCACCATTCGATAGAGGAATAATGGCTCTATAAACGTACAAAATTTCGTTTCTTCCATTCCATAACTGACAAAGTTATACGGCGTCAAAGTCGAAATTCTATTTCTGGATAGTCTCTCCCGTCAACAGGGAACGTGAGCTATCCTGGACATCCAATTTGGACTAACGATATATACATGGGCGTGTAGGGAAATTTTTTTTGAACACAATGTCAAGATATGGGTTTTTACGCCCCCCGACGTACATTCTCGGACCACATAGTTTTCTCGGGCACTATCAGAGCTGCAATATTGAGACCCCCAAATGAAATTCATACAAGTATTTCGGCTGCCAAAAAAAATACGCTACCCCTCCCGCGCCCCCCCCTCAAAAGACTCATCATCCAAGCGGAACGTACTTTTTTATTATTTGAGCTATCGAGTTGAAACAAAAACCATTCGATTCGTAAAAATCGTACGAGTCTATAGAACCCAAAAAATGGGGGGGCCAACCTGAAAATATATACCGATAAAGTCGAAAATATGTGAGAGATGAAAATTTTTTTTTCCGAAAATTTTTTTAATACCCCCAGGCGAAAGACGGTATCAGACGGTATCAGACGGTTAATCAGACTTGGAAGAGGCTTAGCCACAATTTGTTTGATTTCCCGGCAGATCTAACTCGTTCTTAAATTTTATTTTTTGGAATAATAGTTACCGACTTTAGTAGATTCAAGGGTTAATCAGACTTGGAAGAGGCTTAGCCACAATTTGTTTGATTTCCCGGCAGATCTAAACCGTTCTTTTCCCGTTTCGTAGAATCATTATTTATATTTTTTTTCCCCGTCGGAATAATAGTTGCCGGTTTCATTTAGATTCAAGGGTTAATCAGACTTGGAAGAGGCTTAGCCATAATTTGTCTGATTACCCGGCAGATCTAAATCGTGCATTAGGGACCCCGTAAAACCCGGTAGATTTGAACCGTATTTGATAACCTGACCGTTAAGTCCGTTAAAATCCCAGATATAGGTAATACATACCTCATTTTATTTTCCAGGTTAATTTGTTTGTCATTAAAGAATTATTCGTAAAATAGACCACAGAGTATTAATAGATCAAAGTTTTGAATTCCTATTATTTTCATTTTTAACCGCAATTTATTGATTGGAGAACCAAGATTTGGCTTTTCCGGATTTTCACTAGTTAGTTAAATTTAATTCAACAAGACCCCTGGAATTTTCCGTAACCTCCATCTGAGGCTATCTGGAACTCTTGACGCTAAGGGTCAAGGGGCCGTGGAGCAAACCACGTTAATAATCTGGCGCCCGAGATTTAAAAACCCGAATTTTACATAAAGGGTGTCCATAGTGACGTGTTCTTGTGGCAGGAGCCACGTGTAAGAAGGGAGGCACGTTACAGGTTTATGTTATGAATTTTAAAATTAAGTTTTGTTACAAGTTGAGATTATCTTAAAAGCAAAATAAATAACATATATGACCTATCATTTGTGTCTTGCTGTTTCTTTGCAGCATTAATGATTTAACGAGTTCTAAAGGAATACATGCCACACAGATTTCAACTCAAAACACACCGATAAATTAAAAAATTTTGCCCTCTTGATTTTTATAAAATACGCTAGGCCGTTCAAAAACAAATAAAAGAAAAAGCGAGAGTTTTAAGACGCCGGGTGAGTCTATGACATGAACTTTATATATACGTGTATACAATTAGGTGCCGTCAGCGATACACACGGTCGAAGCTTGCACTGCGAATTAATACGCGAATCACTTTAGGGTGTCATACAACGTCCGGCAGATTTTTGCACCAAACGATTGTAAACATCTCACAGGTCTTGTGAAACAATTTAAAGGACGATGTCACTGAGCGTCCGTATAACCGGACGTCCAGTGACGATGGACGCGGCGTCAACCTAAGATTTAACATGGACAGACGCTCAGTGTTACTGTATATATCTGTATATATATATATATATATATATATATATATATATATATATATATATATATATATATATAACAGAAACACCCCTGAGATAAGAGATCGCTAGTTGCACTAAGGTTGGTGAGTATATATATATATTGTTATATTATTGTGGTGATACTCACCAACCTTAGTGCAACTAGCGATCTCTTATCTCAGGGGTGTTTCTGTTTGGGAAGAATATATAAAAAAAAATTTTTTATATTATATAATGAAGCAATATGTCTAGTAAACAACTTATAATGAATAACTCAACTGAACAACTGCAACACTAAACATATTATCTCTACAATTACAAAATTAGAAAACTTTTGTGATATCACCAAAAAAAATACTTTTCTAAAATTTTATATTAACTATTCTACTAACACCCTAATTAATTCTAATCCTAATCACTATATATTCAGTATCCTTTTTTTTATAATTTTTCACAATTTGTCTGTTCAATGATCAACGTCAAAATCTGTCAAACACTTCAAATTCTACTTGTTATTTATTTAATGATTTTTTTTTAATTGGATCAAACCAAATGGGTTTTATTAAAAACTGGATCTTCTAAGAGTATCGTCAAGTTAAAAAATTTGAGCGTAACTCACCAACTAAATTCAAACTTGGATGTCCATACAAAATTGCTCCTCAACATATACCGTGTTATCGAATTCTAATAATCTGTACTCCTACTATTTTAACGATTATCATACCAATTTTCTTTTTCTGGCTTTTTCTCATGAAAAAATCTTTTATCCCCTCCTTTTCTCGCCGTCAAAAAATATTCTACTTTTCAAAAAAAAAATATCCAAGGAAACCATTTTTTTTAAATCATTTCCTTAGAAACCATTTCACTCAAATTTATCGGAATTATTAAATTTAAATAATATTTACATAATTATTACAATTATTAACATTCGTTGTTTTCTAGACATATTTTTTTTGTAATCCACATATACCAATACAACATCTTACAAAAAAAATAATTTCTTTGAAATATCGATTATCTGGTCGATACCATAACAAATGCCCCAATTTTTGAATTCAAAATATCATTTAATATGCATATTTTATATCCATAAATTACCTGTTCTCTAAAATAGTTTTACAATAAACTATCTTTTAATATTTGAATTTTCATATTTTTTTTTTTTAATTTCTTATAATGTTTGTATGTGCACGAATTTATCATGAATTTTGGAGAGCACTGTATTAAAATTTTGACTTATGTTGAGAATCATGAATTACGTCCTCAACATTACTGTCTGACTGTCTTTTTACTTATCGGACTTCGTTCATGACTACTTTACCATTCTCTTTTCATCATAGTTAAAAAAAATTTCCCTTAATTATATTTGACAATACTATAACATGAAATTTTTTTTTAATATTCCCATCAAATTTTATTGAATTACCATTATTATTATTATGGCAATATTTAACTAATATTTGCCCACTGTTCTCTTGTCTACTACTATCCTCATTCTGTCTTCAAACTTTCTTGAATTTCTTGATTTCGGAATATATTATTTACCTGTCGTCTATCTCCCTCTGTATTATTTTCCCGATCATAGTTTCCCTCTCTATTTTCTTGATTGTAATTTCTTCTGTTGTAATCATTTCTTCTTTGATTATAATAATTTCTTTCTTCCCCTCTATTCTGTTGCCAGTTCCCATTCCTATTTCCATTATAATTTCTTCTTTCAAAATTTCCTTGGTTTCCTCTGTTTTCATAATATCTATCACCATTATTTCTATCTCCATTTCCATAATTTCTTTCTACATTTCCTTGATTTCTTCTGTAATCTCCATTTCTGTATCCATAATCTCTATTTCCATATCTATTATAATTGTCTCTTCTCACAAAACCATTTCCATTTTCTCTCTGTTTATCATTTCTTGTATCTTCATTTCTGTTTTCTCTTTGATATCTATTAATACCATTTCCATTTTGTATACTCCTTTCCACTCTCTGTAAATATCTTGATAAATTGTCCATTGATTTTATATTATGCAATGCTATTGTTTCTGCTACCTCAGCATTAAAATGTCTTCCTACATATAAAACCAATTCTTCTTCTTTCATCACAGGTTCTAAGTATTGCGCCATATTATATATAGCCCGTTCAGTACAAAATCCGTTGCACGTCACATCTGTCATAACTGGACTATGTTGCCAAGCCCTTGAAATAGTATGAGAATCTAGTAAATATCGAATGAAGTTTATCAAATATTCTTCTTTTTATTTGTTAGGTTAGGTTTAGTTATTGAAGGTTATTGTGTGCAAACAAACTTCGACTTATTTCAATTACATATAAAACAATATAAAACTTTTATTTGTATGTTAAAAGTAGGTACAGCACTAACTAAGAAATTCTTATTTTAAAAACTATGGAATTATTTCTAGCACTAAAAAGGTATGTATGAAATAGTTAACACTTTTATTTGTATGTTTATACCACACACTTAATTAGTTAGAAGTTATGGAACTATTCTAGTATTTAAAATGCATGTATATATAGTATCAAGGAAAAAATATTATCTAATACAATTTTTATGTTACAATTACTTAAGTACATGTTGGCTTCTAGGATGTTGTTACTACAATATGAAAGATTGATGTAAGGTTTACAGACATCCTATAAATAAAAAAGTTCTGATAACCTGGATCTACCTCCTTTTTAAAGGTAGGCAATTTTATTTTATATTTCGGTGAAATAAATCTTAAAATTTTTTTAGAAACGCCGGGATGTGAAGCTTTAGTGTGTAGGTCATTTTCAACAAGGAAAATCATCCTGAGATTTATGATTATTGATCATAGCAAAAGAAAATTCTGCAGCAACCACTACCACAGCTCAGAAAAGAAGAGCAATCCATTCTATTCTCCGAGTGAAGGTATATGCGAATGATTGACTAAATCGTAGCACTGAAATCAATACATATTCTAATTATCACTATATTGGTGAATTATTCATCACTCCATCATCTTCTAATCAATCTAAATTTATATTTACCATTTTGTTTTAGCTCGCCAACATCTATCGCAGCAGAAAGTATTGCTAATAAAACGATTGATCACATAAGACCTTTCAATTCAATAAAAACTATTAAATTAATTCTTTGTAGTTTTTATAAAACTTTGTTATATACACATTTACCTTTAGAAAATGCTGCCTGAATTACTTATTTTGAATATCATGATTAAAATAAAATAATAAATAATGCCACCCCAATTTGTATGGAATTGTTTTATTAAAAAGAAACATTGCAAATTTATAAATTAGTTACTACACCGAAAAGATTGTAATACTATTTTTTTAAATAAGGTAGAACAATAATTGTCAAATAGAAATCTTTCAAATTTGAGAGGTTCACGGACAAACTAATTCCAACCCACAACTTCTGGAATGCATCTATCGGCTTGCTTGGCAGTACCCTGTATTAACTCAATAGGATTTTTCAAAAGATGGTAGGTAATACTTTGTGACTATACTGTTCTATCATATCCACAATGTATTTTGTTGGGGGTTTGTTTCTGAAAAAAACATTTATTGAAAGGGCAGTATTCAAATAACCAATTCATTTCTTTTCAAATATACCTATATTATTATTTTTGTAAAAATAAAAGTAAAACAGCATTTATTGTCTATTAGGTATAATTCGAAGTAGGAATTTTAAATGTATTAAACTAGTTGTATAGTCTTCTGAATTCTAACATATAATTTCTACTTACTAGGCTTCAATATAAATAAGTTCAGCTTCAACATTTGTTGATTGAATTCTATATTGTGTCTGTGTTCTAATATTATCGAAAAGCATTGTCCATAATTTATTAAAGGTTCAGAAATATTCAATAGTACCTAATTGGTTTTCAAACCATTTAAAAACATGTTCTTCATTCATTTCCCCATGATAATAACTCAACTGAGATTCATATAAAAATATACATTCTGCTCTCAGCATGTAATACAAAATATCTAGAATAAAAACAATTTTGCATTCTAAAATTTTACATAATCATTGTAACATACCTTTTGACATGAATAGCCTACAGCACCATTTTGTAAAATTCAGGATTCATTAATAAAAACAAATTTATCCAGTGGTTTATTTTTGTTAAAAGTTCCATAAGTCCTCTTTGTGGATGTGTATCATATTTTAGTAAACTACTCAGGAACATTCTACATTGAATAATTATTGTTCTTCCTTGAATTACTGCAGTAACATTCCTAAAGTGACATGATTATCTGTAAAAAAATGTCCATGTATAATTGCCAAGTATTAAGAATAATGTAACAGAATATAATAAATACAGTTGATTGGGTATAATATTAAACTTATACATACTTGCTTCATAAACGCTGTAAATAGTATCAGGAGTAAATGCATCAACTATTGCAGTATTATTAGGTTTCATTTATACGTTTTTTTGGATGTGACTTCAACTTTAATAACCCCAAAAATGTCAAGACGTCAACTGAACCAGAAATAAACCATTTTAATAGCGGCAACAGCGCGCATTTTTGCCAACATAAAAAGTTTTTATTGAGACTGACGTTAGTTTGAGTTTAATATTTAATTAACCTACGAGGTATATTTGATATGAAATTAATTACGAAACCTTTCTTTAAACATATATTTATATTTTTTAATACAATGCGACCTACAAATTTCAATATTTATTGAGTTTAGAGAGGCTTAACATAGTGATTGACAGAGGATTGACTGCAGCAATCGAATGACATGATATAAACGAACGTCTCTTTTTCGACACTTTGATGATGTGCAACGGATTTTGTACTGAACGGGCTATAGTTGCATAGCATATGTATTTAAATTTCTACTTTTATTGTAATCAAATTTCCCGAAATATAACCTTTCTCTGAAATTAGCCTGTGGAATCTCTCCCCAAAAATATGTTAGAAATTGCATCTCAAATCCTTCCATGTCCATAACTTGTTCTTCTTTATTACAAAACCATAATAGTGCATGTCCTGATAACATTCCTCTAATTATTATTTTCTTCTCCATCATATCCCTTATTCCCTTCTTTTACTCTTCATTATTTTCATAAATACTTTTGGATGAATTATATTTATATTTCCATCAAATTTCACCCCTACTTCTACATTTCCCGAATATACCATGCCTCCTCCAGTTCTTCTTATGTTATCTTCAACTTCTTCTCTCGTATCTTGCAATTTTCTATTCATTTCCTCCAATCCTTGGTTAAATTGATTACCCATTATTTGACTTCTTTTTTCACATGTTTCTGTTTGTACTTTCATTCTACCATCTAAATCTTCAATTGTCTTATCAACATTTTCTTGATACTTCTGCATTACTTCTTCATGTTCTGTTCACGCAGTTTGATATATCTTACTTCCTTTAAAATGCTTTCGTTTTGTTTGGTTACCTCTGTTTGTATCTCTCCTGGTAAATTTTCTGAAACACTTCTTCCTAATTCCTGAATTTCTTCTACCATATGCTTTTCTATTTCATCTCTTATCTTAATTCCATTTTCTTGGATTTCTACCCGCAAATTCTTATGTTGGTATATCATCTCTTCTCTCATTTCTGACATCTTCTTTCTAAACTGCTCGTTTTCCTCTCTGATTTTCTTCATCTCCTTTAAACTTTCCATCTTACCCTCTTCTATTTTCTTTTCCAACTTACTACTCAATTTCTGTTCCATATTGTCAAACTTCTCACTTATACTATCATTCTGATTATTCATATCTCCTCTAAGATTATCAAATTTTCTGCTAATGGTGCTATTCTGATTATTGAATAATTGTTGCAACATTTCCATCATTCTATTTTGTTCACTTCTACTTCCAGCTCCTATTTCCTCTTCTCTACCTTCCCTGGTTTTTACCAGTTCTTCAATTGGGTCTACTCTTTCGCTTTTCTCTATCTCTTCATTTTGCCCCTCATTATGTCTCCCTTGTACCAAATAATGCACTTGAAAATCTCCCATTTCTTGTCTCCTTTCTTCTTGTTCTTCCTCTGATCTTCCCTCTGTTCGAATTTGTTTTCCATCTCTTAGTGTCATTCTTCTTTCCATTTTGTTTTTATTTTAAATATTTTTCCAATAAATTTTAATAGGTTTACTGTTTTATTTTTAAATAGAGAGCCCCTCGTTGGGCGCCAATTGTTATAGTATTGTGGTATATAACCTGATACTCACCAACCTTAGTGCAACTAGCGATCTCTTATCTCAGGGGTGTTTCTGTTTGGGAGGAATATATAAAAAAAAAATTTTTATATTATATAATGAAGCAATATGTCTAGTAAACAACTTATAATAAATAACTCAACTGAACAACTGCAACACTAAACATATTATCTCTACAATTACAAAATTAGAAAACCTTTGTGATACCACCAAAAAACATACTTTTTTAAAATTTTATATTAACTATTCTACTAACACCCTAATTAATTCTAATCCTAATCACTATATATTCAGTACCCTTTTTTTTTATAATTTTTCACAATTTGTCTGTTCAATGATCAACGTCAAAATCCGTCAAACACTTCAAATTCTACTTGTTATTTATTTAATGATTTTTTTTTAATTGGATCAAACCAAATGGGTTTTATTAAAAACTGGATCTTCTAAGAGTATCGTCAAAAAAAATTTGAGCGTAACTCACCAACTAAATTCAAACTTGGATGTCCATACAAAATTGCTCCTCAACATATACCGTGTTATCGAATTCTAATAATCTGTACTCCTACTATTTTAACGATTATCATACCAATTTTCTTTTTCTGGCTTTTTCTCATGAAAAAATCTTTTATCCCCTCCTTTTCTCGCCGACAAAAAATATTCTACTTTTCAAAAAAAAAATATCCATGGAAACCATTTTTTTTTTAATCATTTCCTTAGAAACCATTTCACTCAAATTTATCGGAATTATTAAATTCAAATAATATTTACATAATTATTACAATTATAAACATTCGTTGTTTTCTAGACATATTTTTTTTGTAATCCACCAATACAACATCTTACAAAAAAAATAATTTCTTTGAAATATCGATTATCTGGTCGATACCATAACAATATATATATATATTACTTCCCCTGTACCATTTTTGATCATTATTGTGTCATTGAACATATTTGAATCATTAGCATGTTTTGTATGAGAAACACCTTCACCTGTATTATTAGTATCAACTGCATCTACACATGGAACACTGTTTATTTTTCTCTTCTTTTTGCCCTTTGAAGTATTAGTTTTACGTTTTGAGTTTTTAGTTGATGGCACAATCTCAGTATTGGCTTCGGATACATGCAACTCAGTATTGTTTTCCAGAGCAGTGATACTTTTTAGTTTCTTTTTCGCTTTTTTAGGGGGTACAGATACTTCTTCCGCAGAAACTAATTTACGTTTTTTTGATTTGTTTTCAGTATTAGCATTCTCATTTGTTGCTCCAGTTTTTTTCTTTTTTGTTCTCTTGTGAATATTAGAATCATTTTCCACAACCTCAATATCATTTACATTCTTTTTATTCTTTTTGGAGTTCATATTCAACTATTTGCTTATTTCAATTTGTGAGCACTTTTCTCACTTTCATTCAAAGTTATGGTTAAACTGAAAAGAGTATTATTAATATCTACAACAAATTCAAATGTTCACCTTTTTATCGCAAACCTACACATAACTCTGCGATGTTAATGAATCACTTATAAGTAAACAACATTTTCTTTATAATCTAAAACCCTCCATTACCTTTAATTGTAATTATATATACATCCAAATATTTTATTTTCTGAAAAATACCTGGACGATACCTGACGTATAAACCACAACACAACCCCACTTAGCATAGGCATGTTTTTTTATTCTCCGGTAGATCCACCAATTCACCAACTGCGTTTTTATATTCATTGGTGGATTTCAGATTGAAGAAATGACGCGTTAATTTATTACTGTTGCATCAACCAAAATTGCAAACCATTCCACCGCTGTAACGAGGTGGTGGATAAATTTGGTGGTTTACAAAATGACAGCTCAACCTCAAAAAAGTAAAAATTTGAAGCGGATATAGCAAATTATTAAAGAAATGGACGAATAAATAGAAATCAATTTAGAATGTGATAATAAAGTATTGCCTGCACTCGGCGTCAGAAATTGAAGAAATTTCAAGTGGTATCGATTGTCATTTGTCAGATAATGATGAATGCTGTAAACAACAACTGCGTTTTTTTATGTGCCACTGGTGACTCTAACATGTCGGTGCAGCGGAGACTGACGTCAGTCAACCAATGGTAAATCAATGATGTAAAAAAAACGTGCCTCATTGCAACTTCCATGTTAAGAAGTAGGGATACAGTTACTAGCGCCACTCGTGACTGGCCGCATAACCATTTGAAGGTTAGCGGTAAAATTTAAAAATACTTCAATTAATTATATATCGGTTTGAGATATTTGAGGTTAAAAACACGAGGTGATTTCGAAGATATTCTTTATTATTACATTAAAAAATCAACTCTGTTTAATATGTCCCTTATCCACCCTCAAGACTAGTCTTCGAACGTTTGTACACCAAATTTAAAATTAATTTGTAGTTTTAATCAACATTGAATTTTACGAAATTGTATATAGGATAAAAGTTGGCTAAAAGTGATAACTTGAGGTTAGCTTACTGGGAATTGATATTTTAATGTCAGAAAAAATACTTAAAATGAAACCAGCTCCTGTTGTCAACCTCAAAATCTAAACCATTTCGGAGTTATTGGATCATAAATACTTTATAGTATGGGGCATTAAAACAAAGGTAATATATCCAATCTATATTTTATTAAATTGTTCATAGGTAAAAGAAAAATTATTATCAATTAAATAAAAATACAATTATTATATATTTGTTTAGTGGTTTTACCATTTTCATACAAAATTAGAGTAAAATTGTGTGGATATAAAATACAATAATAAAAAATACACTAAATATTATATAGGTATAATAATATATTTATTGCTTCTAAGAACTTGCTTACAGCAACAAGTGGTTACAAACACATAAAATTACATAAATATTTTGATACAATTAGTCAGCTAGACTGAGAATAATAAAAGAATAAAAGCTTAGTCATTTAATATAAAGGATCTTAATTTGAGTATATTCCAGATGTATTGGCTTATCACCATAGCTTTCTCATTTGTAATATTTTGCAAAGCATTAATTAAAGCATCTACTTTCTGTAAACAAGATATATTGCGCTTCATCACAGTATTTATGGGACACTCAAAAACAACATGTAGGTGTGTTTCCTTTTCTTGATTGTTACATATAGAGCAAACTAATTTCAGGTCAATATAATAGACAATACCCTTAAACGTAAATTTAATAATCATTAACCATACGTAGTTGAGCCAGGGTGCGGGTGACTTGTATAGGTAACTTTTTTTACTTCAGAAATATCAAGAATTCTATATAAAGAAATATGAGAATACCTAGACACAAGATTGACATCCACTTTGTGAAAATGTATGTAATATTTAGCTAAAACGTCTTTCTTTAAAACAGAAAAGTTGAATGATGAAAAATTATTCCAGTAATCGAATACATTCAAATCAATGGAAAACTGTCTTACTTGCCTTGACCAATTGTAGTTGATATCGCAAGACTCAATTAGTTTTAATTTTTGGTTATAACACAGCTTTGGATAACGGTCGTTTTCCATTTGAGACAATTTATGCAATATTATATTTAAAAAAAAACAGAAAACAAATAACATATGATATAAAGTCAAAATATTACAATTTAATTAGCTAACTATATAGACATATATTATTATTGAGAAATTCAAATTTTATAAGCTACTTTTGGAGTTATTTTTTCTTTCTCTTCTACCAATTGTGGGCTTTCAACTTGATCGGATCTTTTTTGTTGTAATTGTTTAGCTATATATGCTATTAATAAAGTTATTATTATTATTATTTTTACACCAGAAGTACAAACAAAATCTAACTATGAATTTACATAATTTTGCACCAGTATTTTGCAATTAACAGGTACAAAATTTAAATATGTCAAAAGTTGTCTAACTAAAGTAGCATGTATATTGGTTGAATGACACACTCACGGGATTGTATAAAATAGCATTGCCAGTGATTCTGATACTAAATATGTCATACATATATGTTCCGGGTACAGTCATTTGCGAGTTCTGATAAGTTCTAGCTGTAATAAAATCTAAATTGCCATCATTTTCTCTAAACAAAAGATTGGCTTCGCTATCATTACAATTGAGACTTTTCAAAATTTTCTTAGCCACATATCCCGCAATGTATGTAACTGTACATTTTCCCACTGGAGTTCTCTTAAAATTTGAAATTCTTGAAGGTAAATCCAAATTTATATGTGGTTCAAGAAGAGTAGTACATCCAAAAACATACTCACCACTTAGAAAAAACCGAGGAACCGAAGATTGTCCAAAGCCCCCTCAGTCACATTCTCTTCACAATTAGAGTATGGTGAATGTGATGACAGAAAGTTGTTAATTAGAAGAGCTTTAAATGTTGTAGCAACATTTGACACAATAGGAGAGGTATCCCTTATACTGTAACTTCTAATAATCTAATAAAAATAAAGCCGGAATCGCTGTTCTCTTCACACCTCTTTTTCCTATTTTAACTTTATCTTCATCACTGAAATGTCTCTCGCAAACACGCAAATTTTTGTAAATAGCTTCTGCAGTCATGTTACTTAGTCTTTCACTTTGTATTACATTTAACAACGTTTGTAACATATTCAATTCGTTTTTGGGATTCGAGAAACGATACTGACTACTGGTGGTGTCAGTACATCCTAGGACGCTGCATTTTTTTTGTTCTTGTAGGTGATGGTTTCCATCTTTATACACAAAGAAAGAATTAAAAAATGTATTAAAAATAATAAATTTTAAAAGCAAAGAACAGAACACAACATGCAAACAATAAACAATGGCCGAACCAAAACACAAACAGCACCAAAAAAGTCAACTTCATATGCAGCGTTCGCGCATCAGAAGAGTTTATCTGATTGGTGTTATTGCCTTAAAAATTTACTTGACAGTTGGTAGCGCCAATAACATGCTGCGATATGCATCACTGTAGCCGTAGCTTATTCGATTGTAGCGTCGCTCGTGACTGGCCGCATCGTAACTTCATCTCCATTTATCATATCTCAGTTGCAATGCTAAGTGGGGTTGTGTTGTGGTATAAACCTCCTTGTCACCATCTATTAAGCCATATTTTTGCGATCTAGCGTCTTTAAGCGGATTAACAGTGTAGCTTAAGCGTGACCTCATAACGGTGACGTCACGCTTAACTTCGCAAAAATGGAAATATCTAGCGATATTCTGACATATGACAACGACATTTCTCTCACGACACATACATACTTTACTTTGTTTATTTTTTTATTTCTGAAATTCTGAAACTGTAGTAAGCAACATAATATTAATATATAATAATATTGCTTTTGTTAAAACTTGTGATCTTAGAATTTAGAATGAAAATAAAGAGAGACTTAATGGTGCTGCTCAGTAAGGATACAGCTTTTTCGGTGGTCCTTGTAATGAGAAATCAGCTCTCAAGAAGAATAAAAAGTTTGCAAATAATTTCTTCAATTCCAAGAGACTATCACATCAGATCAATTTGTGAGGAAGAATGGATAAGCCGTTATCTAAATTATGACTTTTATATTTTATTTCGAATGTCTAAAGAAAAATTTTATGAACTATTGAAATTCCATTGGTCCACTCTCTATCAATTTATTCTGTCAATGCTGTCAATTGAATGACGAACAACAGCTGAACCGCTTCAAAGTTTTCTGGCGCACTCCCGACCACGCCAGTTTCCGCTTCAAGCGTTTTTAAGCGTGAGGTCATTACTTATTCGCGAAAATGAAACGCTTCAATCCGCTTAAAGACGCTAGATCGCAAAAATATGGCTCTAATGTCTATTATTATTCTTTTGATTGATTGACAAGTCGTGTCATGTGTATTTTATATTAAGTCGGATTGAAGTTAATTAAAGCTAAATAACTTATTTAGTTTGTTTAATTTTGCCACAATTTATTTAACTTAATATGACCGACACTGATACGAAACCCCCGCCCAATGTGGCAAGGTACCTACGACCCGAGAAGTTCGATGTGGATCCCACCGCAACAGAAGCGGACCTAAAGTGGACCCATTGGAAATATACTTTTGAAAATTTTATACTCGAAGAGATTCCTAAAGGTACCGACTCCATAAAGCTTAAACTTTTGATGAATCATTTATCAGCGCATATCTTTCCGCACGTACGTGATTCTTTCACCTATGATGATGCCATGAAGGTACTTGATAAAATATACCTCAAACCAAAGAATGTTATACTGGCTCGTCACTTACTAGCCACGCGTAAGCAGAAGCCTGACGAATCTATATCCGACTACGGAAGGTCACTCAGACTATTAGCCCGCGATTGTAGCTTCGAAGCTGTCTCTGCTACAACGCATTAAGAAGAAGCTATAAGAGGTGCATTTATATCTGGAATACTATCACTGAAAATCCGGAAAAAATTACTTCAAGAAAACTCTCTCACCTTAGATAAAGCTCTCGATCAAGCTCTCTCCTTGGAAACTGCGGAAAGGGATTCCCGGGCCATGACCAGCGGAGTGGAATGAAATAAATCTTAATGCTGTACTCTCCGTGCCGTCATTATCAAGACGTACGACTAGAAACTCCCAGAATCCCCGAGCTACTTTGGAAGAGCCAAGTAAATGGACCTGTTTCTATTGCGGAGGAACTACATCACACCGAAGACTCAAATGTCCAGCTTTCAGCGCCCAGTGCCAACTATGCTCCAAGAAGGGACATTTTGCTAATGTATGTAGAGCTATGAAGGTTACTAATAACGCCGTTACAGTTGAAGAATGTGTCTCGGACTCGGATGAGTCTGAAGTGGTTGCTAATGCTGTCTCAGCTGCCTCTCCATCGAGTCTTTCAAAGGCTACTATCCCCGTAACTCTCAACAACTATCACGCCGACGCGTTAATTGACACGGGAAGTTCAGTGAGCTTTATAGACGAGAAGATAGAAAGACTAATGCAGCTGAAACTGAAACCTCACAAACAGACTGTCACATTAGCCTCTCAAAATAACGTATCTTTCGTAAGAAGTGTTTGCTTTGCAAATGTAACTATGAACGAATGCTCACACAAACACAGGCCATTTCTCGTCGTCAGCAACCTTTGTGCTGATGTTATCATAGGCCATGATATACTTAAAGAACACTCCAGTCTCCAATTCAACTTCGGAGGATCTAAAGAACCTTTGGTCTGCAATGTAATGCAAGCTTCAGTGCCCCCCGCCCCAATATTTACTAACCTCTCTCCGGATATCAAACCTATAGCCGTGAAATCCAGACATTATAGTGAACAAGACGAAAAATTCATCACGGAAGAAGTCTCGAGGCTACTGGAAGACGGCGTAATAGAACCGAGCATATCTCCTTGGCGTGCGCAGGTCTTAGTAGCAGGAGGAGGGGCATACCGAAAAAGGCTCGTGATCGACTACTCCTTGACCGTAAACAAGTTTACAGAATTGGACGCATACCCGTTACCTCATATCGAGACCATTGTGTCGAAGGTTGCGAAATTCAGTGTCTTCAGTCAGATAGACTCAAAGAGCGCCTATCACCAAGTGCCTATTAAAGAGAGTGAAAAACCGTACACGGCATTTGAAGCTGCAGGGAAACTCTATCAATTTACGAGAATCCCATTCGGAGTCACCAACGGTGTCGCAGCATTTCAGCGTACGCTCGAATATATAATAGAAAAGGAAAAGCTCAAAGGGACTTTTACTTACCTCGACGATGTCACCGTATGCGGAAAAGATGACAGCGATCACGATCAGAACCTACTGAACTTTCAAGCTGCTGCAAAAAGGTACAACCTAACTTTGAATGATCAAAAATGTAAATTTCGTCAGCTGACCATAAGTTTGTTGGGCTACACGATCAAAAATAATACCATTGAACCAGACAAAGAACGTCTCCAACCACTACTACAGCTACCAGTCCCCACGAACACTGCTGAGCTGAAACGCGCTCTAGGGCTGTTTGCCCATTACGCAAAATGGGTGAAAGATTTTTCGACTAAACTACAGCCTTTAACGAACGTAAGCAGTTTCCCGTTACCTGAAAGTGCCGTTATCCAGTTTGAGCAATTAAAGTCAGATATTTGTAAAGCTTCACTGGTAGCAATTGATGGAGATGAGATATTGACTGTTGGAACTGACGCGTCAGAGTATGCGATAGCTGCCACGCTCTCTCAAAAAGGCCGACCAGTGGCATTCTTCTCCAGGACACTATCGAATGCTGAACGTAGACACCCATCGGTTGAAAAAGAAGCATACGCTATTGTGGAAAGCCTAAGAAAGTGGCGGCATTTCCTGATGGGGAAATACTTCATGTTGATAACGGATCAACAATCCGTGTGTTTCATGTTCAACCAAAACCACTCTAGTAAAATTAAAAATGAAAAAATTCAACGCTGGCGTCTTGAGCTCTCCTGTTTTAAATACGATATCATCTATCGACCTGGCTCCCAAAACACTGCAGCAGATGCACTATCCAGAGTCTGCGCACTCATGGATAATAATAAATTATATGAGTTACATGCTCTACTATGTCACCCTGGCATAACGAGGATGTACCACTGGGTACGCTCAAAGAACCTCCTGTACTCGATCAATGACATAAAGACTATGACGACCTCTTGTAGATTATGTGCTGAACTTAAACCACGCTTCATGACAACAAAAGGATAACTAATAAAAGCGTTGGCTCCCTTTGAAAGGCTGAATTTGGACTTCAAAGGGCCTCTTCCATCAAAATCGGAGAATAAATATTTACTCACCATAATTGACGAGTATAGCCGATTTCCATGGGCTTACCCTTGCAAAGACATGTCATCTGCAACGATCCTCAAATGCTTACAAGACCTTTTTAGTACGTTTGGACATCCGCTGTACATCCATAGCGACAGAGGAAGCTCCTTTATGTCAGAAGAACTTAAAACTTTCTTGAGAGCTAACAGTGTGTTGCCTCTTCCCGAACTACTCCGTACAATCCACGAGGAAATGGCCAAGTAGAACGCCTTAATGGTACTCTGTGGCGTGCAGTACAACTCAGCTTGCGTTCCAACAACATAACAGTAGAACACTGGGAACGAGTCTTGGAGAACGCTCTTCACTCCATTCGATCACTTCTCTGCACATCTACCAATGAGACGCCTCACGAGAGACTTTTCAAACATCCGCGGAGGTCGCCCAATGGAGAATCAATGCCTACATGGCTAGCGCCAGGACCGGTTCTCGTTAAAAATCACGTTCGCTCAAAAAACGATCCCTTGGTGGAAGAAGCTGAACTGCTTGACTATAATCCACACTATTCCGTAATTCGAAGGTCGAACGGCACGGAGAGTACAGTGTCTAATAGGCATTTAGCCCCGCTTCCGAACGATTCTCGCTCTTCAATTGAAGAGTCATTTGAAGATGATTCCTTTGATGAATCTTTTCATTCAGTGAACGCGGACGGCCCCACTCCAGATCCTCAAGACGTGAATCTTCCGGGCACTTCACAAGAAGTTAGGGGAGAAACACCTGCCAACGAAAGACCCAAGAGGAATCGCCGGCTACCTTCTCATCTACACGACTTTGTGGTAGGAGGAGAAAACATAGACGGGGAGAATGACGTATAAACCTCCTTGTCACCGACTATTAATGTCTATGATTATTCTTTTGATTGATTGACAAGTCGTGTCATGTGTACTTTATATTAAGTCGGATTGAGGCTAATTAAAGCTAAATAACTTATTTAGTTTGTTTAATTTTGCCACAATACCTAAACAAAATGCCTGGGCTTGGAAATGTCAAATGTCACTCAATTTGTCCAACTTAATTCGAAAAAGTATGTCGTTGTTGCCAGCAAAAAATAATAATCTAGGAACTTTCTGCAAATCACCAATTCTCTTCTGTCAATATGTCACTAGTTATGTCAGATGTCAGTGTTATTTGTTTTTGTTGATATTCGTTTAATCGTTTATGTTTATTTTCCATACTTTTGTAGTAGTTCTAGTTAGTTGTATCACTTTATTCTTCTGATTGCTTTTTCCACTGACATCTGACATAACTAGTGACAAAATGACAGAAGAGAATTGCTGATTTGCCAAAAGTTCCTAGAATTATTGGCGACCGATGCATTGAGAATTCAGCTAAAACGTCATTTTAAATTTTAAGATTTACGCTTCGGGGGTGTATTCATTGTTTTAATAAAGCAATATAGATGTTCGTAATGATAAAAAAAACCTTCAAAAATCTTATGTTTTGAATGGTAGACATTAACTGTCATTATTGTCATAAAAACCACTTTTTGTTGGTCACACTGACCTTAGACTGAACTCTGATATGTTCACAAATGAAACTCGGGGTTCTAACAACACTTAACTATCTTTATTCAGGCTCCAAGAACATACATCATAATACATCTGTCAGTCTGTACTGTCATAGACAGAAACTATATACTATATACTATACACTAATATTAGAAACATAACAAACTCCTCTATTGAATTTAGGAAAACCAGATTGTTTTCAGTTACCAAAGGTGATTAAAAGTATTCAAAGATGAAGAAGGTAGGAAAGAAATATTTTTGACTATTTCACTAGAGTAAATTGATAACTGACAAAATTTGAAGGTTTTGAACTGGCAATTTTTTGTCTTGTCGCGGCAATTTTTTGACGTTTAATAAATCAAATCTATGTGTATAAAATTCTATCACTCTGTGATAAAATTCAATATAAAATCTTTGTTAGTGGTTTCTAAGGAAACTAAGCTGTTTATTTATTTATTTAACTGTCTAAAAATTATTAAAATTGTTTCAAAAATTTAAATAAGTATTATTAACATGAATAATACAAGATTTGGAAATAATTCAATAAATGAAATAGATAGTACAATTAAGCAAAGTATACCGCGAAATACAATGAAGACAAAAAAGTCTGCGTGGGAACAGTTTAGAATGTTTCTGGACGCACGTAATTATACGTTAGAAAAGGATACTTCTGAACAAGTTATAGCAAAAATTCTTGAAGATTATGATGCAAAACAATCCCCAAAATAATGCTACAACGTACAATTATAATAATTGTACTTTTTACATAAATAAGTAATTTTTTTTCATAATGTTATTATTTTTTTGGCTTTGTATAATTGAAGTTTGCAATAAATAAAACGTTTAAACATATGATTTTTTAGTTTTTCTCTCGTGAAATAGTCATGTCGATTAAAAATTTTGTAAGGTAAAATTTGTCTCTTGTCGTATTCAAGTTTGTTGCTTTTAGGTAATTTTGCTCATGACATTTAATCCAAAACCACTCGCCTGACGGCTCGTGGTTTTGTTAAAAATGTCATTCGCAAAATTGCCAGTTGACCTGCGTTTCCAAGTGTAACATCTATATCTAATCGATTGGGGCGAAGTAGCTTATCCATTTTATAGAATTCTCTGTAGAATAAATTGTAGTGAATTACGAAGGATCATCTTTAAAATAAAGCTTCATTCTACAGAGAACAACTAACATAAAATTATTGACAACTTTGTAACATAACTGACAATGTCATGAATCCTATCAAAATGGTAATATAATTTCAAGGTCTTTAATGGATCCGAGACATTAATACACTTTTCTACCGTGGCTCATATAGCATTTTTTTCACCACTGGCATTTTATTTTTTTAAAAATTAGTTTGTCGACTCCCGTTTCACATGACATGACAGCTGTGCACAAGTTAACCTCACATTCTATTAAATTGATTGAGATTTAGTTATAATCAAGTAGGCTCTGTATTTTTCTACCTTGGTTAATAATGAACAACTTTACTACCTCATCAAAAGTCAATAAAGTTAGGTTTAGAGGCTAGTAGTGAAAAAACATATTATTTATTTTATTCATTATAATTGAAAAATTGCGTGCGACCAAAAGAATATATAATCATACCTACTATCAACATGATTTCATAAGATTTACGTAAGCCGTATTAAATATTAATGCAAATTAACTAATTTATGGTTTTTATGACTTCAGAATTTTTATAGCGACCATATTTAAACGTAGATTTTGCCGCGAATATTCATTTAGGCTCCTTGTACGAGTTTGAGGTGGGTTTGGTAGGTAGGCATCCCCTTGGGGATGAGTCCAGCACTGTTTGGGTCCTGGACCCATTCGAACATGAGTTTCCCATCTCGGCCCGAAAAAAAAAAGCCTCCATGTACTAAAAATGTCAGTTCGGTTTTCTCTGAGAGTAAATTAAACACTCACAACTTTAAAAGGCGACACCGTATAACCAAAATAGGTGTATTTTTAACAAACATTTAACAATGTCCAAGGTTTTTAGTGTTGCATTGAAAAATTATATTCTTTCGAAACTGCAACTTGATACTTCAGAATGTTCATGTATAGTTATTTCGAAATAAAGTTGTTTAGATAGGTCGTGAACCCTGTAAACATCAATCACTTTTTTCTGACTTAGTTACTAGTAAGTGAAGGCACAAGAAAATATAAATATGAAGAAACTATTCGAAATAAAAGCGGCTTTTTCTGAATTGCTAGTGAGCGAGACTAATGGCAAAACGACCTATATAATCCCCGTAAGGAAGTTCTTCTCTTGTATATAACACCTCCTTCAGGAAATACCTCTAGCTATTTTTTCTTGGTCTATTTTTCCCTCGAGGGGGGATTCGTTATCGACGGAAGGAGATTGGTTTAAATTGATTTTTCTCAAGGGGATCCCGAAGGGAGATATCAGAATATATTTTTTTGATTTTGCCAACTGAACTCCCAAGCTACTTGATAATTGGGTATTTCTCACCTGAACTAATTGACAGTTAATATGGCAAACTTAACTCCGTCATTTGCAAAGAGGTCATGATATCTTGATATCGTGTGTTGGCGGTATTAAACGTATTATGGTATTGACCTTATCCAAGTACGTCATCGTGATGAATTTCTGTAACCGGACAGCCTTCACACCAGATTCTAATATAACCTCAAACCGAATAATACAACACGATAACACTCCTAACAATTGCCTTTTTACAGTTTTAAATTATTAAAGTCTCCAACTAATACATACTAGTGCACAAATTTACCAACACCAATTAACTTTTGTTCTCGATTCATATTTAAAGCGGTAAAAAATGCTATTTCCGTCCATTTTTCTGAAGGTTGTCCGTGATCAGCTGACAACATGGCGCGGGATGACGTCACTTGGAAACGCTCTATTGTGAATTTTGAGAGTACTCCCTAAACTGCCAGGTCAATTATGATAGTTTTGTGGTATTTACAAGACATTTTTGGTTGAAAAAGTGTTTTTTCGAAAGTTTCATGGCACTATTTGAAGATGAAAAATTGATTTCATCAAAAAACTAAGTCAACCAGTCGATTTCTCGTCCCCAAAAAGACCTATTTCACGAATTTTCAGCATTTTTCATGTTACAAGAAAAACTTTGTTGTGAATTTTGAACAAAGGAGTAGGTATGGGAATATTTCGCGATTTAAATTTGATATTTTTTTCGTGAAATTTGTTAATCCTTGAAAATATCGATTCAAAATTGACTCATGAATGTCAAATTTTCCCCTGAATCGATTGGTGATGATAACAACGTTAGCGCTGTGTCACACGGCCAAATTAGCAGTAAACTGAGTTTGATCAAATCATTAAACTGATGACATCATTGCGAATTTGGTGTCCGACTCTATTTTTATCAGTTTGACTGTCATTGTCAATTTTGAGGTTACAAATTTATTGATTTTCGAGTTTGTTTGATTTGTTGAAATGAAACTGGAAGGTACATAGAAAGTTGTGTTTTCATTATCAATAGCAGCCTTAGGCATAGTTTTATACCAAAAAATATTTAAAGCTAAACAAGAGACTAAAAAAAAGCAGAAGAGATTATGGCCTAGGGGATGGATCAAGAACAGAAACCCACTAACCAATGTTGTTAGTGGAGCTAATAACATAGCGCTGTGTCACACGGTCAAATTATCAGTAAACTGAGTTTGATCAAACTGTAATATATGTGTCGTCGATTGATACTTGGATAGATTATAGATGTTGAAGGGCCTCTGAATAGGTGGTGTTGCAGGTCACAGGGAGGATAATCTCAAGAGAATGAAACAACTCCTTCTTGCACTGGGATATGTTTCTTTATTTACTAAATACATTAAACTACTTACTAAACTAATATGCTATGCATAAGTACCTAACCGTATAGCATACTTATGCGTAATGGTTACTGATTACTACTAGCTGACCATTCAACTATATAGAATAGTTTTCTTCAAGTATTCTGCATCGACTCTTCTTTGGTCAATACTGAATGTATATTTATATCACCGGTCAAGTTCGAACGAAACAGATAAACATATAATTGTTTTGTTCTGCTTCACGCTTGAACTTGACAATAACCTTCTTTATTTATATTTATATAATAATGAAATGCTCAAACGTTTTGTTGAAATAAGATCAAGGGAATTTAATTCTTATTTTAAATATTTATTCTTATATTATTATATTGGGCCAAAAGGCATCACAAAACCATCAAACTGGTGACGTCATTGCGAATTTGATGCCCGACTCTATAGGAGCGTCTGTACGTAGCTCTAGGCGCCGACGTTGCCAATTTCAAGAAAGTGACATTTAAAAACTGTGAAGAGTGAAATGAGGTTAAGTGTTTGTTTTCGTTTTATAAATCTTAGCTATTACTTTTTCAAGAAGGGCAAGGAAAAATAACCATTCCATTAACCTTTCCCCTTGAAGGTTCATTAAGGTGAAGGTTGTATGGAATTTTTATTTTCGTAAAACCGAGGTTCCGAGTCCATGGACTCGATAAAGATCCCTACCACTGTGGTTGGAACACTAGTAGATTCGGCAAAACTTCCGGTTATGGGTACAGTGCTCCCGGTGATTAGCTTCAGTTCCAGAAATAGACCGACGTTGAATAACCGAATAAAAGTAAATAAAAAAATCTGAGACAAAAAACAAATGGCAGACAGCAATCGCTTTTGTTTATTTGTTTGGTGTTGAGTCTTTTTATTTTCATTGTATTTATACTGTTATTGTGATCGTTTGTGTTTGAAATTGTATGAACTTGTGAATAAACGTTAATATACATATCGGGCTTACAAATGCTAGTGAGTAGTGAGAGATGTTGAGATTTGAAAGGACAAGTTTAGAATAAGGTTTAATAATGCCTCCAGCTCGATGTATTTTGTGTGGTGTAAATAAAGACGACGTGGAAAAATTGCACACATTTCCGGTAAATGATGAAAAGTAAGTCTAATAAAGGATTGTCTATGTATAGTATGTATGAATAAAAATGATATTTTTAGGTCTAAAATGTGGCAAGAAGAAATGGGAATGAAGTACATCCCTGGAAGACGACTTCTTACTTTGATTTGAAGACGCCATTTTACCGCGGATAGTTATTTGAATACTGTGTCTATGAGATTGCGAAAAGATGCTGTTCCTTCCTTATATTCTTGCCGGTTGGAAGAAAATGTTCCACCGCAAATAGCCGCCTGTAGTATGCAAGTTGATAGGACAGAGGATTTTCCCGATGCAGGTATGTTGAAATTTGTCATTCATGAACAGCAGACTTACTTTTGTCACATCAATCATCTATAATGCATAATTCATTCTTATAGCAATATCAATAGACCCGATTCCAGGACCTTCAGAAATGACAGAAAAATCTAGTATTATATTGTGACATTATTTGTAATAGTTTGGCCTAAATATAATGTTTAGTAGTACTTGAGTGTTTTATTTCACAATTTTATTGATATATAAAATGGAAACTACAAAAAAGCAAAGCGCGGGCATTTTTAAACCACCCATACAATCGGCGCTTGCGCCATCTGCACTCATACAAAGGACCAGTGCGCTATTGCGAACTCATGCTTTACACGTTCTTGGTCGTCTTGGTTGTCTCTGCCCAGAAAATCCTTATGATTTAAAAAATTATATGCGAATGGATGCATCAACATTTAGTTTGAATCATTAGTCGACTTCTTTATCTATGATCTGTGGTTTGAGTTGTTTGAATTTCCAATAGTAGGTAGTTGCTTATTTGGACGCATTTTGTGGAGGGTATTTGCAGTGACCAATGAAAAAGCTAGTTTCACCAATCTGGTTTGATACGAATAGGAGCGCTCCTAAATCCATCAAACTAGTTTGTTGTACTTTCCAGCACACCAGCATCCAACCGGCGACCAGCGACCGGCGAACCAGCAACTAAAACCAACGTACTAATGGCGGATTGTACTATTAGTACAATAAAATTGTACGGCACGTACACCGTACATTAAAGTGTGCCGTACATTTTGTACGACACGCACACGTACTTCCCATCTCTAGTACTTTGAAGTAAAGATAGAAGAATAGGTTAAGTTTTATTGAATTATTTGAGAGTTGTCTGTTTTTTATTTCACAGAGTAAGGGCTAAAACTATAAATTTAACTTTGAAAGTACTAAAACAGAATGCTTTTACTTTATTATAATATGAAATCATCAAGCTCATATAACCTGTAAACTGTCATATATTGATTTTGACAGTGAAAACCGTTCTTCAAATTCTAATGGCCTTTTTGTAACAGGCTATTAGCTCATAAAACATCTAATCAGAAAGTTGCAAACTTCATCATTAGTTAGATGACGATTTGCAGTGAGCATTTTTAGCATCCAATTTCCATTTCCAATTTTCTCATTTAAAAAATTGGGGGCCGTAACTTTCCCTCGAAGGCAGTTGAAGGTAAGAATCACAATTTCACGTTGCAGAATTTCAATTTAAAATTTAAATTCGACGTGTTTCGGGATTTTATAAGAATTTGGCTTTTCCACATTGTTTTCCACTTGGGATTATTGAGAACCTCCTTTTCTAGAAGTTGGTTGATAAAAAGAAATGAACTATTTGTAAGTTGAAACAATTTTTGAAAAAATTAACCACCTATTATTTACTTTTTTTTGTGAAAATTACAGAAATTAGGAATCGAATTTTTTTGTGGTCCATTAAAAAGGATATAGTAAAATGGAAAAAGGACTAAAAATGTTAAAAATATCGTAAACATAATTTTTCAAGTTTTACTGCAAAAATAACAACAAATTTTGATGTCAATATTGAGAACTTACTTGCAAAAAGTTGAATAAAGTAATCTTATTATACAATTAAAAGATTTGAAAACCGGGAGATTTATTTAATGAGCTTTTCAGGTGTCCTTTTAATAGTATAGCTCTTGTAGATACACATATAAAAGGATTTTACTTTATGCAATAAAAGTGAACAAAAAAGTTAAATTTATATGTGCGCTTAATAAAAATTGATAAGCACTATAAAATAATGAATAATTTCACCGGAATGCATAAAGTAATTTAGTCTTTTCAATTACGTTAGAGACTTTTTAGCCCAGTTCGATTGTCGTACGTCAATATTCGACAGTGGCAAGCGTAAATTTAAGTTAGATTATTTTAAATTTGAATAGCAACATTGTCGCAATGAATTTGGAGAAATAATGTTCTCCTTTTTGCTTGAAAAGTACTTAAAAGATATAGAGGAGGTAGGTCCAAATCGTTAAAGATAATTTCTGTATGTTTATGACATCCACCTGTATCAAATAAAAATTTGAACAAAACAGAATCACATTACTTAACAATAAAATGTACTGAGTCCAAATACAGATCCTTGTGATACCCTTGAAGCGAAATAAACATAAGAGTATTAAAAACAATGGACCTTTGTTAAAATTTTGAAAATAATGGGAAATAATGCACAATATAAGGATTTTATTAATAAAAAATTAAATAGGATACATTAAAATTCCACATATTTGATAATGATATTTTCGTGTAGATAGGTACTCCATGTATAAATTATCCATACAATCATTTGTAATTACGATTATATACGCCAAAAATGTCCCCTAAATAATTCTCATTGTTTTCATATACAGTATTAACTTTCATTAATATGCAAACAGCGTTTCGTTTGTGTTGCAACATTGTCTATACTTATATGTGCCACATAAAACATTAAAACCAATAATGGTTTGCGGTAATGGTTGGAAAAGTAATTAACACATAGTAAATTTGCATGTAGATAATTTTTGTCCTTCAAACGCAGAGTCGGTTTTCCGGTATTCTCGTTGACATATCATTTTCTGTAAAATACATAAAATGTATCAAATAAAAAAACCAATAATGCTTATTTTGACAGTTGTTGTATAAACTCTGAATAGTAAAATTCCCTAAACTAAAACATTGAATACAATCAAAAAGAGAATTGAATTAATTAAAATGTTGGTGCTTTCTATGCCCCCATTCCATATATTATTCACTTTATTTTGTTGCCTCTTCTATTAGAAAGGGTCCGTTCGTCAGTTCGTCAGCAGATGACGTGAAGCTGTCAACAGTTTGGAGCTCCATGGTTTGGAATTAGCGGAGAGATGCAGACAAGTTGACATTAATAACAGAAACAATAGAAGATTTATATATAAGGTCAATATAGCCAACACAATAAACTAAAATTATCGAAATGACATAAGAAATGGGAGTCGCACTGAAGGGGTTCATCATTTAACTTACTTTTTGTTTCTTTCAGAGATACCTAATGTTTTATATAATATATTGTACCCAAAAGATAAAAAGCTCGTTTTAAGTTAGGGAATTTTGCTTCTTAAGGCTTACGGCAAATGTAGGTTAACTGTCAAAGTCAACATCATAACATTGGCGTCATAGCGTGGTTTTATTTTTATAAACTTTATCCGTTTGTATATATGTCGCAGGTTTATGGTAAAATCAGTCTTATTATAATACGCCTAGGCGTATTATAATACTACGCAAACTACGAAACTCGCTGCTCTTACATTTTCAAGAAGGGGGGGGGGGGGCGGGAAGGAAAAATAACCATTCAATACACCCTTCACCTTAAAGCGAATCTTCAAGGGGAAGGGTGAATGGAAAAGGTATTGAAAAAGCCTAGGCGTATTATAATAAGACTGATTTTACCATAAGTCTCCGACATATATATGTCTATCCAGTGTATGTGTATGTGTTATAATTTAATTTTGAAAAATTAAAACACACATAACAAATACCAAGCTAAAGCTACGCCTATGTTGCTTGCACTGATAATGTTAACAGTTACCTGTGACATTTGTGGTGAACATTAGAAAGCAAAACACCCTAAATTAAAACGAGCTTTTCATCTCATCATTCGGGTACAATATATATTGCATAAAATATGGTTTATAACTGAAAAATTGAAAAATTAAGTTAATATTGATATGTCATTTTGACATTTTATTTTATTTTGTTGGCTACATTGACCTTATATAGAACTCTTCTATTATTTGGTTAGGTTTTAGATTTGTAATTTGGTTGTTTTGTATTTATTCAATGATCCTTTTTATAATAAAGCCACATAATATAAAATACCTAAGCAATTGAAACGACGTCGAAAAAAAGCACTAAAGCAAAATCAAATAACTATTAAGAACCACGTGTTGTGCAGAAAACGCTTGTTTATCTCAGGGCGACTCTCAGATAACGTAACGAGGAGTAGAAAAGTATTCGGAAACTACTTGCTAGTTAATGTTACGAAATCGCTCAATATTGAAGTGATGTCAAGAATTGATTGATTAGTTCGGTACCACCAGTCAGAGGCTTCGAATCCTCGGCACCTCAGCCTTTTGGCTTTTGGTGCTCTAAGTTGTACCGTTTATGTGGAGAGACCTTATTAGGCCCAACATCAGTCTTTTCACTCTAGTCCTAGGAGTCGATATCTCCAATAAGAGGCTACTTCACATTCGTTGATTATGTTTCCTCCTCTTCAATGCACAACCGACAGATAGGTTCATCCCTATATATGCCAATGGTATGTATGATTCCTTATGGTACATGTGACCGGTGAGTATCCTGTCACTCTCCTGTTCTGGCCTCTGTTGAGTGAGGTTTAATATTTAATATTTCAGCGACACCGGGGGTTTTTGACTAGGAGTATTCTGTGTTCTTGCTTTGGCACGTGGCTCTCTAGTACGTCTGATGTTTAGTTTGAATCCACCGAGATGAACAACCACCTGCAAAAGTTTTTGATATTCCAAATGCTGGTACAGGACCAGTGAATGCAGTTTCAGCCCCTACTTATAATAGAGAAGGTCTGACTATTTTTGTTATTTCCTTTATTCTTGGGAATGCAGTTTAGAGTGTATTGAATATCTTGCCTAAATAATGTTATTGATCAATAACGAAAAAAGATATAAGAAGCACTCGATTCAGAGCTTCCTCTATCAATCCTGAAACCCATAAACAAAACACCCTATAAATTAAAACGAGCTTTTCATCTCATCATTCGGGTACAATATATATTGCATAAAACATGGTTTATATCTGAAAAATTAAGTTTATATATATATACCTAGGTGACAATCCTGAAACCCATAAACAGCATTGCTTTGTCTCTCGAAATCTTTGATATAATGCAAATTCCATTGTCGTTGAAATGATCAAATCGAGTGGAATCCATCTCGGGAAGTCGAAGTCTATTATTTTGAGGATATCGAGGAATGAACTTTGAAAATGTTATCCATAAAGAAAAGTTTTCAGAATAAATCAGCTGTCAACCGCGATTTAAACCAAGTCGACCCAATCGCAAACTTAATATTAAGTGCACCTTGACTAGTTTAAGGAATACTTAGAGAGCGATGCAACGCAAACTAGTCTTTTTAAGATTACTTTATTTTAAGACTGTCTTATGCAAATGGGCATAAGGGTAGAGTAAATGGAAAGAAAGGAAGAAAAAGTATTTTTTCTATGACCCGCTATAAAAAGAAAATTTTCGTCACTGTGTATGCAGTGACGAAAATTTGATTTTCTTAACGAATGATAAAAAATCCCATAACGTTAACTTTCGTCCATGGAGACGAAAAGTATTTCACTAATTTCTAGTTACCTGCTGTCACTGTACCAGTGTCAGTATTGAATCACATCAGTTTGTGTTTGTCGTGATTTCGCTATGTATTCTGATTCAGAAAGTGACTTGGATCTTCCAAATACTCCACCATAGATAAGAAATCAAGCACAGAAAAACCTCTGTGGACTTGTTACCCGAAAAATAAAAAGGTTACAGAAATTTATAATAAATTCATGGAATGGAGAGCTGATAACCAAGTACATTCGTTATCGGAAACTGTGATGCTTGCATATTTTGCAAAATGTCGGAAACTTTGAAGGCATTGACTGTATGGTCGATGTTAAGAACAAAACATTATCAATAAATAAGAATTTATAGAATTGTGTTGTAAAATTCAATAAAGATTTTTTGCATTATTTATATTTTGTTATGAGGTCATAGAAAAAGTATAGTGTTGAACTCGTCGAAAGCAACTTTCGTCACTCGCTTAACAATAAACTATTTTCTCATCAAATGAACCATTGTTCTTTTTGTATTATTTTCGTAACTTTTATATTTTTATTTAGTACTATAGCGTACCCAGCCCGCTTTACCGGGCTTTATTCTGTCTCACTGGATTGCCCATTACTCAAAGTTTGTTGTTTCCATTGTATTTGTTGGTTAAAGCTGGATTTATAAATTCTGTTGTTCCCGTTGTGATTTTCACGTTGCGGCGATCCGTTATTCACAGTTGTTCCCGAGTGGACTAATCGTTGTTGGCGATGTTGAAATTTGACGGTGACGCATGTCATACGACAGAAAAATTGACTTGACATTAGCAAATAAAAACCAGACTGTAAAAAAATATTCTGACATTATAAACGTCAAAAAAATTTCCAGTACAATTCGCTGTTGGGTACCCACGAGGAAAAAATTTCCACTAAAATTCATCCGTTGCCATGGTGATCTATCAAAAAAACACGTTTTGATTTGTTAAAAATTACAGGTGTGGAATTTTCATTATATTTTTCTTGCAATAATTAAGCACTTGTATTCCAGATCGTCTTTACGACACATTCCTTGTAATCTGAAGATTGTCTGAAAGTTTCATTGAAATCGGTCCAGCCGTTTCGGAGTCTATAAGGAACATACATACATACAACCTTTCTCTTTTATATATATATATATATAGATTACACAATAAAAACAGTGAAACAAACGATATTTTGAAAAAAACTTTTATTTAGATCAACACTAAGCTAAACTCATGGACAAAATTAACGCAGCACTTAGAATTTTTCTTATTCTTGATTTAGAAGAAATTTTTCAATTTTCAACCGATTAAAATTAATTTTTCGGCACATTGTAGGAAATTTATTGAAATTATCATAAGCATTTTGAATTTTTGTAAAAATACCGGGAGGAATGAAACGATATTTTTTTTTTTAAATTCAAAATACTTGGGATAATTTTAACGAATTACCTACAATGTGCCAAAAAATCATTTTAATCGGTTGAAAATTAAGAGTTATACTAAATTAAAAATAAGTGTTGCGTCAATTTTGTCCACGAGTTTATTTTACAACTAAATCTCTGTACAGTATTAAAAACAGATAATATATCTGTTGGTTAGAATTCCTATTATAGGTACTATGCCAAATAATTGATTGTAAAGATATAAAAATAATAATTTCTTTGCAAAAAAGACAAATTTTGCTTTTTGAATTTTTAGTATTTAATCCCTCTAGCAGTGGACCTACAAGTTTTAACATAGTGTCATTGTTTTTATTGAGGCCAAATTTATCATAATAATTTTTGTCCTGAAGCTGTACTACGAACAGTTTCCGAGATATGACCGATAGCCATTTTTATTGACACACCCGGTACATTTTGAACAACCATTGTTATGGTTTCAATTCAAACCATTATTTTATCGAAACTGCCCTTCACAATAAGCATGTATAAAATTATTAACCTCAACACGAATTAAATATAAAAATATATAACCAAATTGTAAAAAGTAACAAACTTTTATTTAATTTGTCATAATTCTAATAGGATTTCTGTTATAAAATAAAACAGTTACCAGGTTTCTACTGATATTTTAATAAATCTTATTACACTATCTTCTACCCCTCTTTGGAGTGTATGTCACTGGTGCGGGTAAGGGTAATTTTAGCTGTATAACCTAAAGATCTGACAACTTCAACTACTTTCTTCATGCCAATTTTAAGATCTTTAGAAAGTAGTTCAAGATCTACTTCGAATTCCATAGCTTTGGCGGCTAATTTAATTGTGTAGCATAAAGCTTTGTCTTTTATGTGCAACGGACGCGTTCTACAAGAATAATTAAAATTAAAAACAATTTTTCTTAGTTAAAAATTTGCTCAAATACCTTCCACTAGTTCCCATTTCCGAGAATATTTTCAATATGTGGTTATTTATATCGATAGATTTATCACACACTACGAATTTTTTCGTTATATTTTTCATTGGTGTTTGCATAAATTTTATCAAATAATGTAAATACAAGAATATAGTGAGACTGCGGATTTTTTCTTCTTCTGAGAAATTTGATGTTAATACTTTGTTCATATTCGTTGTGGCAAATTTGCATAATCTAAAAGTATAAAATTTAAAATTGAAGTGTTTAAAATGAACCAAATTACATACCCGAATTCATCTGCACTTCCAGCTTCTATTATTTTACTCGCTTCTACTGCCAAAGTGTCTAAAATGTAAGCTTCTACCAAATCTTCTAAATTGTAAACACTATCAGGTGTAGAAGCGTCTCTGTTTATTTTTGGTCTGTAGATACTATCATTTTCTGATACTTGTTCCACATTATCCACTTTCACACCTAATGAAAAATGAATAAACCATTATAATACAAACAATACATTGTCTTTTAATATGTACTTAAGTGTGCTACACTAATTCATAATATTGCACCTGTTTTTGTTGTTTTAATAATAATAATAATAATGCCCAACTGATATAAATCTCTTTACAGAGCATACGATATAATACAATTGAAATTTGCAATTAAACAAATAAAAGTATAGGTATATAAGAAGCTAAAAATACAAAAATAATAAAATATAATTACAATAACAAAATAAAATAAAAGTCCAAATGAGCCATCTTCTTAATAAAAATTCAGACTAAACTTGTCACACGAACTACATAAATGGTTAAAATGACTACACATAATATTCACTGGTGAGTTAAATAAAATATTAGTTCTAGATCCTTCACAATAAAAAAGTAAATGTTGTCTACTAGTATTGTAATTAGGCACATTAAGACTGATCTTATTTAGAATCTCTGGACACATAATTACACCATAAAAAATATTATATAAAAGAGATAAGGATGATAGCACTCTACGAAAACCTAGACTTTCAATTTTAAAATGAAATATAAAGACACATGCAGAACTGTATTTAAATCTAACAACATTTTAACCATGTATGGTTCATATATTTTTGAATGTTTAATGTATTTTTATAAAAACAAAGATATTAATTTTACCAATAGTGTAATGTCACACAATTACAACTCGAGAAAACAGGAATTGTATTATCCACATCGCAGGTTAATGGTCACTGAAAAATCTCATTATATGTCAATAAAATTATTTAATAAATTTCCGCGACATATCAAAAACTCACAATCGATTAATATATTTAAAAAAAAAAGTAAAAGAGTTCTTCGTTCAGTTGGAACCTTATAATATAAATGATTACTTAAAACATCATTTATCCTAAAAAATTGTATGGGAGACGTCATTTCATTATGTGTGGTCAGTTATATTGTATATCTGTAAACATATTTTGAAATAAATTATTATTATTAATATGTCCATAATAATAAATTAAATTTGTCGATAATAATCTATCTACTTCTCTTGATGGATAAGATCTGCTCACTTTGAAATCTAAATATTTTAGAAACTTCCTCTGTACAGAATCTGCTCTGGTAATATGATTATTATAGAAAGGATACCAAATAATTGAACAATATACCATTTTGGAACGAATAAAAGGAGAAGTAGAGTGTTTTTAATACAGCAATATTTTGAAAACCTCGACAGTTCCTCACAATGAAACCATAAAACCTAAATGCCTCTGCTGCTTTAGTCTCAATATTATGTTCAATAAAATTCGAACGTGAATCGAAAATAACCCCCAGGTTTTGTGTTACAGCATCTTGAGGGATATTACTGAATTATGAGATCAGCAAACCATATACAAGATTATTCTATTGAAAGTTAACAACAATGTTAAGGAAGACCTTGGAGCTCTTGGAATTCAAAGTAATGAAGAAAGTTTTATTGGACTGAACCAACTTTCACTGAACTGGCAGACAATGACTCAATGAAATTTGAATAGAGTATAAGCAGCAAGACAAAAACAGTGTGAAAATAAATTTGTTGTATGGTATGCTTTTCTTGTACAGTAAGACACTTAAATGTTGAACAAGTCAATTTTGTATATTGTGATTTTATTTTATTTAATTTTTGTAAGATAGATGTATAAAATAGGGCTTTTCGGAAACGGTAATCCTGGATCAGATAGATCACCTATTAGCTGATTGCGGATCCTAACCATGAACGAGATTTTGATCAGAGTTTCCGAACGACGCGTTCTGTTTGTGGAAATGTCAAACTTAACCTGCAAACCTTTTATTATTAAAAGCAAAGAATACACATTTTTTTGATGACAGTACTCTCGGTTTTACATACAACATACAAGTTGTACATACATAGTTGTCCAAGCTCCTCATATTCTAAAAATGTATCTGATAAAGTTCTCCACTGGTGGTATATTGAACATACAATTTTATTAGAATTAATTAAAGAACCACTTCACAAACCTTATGGAAAAGTGGTCCCGGTTAAATTGGCCCAAACTTTGGGAATGAACAGATCTTGATGAGTAGAAAAAAAGTCTCCACGGCACCAAATTCCGGGGATGCCGCGTTTTCGAGATATCCGCGTCTGAAAAGTGAAAATTGAGCTCCGAGATATAGGTTATCTCTGTAGGTTATTACAGTAAACCTTAGTATGGCGACCCGGTAACGTTAAAGTTCGGTGTAGAATATTGGTGGAAATGTCTACGAAAGCACGGAAGACAATATAAGACAAACTCTCGCCCAGGTGCGCCCAAATTGATGGGAAATAGGGTGGAATTCACATCACCCACTAAGGAAAAAAGGTCTGTTTGCATCAATGGAACGAATGAACTCCTGATTTTATCATTTTCCATGCATGCAAGGTGCTCTCTGAAACATTTAGATTTACACGATTTTTTAAGGTTGCCAAAAAATGGGTGCCGGGCCCCAGTAAATGAGACCTACACCAACTCTGTTTTATGTGCGCACTTAGTGCGCTTCTACTGAAAACTTGAGTATTGTTAGCCAGATGAGGTTGATTTTTGTACAAAATATGCGCGAAAAATTCCACCAGACTGCGAAGACAATATAAACAAAGTCTCCCTCCAAGGGCGTCCACATTCACTTGGTTCTCCCAATATCTGGAAACAAAGCGATAACAGGCCCTCTGTGTTCGTCCTTTGCAATCAAATCTTTGTTTACATCAGACAGAATCGCTTTGTTTATATTAGGAAGATTTTTGCAAGTTCAAGTTCAATTTCCTGTGACGCTTTGTGACACCTTGTCAATTTATCAACTTTGTGATTGATCTGTTCCTTACTCATTATAGATAATTGACGTTCGATCCCCTGAAGTAAGTATTTTTCGCATCCAATATTGAAGTCCAAGTCTTAAATAACCTTCTTATTGGGTCGTTCATGAATCCTAGGAAGTATGGCAGCTCGCAACAGACTAAATTGCTATGTGTGTAACGCCCGTTTCCAGCCACGTGTGATGGTACTTATCTATGGAGAAGCCCACGCTCAAAAACGTGAAATTGCGGTTACCCGGCGCAATGATCTCAATCATCCTGGCCTCGAAATAGATGCAAATGCTCGTATTTGTTTTAACTGCAACCAAAGCATAAATAGGGAACTTCGAGATCTAGAAGCGGACCCCACCTGCATAAGATTGAATGTGTTGAAGCAGACGCGGAACCGATATTGCCTGTTTTGCGGAGAGCAAAGGAATACAAGTCGTTTATCACGCAACTGTCGAGTCAAAATATTCATTCTGCAGAATATCTATGCTCCTCCGTCTGTTCGATCATGTCCTCATCATTTGGATCAAAACGGGTTCGTTCAAAGATTACTTCTTGACGGTTTGGAATTTGTGAATAGACCATACCGTTTGCCTGGCCCAGAACTGAACAACCTGTTGCAAGTAATGCGCCGTGAGGCAAGACCAGATGAGCCAAACTTCAACGACGAGAATTCCTTCACAGATGATGAATTTCGATGTGTAACCTCCATAAGTAAAGCTCAATTTGATGATATGTACAGATATTGTGAAGGTAATAACGAAAATGAGAATCACGGTCGACGGGTACATAGAAAAGACTTATTGACGTTCTTGTGCAAGCTTCGACAGGGTCTGTCCGATGAATTCCTGAAACTGATTTTTAAATACTCGAGTCGACAAGCTGTTTCTCTAGCGATTTCCACAGTTCGAAGATGCTTGATGGTCCAATTTGTGCCAGAAAACATAGGCCTAAATGCTATTAATAGACAGCAATACATTGAACAGCACGTGACGGAATTCGCGAATCGATTGTACAATCAAAACCCAGAATTGCCAGTTGCCATTGCATATCTCGATGCAACATATTCATATATCCCCAAAAGTAGTAATTTTCGTGCTCTGAGACAGTCTTACTCTCTCCATAAAGGAAGACATTTAGTGAAACCCGCTCTTATAGTGGCGCCAGATGGGTATATCTTAGATATACAGGGTCCCTACTTTTCTGAGTTCGCGAACAACGACGCAGCGATTTTACAAAATGAGTATGAAAACAATATTAATGGTATCCGAGAGTGGTTTGAAAACGGTGATATTTTCATTTTCGATCGTGGCTATAGAGACGTCCTCCCGTACCTCGAGAATTTGGGCATTCGTTGTAAAATGCCTGCACTCCTTCCACGGGGACAACGGCAACTAGACACAGAAGAAGCTAATGACTGCCGACTTATTACTAAGACAAGATGGCTAGTGGAGGCCCGCAATGGGCATATTAAGTCCATGTTCAAGTTTTTCAACGACATCATTCCGATGGATCACGCATCCCATTTAGGAGATTTTTACCGGATTGCGGGCGCCATCATTAACAGATATAAGGACCGAATACAAATGCAGGAGGCAGATGGGGAGTTGGCTGAAACAATGCTACGCAGAGCGCGAGAGCCAAACGTTGTTCAAACTAGGGTCGAAAATGATCATTTGGAGCGCCGCAATGGAGGATGGGTTCGCTTGAATGAAAATCATGCGCCCAATTTTCCTAGATTAGATATTGATTACCTTAAAGAGATTACCATGGGGATCTACCAAATCAATTTATCTCCATCTTATATTCAGGACAAGCTACAGAGAGAAGGGACTGATACTTTCGAATTTGATGAACGCTTTGATGAACCTGGACTGATGCGAGTTCGTCTTTACTCTCGTTTTCGGAATGCAGCAAAATACCGGTTGTTTATTGCATTTAGGGCAGACGATGATCCAGATGAAAGGGCAGCGGAGCATGAACCGCTCATTTTTGGATATTATTGTACCTGTAAAAGTGGAGCGAGAACATTGGGGAGCTGTGCGCATGTTGCGAGTGTGTTATGGTTTCTGGGACATGTACGGCACCAACCTCATACCAGATACCCGACTACGGCTTTACTTGATAATGATGTTGATGCAGCACACAGACCACGACAAAGACACGTGCAAGAAATCCAGCGGTTAGAAGAAGAGTAGGGTCTTTGAGAATGTTAATCAATTTATTTTTAATTTAATTGTCATAATAAATACTTTGTTGATGGGTTCAAGTTTCTTCCTTTAGACCTGCAATAATCACGCCTTCTTTTGGTTCACTTGCACGTTATAGAGTGTTTGCCCCAGTCCTTCCGTTCAAAAACTTCAAGGCAGAGAGAAAGTCGCACATGCGCCCCAGAAACCCCTTCTTTGCACACTCCTCATGGACTCCAAAGATGCGCTCGGTCAACGCAATCAAATCTGTGCCTCAGAAAATCCATGACAATTGGTAATGTCCACATAAACTAGAGTTAGTGTAGGCCTTATTTGCTGGGGCCCACGCCCATTTTTTGGCACCCCTGTCAAGTCGCGTGATTCCAAATATTTCGGAGATCACCTTGCACGCATGGAAAGTCATCAGATCAGTAGTTCATTGCAAAAATCTTCCTAATATAAACAAAGCGATTCTGTCTGATGTAAACAAAGATTTGATTGCAAAGGACGAACACAGAGGGCCTGTTATCGCTTTGTTTCCAGATATTGGGAGAACCAAGTGAATGTGGACGCCCTTGGAGGGAGACTTTGTTTATATTGTCTTCGCAGTCTGGTGGAATTTTTCGCGCATATTTTGTACAAAAATCAACCTCATCTGGCTAACAATACTCAAGTTTTCAGTAGAAGCGCACTAAGTGCGCACATAAAACAGAGTTGGTGTAGGTCCGGCACCCATTTTTTGGCAACCTTAAAAAATCGTGTAAATCTAAATGTTTCAGAGAGCACCTTGCATGCATGGAAAATGATAAAATCAGGAGTTCATTCGTTCCATTGATGCAAACAGACCTTTTTTCCTTAGTGGGTGATGTGAATTCCACCCTATTTCCCATCAATTTGGGCGCACCTGGGCGAGAGTTTGTCTTATATTGTCTTCCGTGCTTTCGTAGACATTTCCACCAATATTCTACACCGAACTTTAACGTTACCGGGTCGCCATACTAAGGTTTACTGTAATAACCTACAGAGATAACCTATATCTCGGAGCTCAATTTTCACTTTTCAGACGCGGATATCTCGAAAACGCGGCATCCCCGGAATTTGGTGCCGTGGAGACTTTTTTTCTACTCATCAAGATCTGTTCATTCCCAAAGTTTGGGCCAATTTAACCGGGACCACTTTTCCATAAGGTTTGTGCGGGGTTCTTTCAAGAAAACATCACTTTTATATCTTACCAGCTCCTTGTACAGAAACAACGGTAAGTTCTTCTTTTGGTAGGTTGAGGCTTGCCTCTTTTAAATTCCCTAGTAGTTATTTTATAATATGTACATTTTGAAATACCAGTAGCTCTTAAAACTCTTTCTCTGTAGTTTGAAATTGGAATTTTAATTCCATTTTGAGCTTCATCTCTCATGAATTTGAAAACATTATGTATAACTTCTCTTGCTTGTGATTCTATTATCCTACCCCTAATGCCTAGGGTTTTTTTAGGAGGTACTTTTAGGCCCAACTGTTGACTATGATAAAGTGTGCCATCAATAGGTATGCGATTAATTTTCTTCTTAGGTTTAACTTCTTTATTTTGAGGAATTTGAACTTCTTCAAGAATCCTGGTTAAAGGTTTAGGCGGAGGTTCCTGGATATAAGATTGCTGAAGAACTTGCATATTACATTGGGTTGGATATTTAGGTTCATTTTGTAAAATTTGATAATTAGCATTTCCTGTATCTGATAAATGCCCTGGGTCCGTAAATTGTATAGTTAAAGTTTCACCAGTTGCTAATTCTGTATTTTTTGTGTCTAAACTCTTTTTAAGTGGTAATATCCTCCATGATAATGCTTGGTTATTGTAATCTATATTATGGGTCATCATAGACATTGTTGTTTAATGAATGTGAGTATATTTGTTATTAAATATAAAGAGAAACACACTAAAACTGACATTCAAAAACCAATATTAAATAGCTACATGCTATTTTGCTGTCAAAGATCGAATGTCCAAATTTTTGGCCTTAACATACATACGTATACAGCCACGACCTGACTATTTGAATAATAAAAGAACTCACTGGTGTGAACTTATTCATGAACTTACTTGCTACAGTTTGCTCTAACTGTTGTTTAACAGTATCTATGTTCATTGTAAGTCTTTCTCGTTGTTCTGTAACTCTCTTGGCTTTTTTAGAAACGAATTGTTTATTTAGTTCAGCTGCAGCATTATCTTTTCTGGGAGATATTTCAAATTCTCTTTTTTTACTGAATTTTGCTCTAACAGTAACATGATCAACTTGAAACAACTTAATCTAAAACATTGATAATTTGCAGTGTTAAGTAATGTAGCAGTAAATCTGTTCAAACCTGGTTTGAATCTTTTCTGTGGACTACAACAAAATTTTGGTACAGGTCATCATCTTCTATTTCTCCACAGTACAAAAGTTTGTCTGAAGTAACGGCCACCAATTTTTCATTCAGTTTTGTTTCGTATAACTGGGCTTCCAATGTGTATACACATTCTGGTTTATCTTTCGCATTATCAAAATCAGCTAAAAAAGTTTCATAAGATTTTTGTAAATACATAATATAATATAATATATAATATTTTTGACTTACTTAAAATAGGTCTGTGCCCTGGATTTTTTGTAATTACTTTTTTTATAATTGGCATCTTTAATACATAAAAAAGATAATTAGGCAATCCAACGAGCTGTCAAAATAAATTCAATATGGCGGCGACGGTCAAATCAGAGATAAGATACACAGGTAGATCGGCCACTGTATATAAAAAAGTAGCCACGCGCACCGAAACTAGTGACATCTATATTTGGAGGCGGAACTACCAACATTTCTAAAGGTTCAGATCCATGCTAGGGGTTCAGATCTATGCTAAGGGTTCAGCGCCATGCTAAAGGTTCAGATCCAGGCTAACCCACTAATTTGAAAAAAGCGGGAAATTCAAAAATAAATTTAGGTGGGAAATTCAAATAGTTGTATTCGTAATAATTCTGTAGTAGAGAGGTGATCAGTTGTAACACATAGTTATTTTAGTTGTATTATTGTCTTCACATTACACTCTTTATTTTGCTATTATAGTAAAATAGAACCAGTGTAATGTAAAGACAATAACTCTACTAGTATAACTTACTTAGTTACAACTGATTACCTCTCTACTACAGAATTATTACGAATACAACTATTTAAATTTCCCACCTACATTTATTTAGTTAAAAGTAGGTAAAAAAATTAAAATTCGAGATGAGCATTAATCTAGTTTTTATATTTCCACTTGGTATAGGACATTCCATGTTTACATAAATACAATTACGAACTTTTTAAAAATCTAAGAAAAAAACAATTTAAAAAGCAGGTAATTTCACTTGATATAATAAATGAAAAATGGGAAACAATTACATAACACACTTTATTTAATAGACTTGGATAAATATCCGCTTTGGACGCGATTTCTGTGCTTTCTTGGCAGCTGCCTTCCACTGGCTTAGTTTTCTTTATAAAATTCTTACATCTAGAGAATCGAAATGTTTCCTATTGCCCCTATATCCATGAGCTAAAAAAAAAGTCAACTATTGTTATCCTCATTCAAGTTGTATGCAGTGAACTTATAAGTTATATACACAAAAGCAAGGTATTGCTGTGAACAATTTTTTCTGTAATTTACGTTGATTTCCTTCAAAAATATAGTTTTTGACATCACTTGTACTTACAATTATTAAAATTCAAGGTATGACTAGCATATGCAATAATGAGTTATTTAACATAAACAATCTTACCAGTTTTGCAGTTAAAACTCTTTTATATCTGCCCAGATGCCAAGAAATGGATGGTGCTTGTATGAATAAACTTGATGTGGACGGTAATTGTGAAAAACTTGATGTGGATGAACTGCAAGCTGAAAATTACATAAGAATTTTTTACAATTGAGTTTTCAACATAACCACAAGTAGGTCACCATAAGCTATACTGCCTGAAGGTGTTTTAAAAATACTTACCATGTACTTCATCAAACTCATGTAGTAAACACTTCCTTGTATATGTCTTGACTGGTCGTTGTACTTTTCCTACTGGACTATTACTACTTTTTGTGGTGGAAGCACTTAGAATAGAAATGGATTCTAAAAAAGGTTTTTTTAAATTAATATCAATAAAACATAAGTTGTTGCTCTCGAAAGACTAGGCATTATACAGTTACAAATGATTTAATACTGGATATAAAAAAATATTGCAAAATATTTATAGATACCTTTTAGCTTCTCGGGAGTTGAAAATGATTGTTGTTGCTCTGGTATCCAAAAATGATCACCTTCACACTTCTCTTGTATCCTAAAAAACATTAATCCTAATTCAACATATATTTATACACTAATCATAATTTTTATATAGTTACAATCAACTGTCTATTGTAGTACTAATAACTACTATTTCAAGCAGTACAGTACACATATAGATGAGATAAGTTCTTACCATGCAAATGTAGTGAGTGATTTCTTCAATCTGCCACAACCTTCAAAATGAATGTTACAACTTTTATAAGATTTGTAACACTCAAAAGCCAACTTAGAAATATTAATTCTCTCATTCCAAACGGCGTTAACCTCTTGGTTAGCAGGTATGTATTCTATGCCTATAAAAAAATACTTAGGTTAATACTTAGTTATAATACTTCTCATTTTTATTTCAAGGAAATCGTTGACTTTGTATAAACCACAATTAATACATCTAGTAATTCCAAATATTAAGTCTAACTATCTTAACTAGTATTTGAATTAATTTTATAAAAAAAAATTTCTTCAACTGATAATATTGGTAGAAATCAACATGTATTGTTAATAATTAGTACTAACCTTCTCAATATGCATCCAGGAACACAGCAAATTCTCATCATAGGAACTCATCTTTAAATACTTTAGGAATATAAATGAGAAAATAAAAGCACAAACAACGACGAAAGAACGAACTGGCACGCTCTTTATTTACGAAGAATAATAATAAACAATATGGCTGCTAGCTCCATGCATGATTGCTGCAGAGATAAGGGAGGATTGCTGAACCTAATTTGATTTTAGACTCCGAAACTTAATTTCACCTTAGGCTCCATCTATCAGCTCTATTTGAAATCTTTAACGTTTAGTTCCGCCTCCAAATAAAGATGTCAGTAAAAATAGTACCAATTTTGAATTAATTTCGCCCACCCGAGTGCCCAGGGCCTGGGCCAAATAAATAACAAAGTTACGTAGAGTGTGTTTGTTTAACCTACATTTCATTGATTTTCTTTCTGTTTTTTGGCTGTAAATTATGGTTTTTAAATAGTGTAGTCTTGTGAAATGCCTTCGATATGTATTGTAGTTGGTTGTGGAAGCCGTTCTAATCGTGATGAAGTTTCGTTTTATCGCGTTCCCGCAGAGACAAAACATAGGTTTCTAACGGAGAAAAACGATTTGACCAAACTTCGCAGGGCTGCATGGATTGCAGCAATAAAGAGAGACGATCTGACCGAATCTATATTGAAACACCAGAAAGTTTGCAGTAGACACTTTATAACTGGTAGGCTTCTTATCAAATATTATATCAACTCTCCTAGTATACGTAATTTGTACTCAAGTAGGTATTAACTCATTTTAGGTAAACCTGCTGCCCTCGAAGATAAAGACCACCCTGACTGGGTACCATCTCAACATATGGGACATCCCAAGCAGCAAGGGTTGGTCGAATATACGTCGATGCTAAGTCATTTGATGACTTTGACGTCGATCGACCTTAAAACGATATCGATTAGACGTTAATTTGTAGCCGTCTTTTCGACCTCATAATGAAGACGTTGATTTGACGTCGATTTTAGGTTGGTAGGATCCCAATAATTGATCGACTACTAATTAACGTCGAAGAGACGGTCCTATTTTAATCAATATAGACTTATTAAGGTGAATAACAGTATTACTAATAAATAGTTCATTGTATAAAACGAATGACAAAAATCTTTTTGTTAATAAATATGCAGTTGTATGTAAAATCCGCAAGAGATTTGAATTGCAAGTTTCACCCATCGATTTTCAAAAATTGTTTCATGCACTGCACTGTCTTAGACTCCGCGTTCTTTCTTTTTCATTTCAGCCGCATTTGCATCAGGACATTGATCTCTCCGGTTTTCTCGAACGGTACCAGTTGCTACAGAACCCATTTTTCATACTTTGCTTACAAGAGAAGCTCTTGTAAAGAAATGATCAAAGTACTGGTTTGCTCCAGTACTTTTTCCTCTATCATGTAAAATAACTGGCACCCCTGCCAGTTATTTTACATGTGGTAAAGCCAATCAATAAAACTGTTATAACTTTTTTTCCGCTTTATGGATTTTGACAAACTCAATATCTTTTGAAAGCCTCTGGCTATAAAATATATCATCGTTTCATTCCAGTGGTTTTAACGGTCGCTAGGTGGCGGTGATTGAACAATTGCTTTGTTCTCAACTTTTTTTGGGAATCTTCAAATGCGATAATGTATTTCATAATCATTTACTTGGTAGAAGATGGAATTTTAAAAAAATGGTAAAAACCGCATCTCAATATCTATTTTCTAAGCGAAGACACGAGAAAAATAGGTATTTATGAAAATATGATTTTGGCAAACTCAGTATCATTGTAACAATAACCAACAATTAATTATGAAACAAAAACAGCAAAAATAAACTACATTGACCTAGTAAAGTAACCTAAAGATACTGATCGAAATGCTTTCCATCTTCTTCAATGCAGATATTTAATCTCTGATTGGTAGAAAAGACAGCAGCTTCTATTTCAGCCCTGGGAATACTCTCAATTTCGTTTTGTGATTGTTGAATAAGATCTGCTCTATTTGTAGGACTTGTCTGAAATACTAAATCTTCAATTAGACCCCATAGTTAAAATTTAAAAGTAAGATCGGGAGATCTTGGCGGCCACGGGTATATACTACCTCTTCCTATCCACCTATACTCATATTGCTGGTTTAAAAAATGCATCACTTCATTTATAAAGTGGGCTGGGCAGCCATCTTGTTCAGTGGCGTATCGCAAAATTCGACGCCCCCCCGCAGGTTTTTAGTCGAGGACCCCCCCCCCCTTAGGTCAATGTTATTTATGATAACTTTTTCTTGAAGTTTTCCAAAGACTGCCAATGAAGAAAAATTGATGAAAATAATTTATATTCAATAACGAAAACAAAAAAATTTAAACAAAAATATAGATTCTCATGTAAAAAATAAATGTTCTGAATGAAAATAGAAATTTATCGGTGTAATAAATATGAATATGCAACTTAAAATATTACTTAACAAAAATTGATTCGCCTTCTTCTATTTTTGTGTGCAAACATATCTATCGGCTTGTCGATGTCCAAATTTCTGACCACTTCTTGTTCAATGCTGAGTTGGCTCAAGTCTGACAGACGTGTTTCCGACATGGAATTCCTTAGATAATTCTTGATTATCTTAAGCTTGGAAAAAGATCTTTCCGCACTGGCAATAGTGACAGGAAAGGTTGTAAAAAGTTTTAGTGCTATAAGCACTACTGGTACATACACAGCTTAATAATGATTTGTGTTCAGAAATTAATAGTTGTATTGGCTCTATTACAGAGGTTGTTGCACTCAAATCATCCCTGATAACGCTTCTTAAGGAAATGAGTCGTTTGGCAAAGTCAGTCGATAGATCTGCAGTATAAAATGATGATGAAGCCGCAGCTTTCTCCATCAAAGCATTTTCACTCAAATGAAGCAAGTTGTAGGAACTAAGTGACGAAAAACGTGCTATTATAGTTTTCATTCCCAGAAATCTATCGTTCAGTTGCCGAATTAAAATATCCGGATTAGTATTGAAAACATTAATTTCAAAAATTTTCTCTGGGCAGCTCTATGCGTTTCATCAAAACTCATTTTGTCGAAAAAATTTTTCACTCTTCTTTTGTTTCTGAATGGGGGTTGAATATGCCATTTACTCGTTTTATATAATAAATCCACTTCAGTTGCTAAATCTGACTGTTTTTCCTGAAGAATCTTCGAAACAATGTTTGTATAATTCAATATTTTCGATTGAATTGTTACATTCATAATGAATTCAAAACTATTCATCAGATCCAGCAGGGTGTTTACTTCAGATTTCTCATCATTCTTTTTGGATGACTGAACAATTCTAGTGAAATATTTCATTATTTGTGGAAATGCTCGGTTTATGGCATGAAGTGCGTTATACCATGATGACCATCTTGTTTCACACAATCTCTTCAAAGTGGGAAGTTTTCCAGAATCTAAGGATACCACATTCTCAAGAACCTCCCACGTTTTAACACTATACGTATAGCTTATTTAATATTCCATAAAATTTCTGTACTTCTGTTACTCCAGACACTGAGACATTGATTACCAAATTTAGATTATGGGAAGCACAATGGACATACGAAAAAGTAGGTTCTTTATCAGTTATTATTTTTGTACTCCGGAATATATTCCACCCATCACTGCAGCTCCATCATACCCTTGGCCTCTGCAATTAGTTATTGGTATGTGATAGTTGTTCAAAATGTTAAGAACTTCTTCTACTACTCCCTTTGCACTCTGATCTTCAAGAGGAATGAATAAAAGGAAACTCTCAAGAATTTTGAGTTCACCAGCTGGTAAACCTTGTTCGTCAGCGGTATGAACATATCGGAGAAAAATACTTAGTTGATCTTGCTTTCAAATATCTCAAGTTGTGTCCAGTATAATGGAGTAGAACTTACTTTTAATAATTGTCGATATTAGTTTTAATATTGTCTCCTGAGCTAATAGATTAATTCTTTCATTTTTAATTTCAGGACTTGAATAATTTCGTTTTAAATTGTTTTTTTTATCCACGAGCTGCGCTAAAATTGGGTCATATTTAACCAAAAGAAAAATAATAGGTAAGAAGACGCTTTTTTGCTGCTCATTTTCATCTACTTTATGTGTTGTAACTATTTATATAACTGTGTTATAAAACTTGAAGTAATCGTTACCTCAATTTATATAACAAATTTATATAAGGTTTGCCGTTACTTCTGTAATAAAACTAATGGTTTCTGAGTTTTATAATAGCATCGTTGTTTGCCTTTTTAAAACTTGAGATACTTAAGTTTTTTTATAAATACGTTATGAAACTTTTAGTAGCAAGTTCTTTTATAAATATGTTATGAAACTTTGGGTAACTGATGTTTTCTCTTTGTGTTCTCATTAAAAAGTTAACCTAAAATAGGAGTGGTCTGAATTGTACTTTATTAACTGTGTAGGTACTTCTATAATTGTGAATATAACTATGATTAATAGCTGGAAAAAAATCAAGTACAGCAGTACATTTTATCGGAAAGTTTCTAGGCGTTTCTCCAGGTCTTGAATTTCCGTCACGAATTAGTTTTGAAAGTAGACTCCGCTTCTTGGTTGGGGGCCAAAATAACGTTCCGTCTTTTTCCCATGCCTTTGGTACAATGGTTAATGAAGGGGTTTTTAGCCCTAGTTCTCTAGTTTGAACAATTTTAAACATTGTATTTTATCTGACTCAAGACACCGACACAGAGAGAAAAGTAAAAATGTATGTAGTAAAGTTTTTCGAGGTTAAGTTCGTCAATATTTCTTCTTTACCGTTAACTATTACCACCAATAGTTCTCTAACCATCACTTGTGGTGTGCTGTGACCCTCAACTAACACTTAAGAATTTATAGTAGTCTTAAAGTTTTATATAATCACCATTTATGAATATATAGTGTTACTTTAAGTTTTATATTGTTACCGAGAGTAATTTTGTGGTAACTAATTTTTATAAGAGTGTTGGTTGTATCCGCCATGATAATTTTCTAAAACGCAGATATAAACAGGAATAAAAAATTAAATATTTAACATAATTTTGGAAAACTGACTTCAGATTGGACTCTTATTTTACATTATATTATAAGAACATATGATTGATTCCGTTTTATGAACAAATTTGAAAAAACTAAAATAATTATTTTTTAAAATTTAATAATTATTTTTTTAATAATATATATTTGAAAGGCCAATGAATTTTTTAGAAGTGCCTTGCTAACATTTACAGTAGAAAATGATTGGCAATATAATTTTGGTCTAATCTTATGTGTGGAAATGATGTGACAAGTACCAATTAAAGTGCACATAATATATCACATCATCCATCTTAATATCATATAAACATGGAGACAAAAATGAACTACTATACTGCCTGATGTTTAAAATTGTGGAATTAACAAAAAGAAACATAATTTAATAACCAAAGTATGCTAAATAGAGAAAACACATATTGGAAATGTGACAGATGACAGCTTGACAAAGAAATAATTTAGTAATGGTATAGTTATAGAGTTATAGGTTTTATAACGTTACTAAATAAAGGTGTTCGCAACTCTTATAAATTGCTCCATTTAAGTATTGTAAAAGGTTTATAAGAGTTACAGAAATATTACTATGCTCAGCTTATATAAATTACAGTTTTATAAAATAGTGATGGTAACTTTACGGTTACTATTATATAAACGAAAATGTTTATTGGGATCACTGCGCAGGTTTTGTTGATGACGTTCCGGTTGATGTCGATGGTGCATCTATTTGCAAAGGTTTTGATGTTGATGGTCCGTCTGATTTCAATTGTGTGACTAAAATTTCCCATTCAATGAAGAAGCCGTATCATGTTTTGAAAAATTGAAATCCACTCCTCCGTGTATGCTATCGGCAAAAGTAAGCCCTTTACGGTTGAGACTAACGCTTCCGAGCATTCGATCGCAGCTACTTTATGTCGAGACTCGAGACCTGTAGCTTTATTTTCGATGGCATTGAAATGCTGTGAGCTCAACCACTCTGTTGTGGAGAAAGTGGAGTACGCCATAGTTGAATCACTCAAGAAATGGCGACATTATTTGATCGGAAAACCTTTTACAGTCATCACCGACCAAAAGTCCGTATCATTTATGTTTGATAATAAGCACGCAAGTAAGATCAAGAAGATCTTACTCTTAAGATCTTGCTGTCGTCATAAGAGGACGGTTTCCAAACACGATATCAGAGCGCACCCAAATGGCGCTTAATATAGTAAGTGGCTGGTGTAGGGAGGAGGAACTGGCAGTGAACCCTCACAAAACTACACTGGTACCGTTTACAAAAAAGAGAAATTTGCAAGGTCTACAAAAGCCACAAATTAACGGAGTGGAAATTCCATTTGCTAAAGAAGTTAAGTACCTAGGGGTAATCTTTGACCAGAAGCTTACATGGAATTCTCACATCGAAAAAACCACGCACAAGGCCAGAATCGCTCTCGGAAGGTGTAGGCAGATGTGTGGGAAGAATTGGGGATTGAATCCTAACATGACCAAATGGTTATATACACAGGTCGTGAGGCCAATGATAACCTATGGATCAGTAGTCTGGTGGCCCAGGACACTGCAGATTGGGGCGCAAAGGCAGTTAAGTGGTATCCAAAGGCAAGCTTGCCTAAGTATCACAGGGGCCATGAGAACGACGCCGTCTGCAGCCCTGGAGGTAATACTGAACCTGCCACCACTGCATATCTTCGTTCAGGGAAATGCAAGATCTGTTAGTCACAGATTATTACAGGGGCCTCCTCCGATAAGTCAAGGACAAGGTTAGGTCTACAAAAAGCTATATGAAGAAATAAAGGCAGATCCAATACTGGGAATGCCAATGGATCAGATTGCCCCACAATATAGTTTTAAAAATGAATTCACAGTAATAATTCCAGAGAGAAAGGACTGGGATACAGGGCCTCCTATAATAGCGAATCTCAACTGGTACACTGATGGCTCTAAAACAGACTCTGGAGTAGGAGCCGGAATATATGGGGTACAAGAGAAGATCACGATCTCTCTAAGCCTTGGGAAACATGCCACTGTCTTTCAGGCAGAGGTAATGGCGGTGCAATGCTGTGCAGAAGAGTTGATGAGACGGGAGGTAGATAGCCAAAGAATCGTCATCTACTCCGATAGCCAAGCAACACTAAAAGCGATAAGCTCATATCGGACGACGTCAAATCTGGTGTGGGAGTGTCGCAAGGCCCTCAACAGACTAGGTAGTCATAATAGAGTGACCCTAGCCTGGGTGCCAGGCCATCAAGGAATAAAAGGCAATGAAAAGGCCGATGAATTAGCCAAGCAGGGAGCGACGGAGGTCATGATAGGGCCAGAACCTTCCTGCGGAATTGCTAAATGCCTCACCAAGGAGAGCATCCACCAATGGATAAACAACCAGGCGTTGCGCTGGTGGCATGGAACTCCGGGGCAAAGGCACGCTAAGCTATTCCTTAAAAGCCCTTCGGTCAGACTGTCACGCGACCTACTATGTCAAAGTCGAGAAACGACGAGGATGATGGTGGGAATGCTGACAGGGCATTGTAGGCTAAGGAAGCATATGCACACAATTGGCCTAGCAAATGACAGCCTATGTAGGTTATGCCAGGAAGAAGACGAAACCGCGGAGCACTTACTCTGTGAGTGCGAATGCCTAAAAAGGGTGCGGTTTCACCTATTCGGAGAAGAAAAACCGAGGGCAGAGAGCTACGCAAAGGAGGCGGTATCCAGGCTAATAGGTCTAATAAAAAGAATAAAGCTAGATATCGAGCTCTAAATATGGCGGAGGACCACAATAGATCTGCAAAGGTCGCAGTGGGATAGGACAAAGAGCCACTCCAATTCTAATCTAATCTAATCTAAGATCAAGAATGAAAAGATCCAGAGAAGGAGACTAGAACTAGCTTCGTATAAATACGACATTGTGTACAGACCCGGGAAGGATAATCGAGCAGCTGACGCCCTGTCACGCATATGTGGCTGCACTACAACGACAGGAGCATCGAAACTTCAATCGCTTCATGAAGCCTTATGTCACCTCGGTATAACTAGAATGTTTCATTGGTTAAAGACTAAAAGTTCACCCTATTCCCTTGAGGAAGTTAAGAAAATGACTAGCAGTTGCCAATTGTGCGCTAAAATCAAGCCTAGATATTTTAAAAATGCTGACTCTTCACCCAAACTTGTAAAGGCAACGTTCAGCCTTTGAAAGATTGAGCATCGACTTCAAGGGGCCCGCCCCATCAAACACGAAAAACCGTTACATTCTTACGGTTATTGACGAATACTCAAGATTCCCATTCGCCTTCCCATGCAGCAACATAAGCGCGAAGACTGTTATCAAGCACCTGAGTAACATATTTACGATTTTTGGAATGCCCTCGTACATACATTCAGACAGAGGCACGCAGTTTCTTTCTACAGAAGTGAGGGAGTTTCTCCATTCCAAAGGAATCGCTTCAAGTCGCACCACTGCTTACAATAACCCACAGGGAAATGGGCAATGCGAAAAATACAACGGTACCATCTGCCTGCGGCACTCACAATGCGCCGATAGAGTCGTGGGAACAATACCTGCTAGTGGCTCTACACTTCATCAGATCACTCGTTTGTACTGCAACAAACTGCACTCCTCCTGAACGCATGTTTATGCAAACGCGCCGATCGCCCAATGGAAATACCGTTCCTACTTGGCTAACTAACGCTGGTCACATTCTAATGAAACGGTTTGATAGAAAGAATAAATACCAGCCAGTAGTTGAGGAAGTCGAGTTACTCCAAGCCAATCCTGACTACTCATTTGTACGGCTACAAGACGGACGCGAAACAACTGTGTGGAACCGGCATCTTGCCCCCATGGGACATCAAGGTGAAGGGGAACCACTAGACTCACCTACTCAAGAGGCGGAACCAGACGCGAACGAATCGCTATTGAACTTCACGACTCCTCCAAGCTCGCCGCTCACTGTAGACGCTCGTTCTGGTCCAAGCTCACCTATGTACCCTGAAAGATCAGCCGGTCCCTCGTCGCAGAACTCACCTGCTCCTCCTCCTACCTCTCCTGTGCGAAGCTCATCACCGCTCACTGGTGCTCCCGCTGTGCAGGTTCCAAGGAGGACTGGCGGAACAAGAAAAAACCCAACGCTACCTTCAAGATTATAGTGTGGGAGAATGATGTGAATCAAACTCTTTAGTTTGTGCAGCCTATCCGACCTACTTGGCGTCTATGGTATCAACCGTCAGTGTGAATGTAATTAGGGATGGCGATCCTCCCTAAAAAAGATCGATATTTTAATCGATTCGAGTCAAATTCCGAAAAATCGATTCATAGAAAAATCGCTGTCCGAAAGATCGATTTCCAAAACATCGATCTTTTTTCGATTTACTCCAAAATTTTCATGTGAATATGAATTTAATTTTAGGAAGTGAAGTAGAAACAATAATAATCTTTATTTATTTATTTTTAACCAATTTAACAATTACAGCTATATTAACGTAAGAAGTCATTTATTTTACATTGTTCGGACTTCGATTTTCTAGAGTAAAATATGGATTTACTGGATCGAGTCAGTAAGAGATATCGATTTAAGAGCGCGCTCACAAATTATATAGACAGCTCAAAACAGTTGGCACCCCTGACTTGCAACAAAATTTAGGTTATTTTGTAAACAACAAATCTAAAGAACGCAGTAAAATTAAGTGTTGAAATTTTAATACAATATAACTTGGACCTTTGTCTTGGGGATCAGGTATTTTGGTTAAGTTTTATATTGTTATAAAAAAGATTAAGTGATGGTGTTTTTGACAGTTTTGACAATTTGTGGTCACCAATTTGAACGCCAAGATCTGGAGTGGGACTCTGCACTCTAAAGAATTCTACTATCGACTCTATTCTACACGTCCTGTCGACGAAAGTAATCGTTATCGCTTTCTATATGTAAAGACGTTACTTTTATCTCTCAAGTAACAGTTTAATTCAGCACTGTAAAAAGGCAAATAGAAACAGCTATGGTAAAAGTGGAGTTGAATATTTAACAATAATAGACAAAATATAATATACAACAACCAAAGCGCAATATAAAACTTATGAAATTAAATACGTATCTATAAACAAATCTAAGCAAACGTTGCCCATCACGGCTGGAAGTTGTCCCTCTCGACTAGACGTTATTCCCTTTATCGGTAGAAAATATAATCAACCGGTTAAAATATTCACAACCGATGGAAAATATTCCCCGCCGGCGGAGGAATACACAGACAAAACTAGAAAATATATATTTATTTCTACAGGGTCGACCAAAACTGTTTATACTAAAATACAGAGAACTTTTTAGTAAAAAACAATTGAATTATATTAAATGTTCAAACTGATGACCTTCAGCAATAATGCAATGAGACAGCCGAGCAATAAATTCTCTAACGTTTACGAGAACTTCAGGCGTTATTTGTGCAATCTCCGTTCTGATGCGATCCTTCAACTTTTCTATATCATTCGTACATCAAAGGCGTAATGTGGGGGTGCCCCATCCTGCTGAAACCACAAATCACATCTATTTGAAAGGAAAAAGTTGATTTAATTGTGGTAATAGATAATCCTGAAGAAAATGAAGATATCGAGGACCGGTCAAGCTTCCTTCAAAAAAATATAGCCCTATCATTTGATTGTTTATAATGCCGGCCCAAACATTCATCTTTCAGGATATTGTGTCCTATACTCCTGCATCCAATGGGGATTTTCAATTGCCCAGTATCGATACGTCTGGCGGTTTACATGGCCGTTGAGCATAAAAGTTGCTTCATCTGAAAAAAGTATATTTTGTATGAAATTACGATCTCTGTTACATCGTTCCATAATTGTTTCACAGAATTCGATTCTTCTATTAAAGTAATCTTCTAACATCTCTTGGACCAAATGTACCTTATATACGCATGCCACTTCTCCTTTTTCAGCACTCTAGCAACAGTAGAATGGTGTAAATTATTATCCAGCGCAACTTGTCTCGAGCTGGTGTGGGGATTTTCTTGAAACTCAAGGAAAACGTCAACTTTTTTGTCTTTGGAAATTGACTTTCTGCCACTTTTGGGGAGATCTTTAGCATGGCCCGTTTCTCGAAACTTTTTCCCGATTTTACTAATTGTTGTTGGGGTATTTAGCATTAAACAAATTGCCAACTTCTTTCTGTGTCCTTACTCTATCTCCATAGCCAATCATCATTAATATTTCGATTCGTTCAGTTTCTGTAAGTTTCATTACTAAATTATGCTAATTTAAAGAGTTTAACTATCAAACACTTGACTGATACACATCAATTAAGGTGGATTAATGCAAGAAAAAATTAAAACTAAAACTAAAACTAAGAAGATAAAACCATGTAATGTAATGTAGATGAAATTGAGATTTAAATTAAAACTAAGAAAGATGTCCAACTTTCAACTAAGAAATTAATTTCTTTCATGAATTCGACACAACGCATGCGTCAAGCCCTGGCCACAGATTACCTACTGGTGATTTGTGTGAATTTATTGTTTACATGAGGTTATATTACATGTGTGGAAATATTTTTACAGTTTACAACAATGTGATTTGTAAAAGAGTGACCATAGTAGGGGAGATAGTACTCCGCCTTGTGGGCAGCCCCTGGAAACCTTAAAGCTAATGGTCTCGTCCTGAAGAGATGTAGTGGCTGTCCTATTAATGAGCATGGCATATATCCAACCGGTAATGGTTGGTTTGATGCCCTTTTCAGTCAAAGCTGAACCAATGGAGGTCGGTAGTGCATTGTCAAATGCTCCTTCAATGTCAAGAAATATGGCCACCGCAATCTCCTTGTTGTTAAGGGATTGTGTGATTTTCTCAACAAGGTTGTGTAATGCTAAATCTGTTGATTTGCCAGTTTGATAAGCATATTGGTGGATGCTCAGGGGGGAATTATATAAAGCTACCCGCCTGATGTAGCAATCCAGTGCTTTTTCAAGTTCTTTAAGCAGGAAAGATGTTAGGCTAATTGGTCTGACCGATTTAGGGTGTGGGTCTGTGCGGCCCACTTTCGGTATATATACCACCCTAGCCGTCAACCAACTGGGTGGTATGTAATTCCACGCCAGACTAGCTCTATACAGTTAAATGAGGATGGGTAAAAGTAATTCCAGTCCGTTTTGCAGCAGAGCTGGAAATATTCCATCCTCACCAGGAGATTTGATTGCCCATTCAACTGCAGGTGCTGTGATAACTTCCTTGGCGGCCTCCCAATCGATCTTTTTGGCCGCCTTGCTCCCTCAAAGAGCGGAGGTCGATTGTTATCCAGAGTCAAACTTCCAGGAAAGTGATTTTTAATCAAAAGCTCTAACGTTTCTTTTCTAGAGGTCGTGAAAGTGCCATCAGATCGCTTCATCGACCCAATCTCGGCAATCGACTCTTTAGAGAGAATCTTGTGGATTCTAGTACTACGAGGTATATCAGAAATACTCTCACAGAACTTTTTCCAAGACTCCCGCTTCGCCTTTCTGATTTCTTTATTGTAACTTGTTAGCGTAGTTCTATAAAGTTCCCAGCTGCCTGACTCTTTAGCTCGGTTAAATAGTCGTCGAACTTCTTTTCATCGCTTTTCTAGGCATTTGTTCCACCAAGTAGAGTTGCGATTATCTCTTTTAGTCTTGAGTGGACAGTTTTCATGATAGGAGGAGATCACTGCTTTGCGAAGTTTTTCCGCTGCAGTATCTATCCCATCACAACTGTTAATTGTGGTGAAACCATCCTCAATGTACAGTTGAAGGGAATTTTGATATCCACACCAATCAGTAGCTTTTGAGTCGCGATATTCCACTACTGGCCTCTGGCCTATTTCAATGTTGAATTGAATATGTCTATGATCTGAACACGAAGGTTAAGTAGATACAGCCCAATGCTGTATCTTATTGCTTAGAAAGTTTGAGCTGATAGTTAAGTCTAATACCTCTGATCTGTTTCTAGTTACAAAGGTTGGTTCGGAGCCCTTATTAATAACAGATAGCCCTTCCCCTAGTATATAATCAAAGAGTAACTCACCTCAGCCCATGACTAACTGAAGTCCGTTCTTCTTGCTATAGTCGATTAATCGCCGTATAGCAAGAGGGGGTACAGTATCCATGTCTCCTGGGAAGTATGCAGAGCAGGCGACTATGTTTGTCATACCATTCTTCTCCGGTAAGTACATCTGGATGGCTACTATATCTGGAGTGCAAAAGCCTGTAAGCAAAAAATAATTAATATTTTTCCTGATGAGTAGACATGCTCTAGGTTTCACCCCAGGGCAGACTATTACCTCACCAGGAATATTGCTGAGACCGGTTACTCGGTCTGTGTTTCCTGTCCAAGGTTCTTGCAGGAAGGCAAGGTCGATTAATTCGTCCTTGAACCTTTTGCCAAGGATATAAGAAGCGGCCTTGGCATGCTGTAGGGGTAGGTACTTACAACAATTATACATATTTATTACCGAAAATCCAGGTCAGGCGAATCGCAACTATAAATTTCCCTCAATCTTGTCGTCAGGCAAAACGCAACCAAAATGTACCCAATTTAAATGTCAGGCGAAAACGGGAACAGGCGAAACAGGAATACACCGTGGCAGTGGGGCCTTTGATACACTTGACCTATAAAAATGTGACCACTTGGGAAGACAATATCTGATGTTAGCGACATCAGATCGGTATGGCAGTGATATATTCCTTCTTTATACTTCAAAATACACATAAAAATGCCGGTTTGGTAGTGGGGCCTTTAATACACTCAACCTATAAAAATGTGCCAACTTTGGAAGCCAATATCTGACGTTGGCGACTTCGCATCGGTATGGCGCTTTTAGAACTTTGTTCAGGACATGAAAATAGACAAATTAGACACATTTCCATGGTGGGGCCTATTGTACATGTTCATTGCTAAAAATGACATGTTTGTCCCAGTATGGCGGCCACTTGGCGACGCCCCAGTTTTGAAATCTTTGTTCTACAGTTCATTGTTAACAAAGATCACGAAACAACAGCGCGGGGCCCATGATCCATTTCCACAGTGGAAAAATTACACGTTTCGGTCAGTATGGCGGACCTTAAGTGACGCCATATTGGTATGGCATATTGAGTTCGCGGACTTTGGCGACCTCCTTGACGACATAAAATAAGAATCAAAGTGGGGCCTATGATCCAGGGGCATGGATATTAATTACATGTTTGAAAATTCAACCCCCCTAAAAGCTACACTTTATGGGTGCCATACCGGGATTTCAAAGACGTTGTCTATCAGCCCCCAGAGCCTCGACGTGGGGCCTATGATACATGCAAAAACCCTCTCGGCTCCCGGTCTATTATTATTATCTGTAAAGGTAAGAATGTTATTATTCATTCTCAGTTCCGTGTTCACGTAAATTTTTAGTCAAGGTATATGTAATTGCATGATACAATGGAGTTTTATTGTTCTTAATAGCTATAATCATTCGTCAAATATCAAATTCCTAACCTCAAAATTGAAAGTGATAAATGTCAAAAAATCTCAGCTCCGTCACCATTTTATGGTAACGGAGCTGAGATAGTTACGTTTTCGTATATACTAGACAAATTTTAACCTAATTATGAAAATTACTTCAAGGGCGAAAATGGTTAAATATAAAAACAAAGTTAAAGAAACAAAAGTAACGTCAGAATTAATAAGAAAACGAAAGGAAAAGAAAAAAATGGCTATGAGAAAATTGAGAGAAACCATACGTATTAACCCGGAAAAGAACGAAGATGCAAAAAGGAAAGAGAAAGATGTAACAGAAGAAACGCGGAAGGAAAGATTAAAAGTATAAATGATATGACAGAACGTGATAAAATATCAATTAGGAAAACGTGGAGCCATTGGAGTAAGCGATCATATGACTCTAAAAAAAGAGCACAAACGTGGGAAAGAGTAATATCTGATCAAAGTCCTCCTGCTACACCCCCGCCAGAACTCAGAAGAGATATAGAAGACACTCCTCAACATTCAGGAAGATTAGCGTATGGATTGAAAAAAATGCGAAAAAATAGAGAAGCATTGAAAAGGAAAATTGAGGAACTAGAAAAGAAACTAAGAAAAGAAAGAGCTTTTAAAGAAAAGTATAAAAACGACTGTTAAGACAATCAAAAACACATCAGGGAGATTCTCCAACGAAAAACGTGACTAAACTTTTGCAAGGAGAAGCAGTAACTCCAGCTATAAGAAAAAAACTTTTATTTGGAGAAGTGCTTTGCTCTCAATTAAAACATAATTTGTCACTTCAAAAAAGCAGATCGGGCAAGAGGAAATTGATTTCTAATGTTTCTGGACCAATAATAAGAAAATATAGGTTTCAATATTTAATCGAAAAGTTGTCTTCTTCACGATTTGTACGCTCAAAGAATGGAGCAAACTTTCGTAGTGACAAATTTAACGAAATAAGGAGAAAAGTTGTTATGTTCTTCCAAACTGATGATGCCAGTCGTGTATGCCCTGGGAAGAATGATACCATGACACATAAAAAAATTAAAAAGCAAAAAAGATACTTGAATTAATCCCTAAAAGAACTACGTCAAAAATTTTTAGGCGCGTATCCCAGAATAAAACTAAGTTATGCTTTATTTTGCAGAATGCGCCCTTTTTGGGTGATTTTTTTAAAAGCAAAAGATAGAGAAACCTGCTTATGCCAAACACATGCTAAAATGGACCTACTGGTGTCTAAACTGAAAATGTTTAACATCATCAAAGAAGCAACATCGTATGATATTGTAAAAAGCTTAACTTGTGAAAATCATACCAATGATAAATGTTTGGAACGAAAATGTAACAATTGTAACTACAAAGAAATTGAAATACTTGAATTTGAAAAAAATTACATAGCAAAACATGAAAAATGGAAAACTGTAAGAGAAAAGATTGTAATAAAGGGCAAGGAAAAAATTTGTAGCAAAACAGTCAAACATGTTATTAGTTGTTCTAAAGAGCAACTTTTAACAGCATTTAATACCAGTTTAGACAAAATTTTCCTACATGTTAGAAATGTGGTCCACCAATATCGGAGTTTAGACAAAATAAAAACAAATCTCGCAGAAAACTATGTTCTAGTCCACATGGATTTCTCCGAAAACTATTCTTGTAAGTATGCTGCGGAAGTATAATCAGCCCATTTTGGGGGCGCAAAGCCTCAAATTTCTTTACACAGTTGTGACTTACCATAAATTCACTGAAACTAACACAGTCAAACCAACGTCATATTGCACTATATCTAAAAATCTTTGTCACAACCCAAATAGTATATGTGCTCATTTATCGCCAATTATTAGTCATATCAAGAAAAATATTCCAAATTTAAAGTTGCTCACTTCTTAAGCGATGGACCTACCACCCAATACAAGAACAAATCGATGTTCCATTTTATGAGAACATATCTTGCTGCAGAGTTGGCAGTGAGTGAGCTACGATGGCATTATACTGAAAGTCATCATGGTAAAGGAGCACCGGATGGCATTGGTGGTTTCGTAAAAAGATGATATAGTGGCAAAAGGTCAAGATATACCTGATTTTGAAACCTTATGCAAGAGATTGGAAGAGATTACGACAAGTGTACGAATTATAACCATTAATGATGTACATCCAGAAATAATATGGACACCCCAACAACTCTCTGTATTCAAGGGTACTATGAAGATACGGGAATTAACTTGGACCGAAAACCGCCGAAACGTTCTTCAGTTCAGATACCTAACATGCACCGAATGCGGTATAAAAGATGAGTGTCCCCATTATGGATTAGGAGCCCTTGTTTATCCAAATGACAACAAAAATATCCTGTTATACTAAAATTCTTCTACTTTGTATACTTAAAATTATTTCTCTCTTTTTAAGCATTATATATCCTTAACCCAATGTTTAGATGATAATAAGCTACTGGTAGACGACATCTACACAGATAGCGATGATGAACTGCCCATGATAAACCACACAAAAAAAGACGATTTCGTTAAGGAAAATAATTGTTTTAGTGAAATTTACACTCAAAAAAACTATTAAGCACCATGTTGCAGTTGTAATGGCTGTTGAAAACGAGACAAGAGTACTTTGTTAAATTTTTAAGAAAATCGGCATCTGGTTCCTATTTTGTATTTCCTGCAATAGACGATAAATCAGTCGTATGCTTGAATGATATTGTAGCTGTTCTAGAAAATCCAACTGTTGACAGACGTGGACAGCATATGTTTAATCTTCCAGATATAAAAAATATTTGTTAAAACTACATAGATAAGTAGTTAAGATAAACATGTTTCTAAAAATTTATTATTTGTGTTTTGTTAGATTTCGTTTTTTTATTAAGTATTATTATTTTTAATGTTTTTTGTATGGTTAAATACTTGCACATATATCACATGATAAATAATTTTGTCACAATGTAATCAAAATGTATGATAAAATCCATTAAATCTCAGTTCCGTAACTGAGCAGTTCAGCTCCGTGGCTTTGTCCAAGCAAAAATGATGAATTATGTAAAAAATATTTTGTTTTTATTTGGGCCATTTATCTAACACTGTTTAACTTTTCTGGTTTCAATATTTAACTACATAATATGTCTTATTTTTAAAAGTAGAGAAACCAAAAATTATTATTGTCAAATCTGACGTTGCTGGTAGAATCACCCAACTTCTAAAGTTTTTAAATGTGCTCTTCGTTTTTTTCCCGTTTTTTTGGTGGGTAATTCGGTGGTCCCGTTGACGCTGTAAAAGAAATAAGTTTAAAATTAGTTCTTCAACTATGATTATTCCAAACCTCTAGGATTTAAACCACATTCGTTTTTTGACAGACGTATAAAGTCAGCGATTACTCCGACGGATCTCTAATTTACTGCCGGCTACTTTGAATTCCATATCGCTTCTTAAAAACGAAAAAATAAGAAAGATCGGGATTATATTAATACCTAATCATTTCCTGATATGCATATTATAGCAGGAGGAGTACATAGTTGTATATTATTTGTAAAACGTTCAAAATTTGTTTTTATTTTATTTTATCAACTGAGAAGTATATATTATTTTTAGATTATTAGTTTCCTGTAAATTGTCGTATTTAGTGAAACGCGTTACCAATAGATATATCGAATAATAGATTTATACTATTCACGCCTTACAAAGTTTTGAAAATATTTTCAAAAACATTGACCGTTCACTTAGAAGAAACAAATAATACTACTCTGGCTGTATGCCGCGACAGACATTGAATTACACTTCTATGTTAAACGGGGTCGGTATGATCTACAAAATTTAACCAACCATTCTGGTTTGCAATTAGAAGGGACATTATCACTTGTAGACCGGTTTCGGCGTATTTGCGCCTCATCAGTACAAGGTAGATATTCTCCGTCCGAGAACTGTTTGAGCTTAATCACGCACTAAAGATGATACTGAAATCACAATCAATACATATCGTCCAGTAAAGAAAATGTTAAAATTGTGATAACATCGACATCTTCACCTCCAACCGCAAACCAAATTGTAGATAATACCGACCCCGTTCTACTTAGAAGTGTAATTCAATGTCTGTCGGGGCATATAGCCCGAGAAGTAGTTGTTTCTTCCAAGTGAACGGTCATTGTTTTTGAAAATATTTTCAAATCTTTGTAAGGCGTTAATAGTATATAAATCTATTATTCGATATATCTATATATTATTTTGCTTATTTTTATTCTCATTATATTTATAAGAAAATTGATATTATTGTGAATAATGTGCATAGAACATGTAGTCCGGGGAAATTAGGATACAAATATCGATCGAGATCATTTTCACAAATTCTCGTATAAATTCCGCTGGAGCATGCAAGTAGAGCGTTCAGAACTCGAAATTGGTCTTTGTAAATTGTAGGAAATCTTATGCCCTATAACATGATAAAAGTAGATAAAAAAAAATTTTAACCCTTCATTTTTCAAAAAATTTTAAACAATTCGAAATTTGGTTTATTTCAGCAGCAAGTATAATGAAAATGACCAAATCAGGATGATAATATAAGGAAATGATTCCAAAAGGGATGGCGTTTTCAAATTTAGAAAATTCAAAATGGCGGCCGCGCACACTGACTGACTTATTGAGCCTCAATATGACGCCTAATAGCTGCCGCGCTAGAGTTTA